>JARHVA010003799.1:1267500-1824597 GCA_037957365.1 Torreya grandis | reverse complement strand
TTGCAGAACTTTCTTCACTTGCATTAGTTTCTAAAATTCTCATCCCTTTATAATGAGTAAAAGATGTGTATAAAAAACTTTGGATGGGATAGCCTCATCTTCAAAGTTCATCCAATTTTACAAGGTCTAAAATAAGATTAACACTTAATTTAGCATGCAAAATCCACACGATGTACAATGTTTATAAATGAGTCTTAATTTAAATCTACAATTCAGTTTTACATGTATATAAATAATCCTATCAAACTTAGAGTTCAACAGTCACTTTATTGAGTCAGAGTAGAATTGGTAGTCAAAACTTCACGTGAAATGGATTGAACTGAAGTTGGGAATACTTGACTTGAAGCACTAGATGTTGACATGAAACTTGTCTTAGGCAGTCTTTGCATTTCCACAATGACTAGGATACTTAAATATGTTACTGCAGTTGCCACTATAGTTGGTCCTAACAAAGCTTGTAAAGGAGATATGCCAAAATGAAGTGTTACAAATATAAGCTCTATTGGAGTATATACTATAATTTATCTATGAGTAGGAGATTTAGTTGTCAAAATATAAGCTCATGAAGATGAATTTCCTTCTTGGGTGGCCAAACAATCTTGCTCCTTTATCTTCTCGTATTCAGTCATACATGCAATAAAATCTATCTCTATGGATTTAAAATTGATAATTGGTAATTTGAACAATAATAATAGTTTATACATTAATTTCATGTACAACACCATGAAATCCTTTAAGGAGTCATTTAATGCCTCTCCTTGTGCTACTTTATCCTTAGCAAAAGTGATCAATTAGATCACAGCTTCAAAAAACTTTACTTTCATTTTTTGCCCTAAAACTATTGGGAGCAATCTAAAGCAAATTATCAGAAAATGGCTTGGTTACTACCTTCCCAAGTCATGTATACATGCTACTAATATGTATATATCCCTATATTTGGATGGATTTTTGCTCTTGGCTTGTTAATTATTCAACCAATTCTTACATCTATTTTTTCTATTCCATTAGATGAGCCATCTAAAAGGTCACATAGTTTTGTGATAGAGAGATGTCTAAAAATAACAGTAAATTGAGATGTTGATATGTATTTTATCTTATTACCTTAATAATAAAGTGCATCTTGACATCTACGCTATTTATGAACTGATAAAAAAATCATCAAATTTCCCCATTGTGGCTATGAGTCTAACTTAATTAAAATATAAAACATACAATATTATAAAATGTCTTAGCAAAACTTTGCACATTATTCAAGGTGTCCTTTGAGGGATCTATTTTGCCTTGTACCTCTAATATTTTGTTGGTTTTTTCTAAACCAAAAAACATATTATTCAGGACTCTTTCAATGGCATCAATTGTATAAATAGGGTCATGTAATATTTTATCTTCTTCTCCACACCTAACTTTCCTCTTCTTTGTCAATGAGAAAATCTCTTCTTCTCTTATAAACTCAATCATATTTCCTCCTATTGTTATTTTTATTATTTTCACTCTTTTTATTTGAGGCCTCATTATATTCTATAGGTAGTTTAAATTAATGATAACCAAGTCCTATCTAGTTGATTGTTATACTTGTGTTTGTTGTATCCATATGGTAATCACTAACAGCTCCTAAGAGGAGGTTTGAATGGAAGGCTGAGGGGTGAGAGGTGAGGTGATTTGTGGTGGAGGCATGATAATGGAGGAATATAATAAGGGATTAAAACTAGGATATGTGGATGGTGAAGGGAAAGGTGGGATAACCATCTTCTCTTTAGACATCTTAGTATTAAAAATAATCTTGAGAACACATTATGTGAGGTTGGGAGACTTAGAAACTAAGACTATTGGTGTCTCTATTTGAACACCTTGTGTTATTTTCAACCCTAACTACGTACAAAATATGATTTTAAAGGGATTGTGGTGAAAATTGATGGGGACACTGGATCTTAAAAATGGGGCCTATCGAATATGGTTTCTAATTCAAGTGTAATAAAAATACGTTGTGTAATAGTAGCTTGTGTTATTCCTTGAAATAATTATGCAATGGGTGTATAGGTGAAAGTCATGGGGTTAGTGATGGAAATATTTATTGAATTAACTAAAGAGTCTAAAATTAAATTACTTGAAAAATTAGAGATATGATAAATACCCATGGAGTCCAATGAAGTAAAGGTATTGGTATAGACAACTAGGGTAAATGGAATAAAATATGGAATAGGGGAGGTAGCTACTTGTGTTGAATCTTGTGAGATGGTTGTAGGAGAGACAACTAGAGAAATTGATTTAATCATTTAAGTGTCAAAATTTGTGCCTCCTTGATCTAAACCCTTTTCCACAAAAGAATCTTGGTCTTTCTTTCCAATCTACACTTGTTCTACACTTTGAGTATGAGGAGGGTTAGGGATTGAAGAACCAAAGGTTCCTATTAGAGGCACCTTTTGAGAAATCTCAAATTTATCTTCTTATCCTGGGTCATCCTCATAACTTTATTCTAAATACCCTTCTTCGATAGACTCATCCAAATGCTCTTATGATAAATATTCCTCCATATAGTCATCCTCTGTGTATGAGTAAGGAATGCCTAGGGATACACCTGAGTAGGGAGGTGATATTTATTCTTGTGTGACTGTATACAATTATATATGGTAGGATAAGACATCCTTATATAAGTTACCATAGGATGGGTAACTAAGATAGTTGAAATGTGTATTAGAGGAGGGGAAATTGAATGACTAACCACTGGAGCCTGAGGTGGTGGTGTTGTGGCAACCATCGATGTGAAATAAAAGGTGATGTTTGGTACCAAAGGTGTACCTATGTCTAAAGCTTATTTCCATGGATTATTTATACTTGGAATAATCTTGAGGACCCTTTCTTTTAATTATTCATTAGTTTATTCCTATATTTCCTCTTCTACCTAAGGTTGCTGAGGTTGTTCAATGGATTTTCCCCTTACTCTATCCTAATTACATTCTCCCTTATAATGTAGGGGGTCATATTATATCATCTGAGCAATCTTCATGGACATTCAACATTATTAATTCTTATGTTAACCTGAAAATCATCATTAGGATTCAAAAAAATATAATCATGTTCATATTCACGATGTCATAGTCTTACTTGAATTGTCTATGAAACTATTTTATATGCTAGATTATCACCCTCCTAGGTCCCAAAATATGAATTCATCTAGTCTGAACTTGATATAACCTTTGTTTCTTGATATTTTAGCCAAATTCTCCCAATTTTGGCACTATTGCCTCCTAATGTTGAGAGGTGTCTTGTGATACTTGGCCAATCTGACCCTTCTCAAATTTTCATCCACAATATTAGATAACTGATAATATATCTCCTCTCAAATAATTTATCAAGGACATGCCTAGGTAAATACAAAGGGGCCACTAATTTACCTTCAAACCTAATGATTATATGGCCTACATAGAACCAATAGTCACCCAATGACTTGGGTGATCTTTGTAAACAATCTTGGCATTGGGTGTCCATTTATTGCCTTATAAATGGGATAGAATGTATATGCCATCCTATGAATATGATCCATGTATTTGTATATATGGAGATGAACAAAGTCATCACATATCATTTTTAATCCTTTTGGCTCCTAGGGAGGGGTCTCGACAGGGTTGTCAGTCTCACATATGGCAACTACTAAGTATGAAAGTACATAAAAGTTGTTATTTTGTGGTCATGCATGACCCTCTATGTTTTTAAAATAAAAATTATGATTAACCCAATGGGGAAATGCATTTGAATTCTAAAATTATAGACAATTAAGGGACCCAAGACTCATCCAAATGAGTTATAGATGGGGTTCGGTGTAGCCTATTCAATAGGGATATGACAATTTTGACATCGGGTCTAAATTGAGTAATTGAGACCTTATTCTTCACATAAAATTTGCTTGGATTCTAAGCCCATCCTATTAAAGTACCCCTAACACTATTATCTTTAAACAATTCATTGATTATTTTTTGGTTGTATGGAATGTTTGGTTTTGGTGATTTATAAAACTTTTCAAAGGCTAAGCCAACCAAATATGCTACTAGTTGTGTGATGTTTTCCTTATGAAAAATATCCTTTGTGCATGTACCTATTGTAATAAAATTATAAACTAAGTTCACATAAGGAAATACCTCAGTTTTAGCCACCACTTTGTGAAGTCTGGCAATTTTGATTGACAACAAGTAGTCTCTATATTCCCTTTCATCAATAGGTAGATTGTCCTCATATTTGTATGATCAAACAACCTTGACCTCTGCATAAAGGATAAATAGTGTTTTAATACATTTAGTCTACTAAAATTGTATGTCCTTGAACTCATTCATGGTTCCAAAGTAAAATATTGAAGGAGCTAGTTATTGGTTCTAATCTTCCATTATTGGTTGGATTGAGCTCTATGCTTGATTTCAAAAATTAAGGCTTTAATCAATATGAGCTTTGAATATCAATTCACAGATTAATGATTATAGAATGTAATTTGATTTGAATTTGAGACATAACATGTAGCCCATTTTGCATGTCTTTCAATTTTATTGCTCGAACCCTCCATGCACGAGAATTAATTATAGAGTAATGGTTCAGTCACCCATCCCTTCCAATTTTGAATTTAATTTTATGATGCAACCTTTCATGAGTTTATTTGACATGTGGAATTTTTCCATTATCTTTGGTTGCTTAATCATCCATTTAAGCTTTAATGTGTCGGTATGAATTCATAGTAATCACCATGTATGTAAGATCAGGTTTGATATGCAGGGTGTTGCAGGATCATGGAGGAGATCTACATGTGATAAGTAAGATCAGGTTGGTCTGCAGGGGATGTGTGTATGCGAGGGTCAGAACAGGATCGGCGGGGGAGCAAGATCAAGGTGACAGCAATACATCAGGAGCAGGATCATGGTGAGATCTACTTGGAGTATTGGTTCGTACTCCGTTGTACAGGACGTACAATGAGGTGAACAACAACTTGTGTTAGTTGTTAGTTGTGACCTATGAGAGAAGATTACTCAGGTGGGAAGATTACTTGGATCCCTTGAGGAGGAAGCCTCACAGAGGTGGAAAAAGAGTGTGATCTCTTTATTGTAATTTCTTTTGTAATGAGTTGAATACAATTGTGTGTTGCCTCTCATATTCTGTGTGTTTTCTCATTGATAGTTATTTGTTCTTCTGGTTATTTTTGCATGTAAGTTGCTTATACATAGGTAATCATGTGTGCTCTTAAATCTGACAAGTTGTGTCAGAGCTTTGGGGAGTTTCGGTCCTATCAATTGGTATCAGAGTGAGGTTGGACGTTCTCAGAGCGAGTTTGACTAACAGATGGCCCAGATTTGTTAAGTGTTTTTGATTACAGGTTACTCACAGGGGTTGCTGATTGAGTGGGAGTATAGCAATGGCAAAAGAAGGTAAGCTGAGGATGAAGAAAGTCAGGCACAGGATTAACACCACAAGGAGTGTGGTGGGTTGTCTTCAAGTGGGAGCTTGAAGAGGAATACAAGCCAAGATGCAGATTGGACAGAGTACTGGTATGGGTACAAGTGCAGCTCTTTATCTCCAAGTGGGAGATTGTTAGGGTGTGGAGCTAAAAGCTACACCTTGTTGCAAACAGAGGTTTTTGAGAGTATGCAGTCACTGGCGTTGGCAGGCCAAAACTGACGTCGATCAGGGGACGCAGAAGGGAAACTGACATCGGTGGATATCTGCCGGCATCGGTCACCTCCAAGAAGGCAGGGACCGACGTCGATCACCTGTGGTGGTCAAAACTGTTATTGACGGACAGTCAGTTAAGTGAACACATTGTTTGCATGATAAAGACCAGTTTGAGTCTTTGAGCCGCTTGTCTAAATTAAGTGTATGCATGAGATCTATATAATAGACTCATGGGCTGTATTTTTAAGTGTTGAACTTGCAAAATCCAAGTGTGGAGCTTGGAGAGTTCTTCCCATGGTGGAATCAAGTAGGATTCCCCATGTATCTAAGATCAGGTTTGATATGCAGGGTGTTGCATGATCATGGAGGAGATCTACATGTGATAAGTAAGATCAGGTTGGTCTACAGGGGATGTGTGTATGCGAGGGTCAGAACAAGATCAGTGGGGGAGCAAGATCAAGGTGACAGCAATACATCAGGAGCAGGATCATGGTGAGATCTACTTGGAGTACCGGTTCGTACTCGGTTGTACTAGACGTATAATGAGGTGACCAACATCTTGTGTTAGTTGTTAGATGTGACCTATGAGAGAAGATTACTCAGGTGGGAAGATTACTTGGAGCCCTTGAGGAGGAAGCCTCACAGAGGTGGAAGAAGAGTGTGATCTCTTTATTGTAATTTCCTTTGTAATGAGTTGAATACAATTGTGTGTTGCCTCTCATATTATGTGTGTTTTCTCATTGATAGTTATTTGTTCTTCTGGTTATTTCTGCATGTAAGTTGCTTATACATAGGTAATCATGTGTGCTCTTAAATCTGACAAGTTGTGTCAGAGCTTTGGGGAGTTTCGGTCCTATCAATATTATCGATTCAATCAGTTGCCTATCTTTGTAACTTATCTTTCTACCCCAAAGCCTATGAAATTATGATATTAATACATGTGGAACAATCTCACTTACTTGAGTGGTCACTAGTTTTATGACTCAGGTTTATGGGTTGAGAGTTGTGATGTGGTGAGATGAAGACATATGGACAAATATCACAAAATCAAGTGGTTGTGGGACTTTGTAACTAAGTTTTTTTTCTAAATTATGCCCATAAATAGAGATGTGAACATTTGGCAAGATCTCATTTGAAAACACGTTGAAGCATCTTTAAAGTCTACTGTATTTTGACACCTATCCACCACCTGTCTACCAACAAATGACACTTTTTCACTAATTTTTAAAATGTAATAAAAGTGACTATCGAATTGTTAGCTCGGTTAGTCAAATAAAGTCACATGATTAGACTATAACCTTCGAACTAACATTGACCACATTTTAAGCCTAAACTTATGAAATAATTAGAAAAATAATGGCAATAAACTTAGGATTATATGATTTTATGTGTTCCAAAAGCAATTCTTGTCTTAATAAGGATTAAGTATATAAGATCTTAAGAATGTATGGGTACCTATTTGAATTTTATTAAAATACATTATGTTGGTCACAAAAAATGGAGACTCAATGAAGAAATACTCTTGAGTATTTGAGAACCCATAATTTTTAGTTTAACTATTGTAATAGAACTTCAATTTTATAAGGAAGAAATAATTAAATCAAAGAATTGAAAGATACATCAAAATAGTCATGAAATATACTTTACTTCTCATCTTTTAGATCATGTGTGATTTATTCTAAGGTTCTTTCCCTTATTATGAGAGTTTTACCAAAGATTAAACAAAATTTGAGGTCTCTTTGTCTTTTCTTAGGTCAAGGTGTTCTAAATTTTATGTATGTATGTTTGGAAAGCCAAACATTACTCTAATACTAGCCAAACATCCATAGACTCAACAAAGATATCTCTAATTATGTCCTAAGCATTGCTCTACTTCTAGTCAGGTATCCATAGCCTTGATAGAGATTACTTGAAACAACCATCTTCCATGATTTTATTTTTATTTTTTTTGAAAACTTGGAATAAGGGTTGGGAACCACCATTGGTTGGGTGTATAAGAATAAAATTTATTGTAAATTAGAAATTTCACTCATATTTTGTTTTTCTTTATGTTTATTATCTCTTAAAAAATGTTTATGCATGTAAATGTTCGATTGATATTTTAAAATAAGAAGTCTTTCTAAAATTTACATGAAAACATCAAAGTAACTTCTAAAAATCTAATAAATTTAATTAATCTAAATAAAAATTTCCATTCGGTTATTCCCTGATAAGGGGCTTGAGATAATAAAGGGGAAGAAGGATCATTTTTAGTTATGAATACCACTTGAAGCTGGTAAAATTAAATTAAATTTTGATGAGGCCATTAAAGGAAACCCAAGTTTGGCAGGGTCAGACGGTGTGTTTTGGAATAGTAAAGGGCAACCTTTGTTAGTCTACTCAAAATCACTAGGTGTTGAGTCTAATAATGTGGTAGAAGATAAAGCATCCATCTTAGGAATTTAAATCATGGATAATTACGATTGGAAGGTGATGATAATCGAAGTTGACTCAAAAGTAATCATCAATGCTCTAAATTTAGGGGGTAAAGGCTTGGAGAATCATATCTATCCTTGAAGAAATTATGATGGTAAAGAATAATTATGGGTCTATTTATTTTAGGCATATAAAAAGGGAAGGAAATACAAATACAGATTGTGTGGCTATTAAAGCAAGATTGCTCAGGGAGAAGGATAAGGTTGGTTATAAGGAATGAGAATCTAATTTCCTGAATGAGGTTCAAACTTTTATAACTAAAAATGTAAGAAGTTTTCTAGAATCATAGGAAGATGTTGTAGAAGGCAGATAAGGTTTTAACAATTTGATGGGAGTGATAGGGCTCAGGAGAGCTATATTATTTATGTAAATATTCATTTTTGGTTGTATCTTTGGTCGTCTCCCACTCTCAGAGATCCTATGATATGACTACGTGCTTATTCGAATTTACTGACTTAATTTTTAGAGGTAGGGACATTAGGAAAGGATCCTAGTGTGAGGGGGTAGTATTAATGCAGAAATAATTAGGAATATAAATATGAAGGATGATTTATGTGAAATGAGTGAATTACATGCATGTTGAGAAGGGAGTTATCATTTCAAAGTATGAAAGATGGCAAGTGTGTGAGCTCATTTAACTAGCAGTAGTTTAGTGGTGTGGCAAGGGATAGTGTCAAGAATTATTGATAGATGTGATGAGTATGTATGGACAAAGGAAAAAGGATGAAGCAAGATCATGGCTCATCGGTAAAGAAGTAGACAGGAGAAAGGGTGGAACCCCTAAATTGGATGACAAGGGAGGCAATGGTCTCCCATTTCTTTGAGTATATTGACAGGGAAATTAAAAACTTTTTATGAAGATTTGGATGAAAACACGTGGGAAGAATCAGTTGGTATAGAGGAGTTCAAAGGGAAAGACATAGCCAAAGTGATGAAATATTTTATGATTGACCCTAAGAAATCACTTAGAATATGGAATGTGTTTGATGTCACCTAGACCATCAGTAGTGAAATTTTGCTTTCAAATCTTGTTGGCTCAATTTATATTCATAGGGAGCATCTAGACATCGAAACCATTGTGTACTAAGTGGGGATGGATTCAACAGAGCATTGACATGCCATCATGGATGGATTGGTTAAGTTTTAAAGCAACATGGCCTTTTTGGCAGAATGATTAGGGAACAATATCTTGAATTATTGCATCTTTATCTCTCTTAGGTGTTGTGACATCAAGGATGAAGAACCTAGGGGAGCAGGACCAAGAGTAGGTAGTGGGATTGGTTCAAGAGCAGTGGCAAAGCCCTTTGTAATTGGTGTGGTTCCTTTGGGTATGGAGGTGATAATTATTGACTAAAAAGGATTTTTGGTTTCTACCACTTGTGCATGTAATTTTTGATCTAGCTAGTTAAGGGGTTTTGTGATATGATTCATAGTACTCCTTATGGGGACGAGCCAAACTATGTTATATAAAATTTTAAATATTTCATAAATAAAAGTGGCTTTTCTAGTTTTTGTGTCCAGTTTTATTCTTTCAATCCCCCTCCAGTTGATAGAATCTCTCTATCGATATGGAGGGGTCTGAATCATTATTTTCCAGCGAGGTACTACCCCAAGATTTCTTCATTTTACTTTTTACTCTAGGGTCGTTCCCTAGTTACCATAGTAATAAATAAAAATAAGACTCAAATTTATTATGAACAATTCCATGAATATCATTAAGTGTAATTAAATGACTTCTAGGATAAATTTTAGTAATCTATCTGCATATGGTCAAAATGACCTTATTAAAACACATAACTAACTGAAATATAGGAAAGCAAGAAATCTAATCTAGTATAGGAAAGCAAGAAATCTAATATAGGAAAGCAAGAAATCTAATATAGGAAAGCAGGAATTATAATATAATCCTACTATTAAATCAAAACCCATAATCATTCCAACATGCTCCCAGTTGAAGCAACCATGAAATAATGTTTCAATAAATGTACATTAACTGGAAAAGTCAAGTCATTACCTTTGAGGTCTAAAAAAACATTGTTACTCAAAATTTTATAAATATAATATGGTTTAATCCATAAAGGGGTGAGATTATCATTTTGTCCTTTTTTCTCATGTGTTTTATCCCATAGGAGGACTACATCTGAAATCCTAGAAACTTTTATCTTTGATATTTTTTCAAACCATATTTTGATAATGTTATGATGTTTATTTAAATTTTACAAACCTTCTATTCATGCATCCTCCAATTTAACAATGTCTAAAAACCTAAATTGAATTATGTCATCATCTTCCATATATTCTTGCATAAATTGGTATGTTGATAACTTAAGAATAATGGGTAAGATAGGTTGTTATCCATATACTAATAGGAAAGATGAAGAAACTTTTAGATCATAATTATGTCTAGTCATGTCTATCCATAATGAATATTTCAATAGTAGATGCCACCATCTTGGTTTTCTTTGTGCATACTTCTTTATGGCATCAATCAAATTATTATTTTTAGATTCAATAACTCTATTTATTTGTGGATAATATTTTGAAGAAAACTTAATAGTAATATGATTGTTATAAGCCCACTCTGTAAATTCTATAGATCAAAAAGCTAGACCATTATCGCAAAATAAAGAAATTGGTGTTCCAAACTTGGTCAAAATATTTTCCTCAAGGAATTTGATTACATATTATGCTCTAAAGTCTATTATAGTAACCATTTTAGTACATCTTGTGCAATAGTCAATAGGTGCTAGCATAAACTTGTTTCAGATGATGAATTGGGATTAATTAGTCCTACAAAATCCATACCCCATTCTCTAAAAGAGTGTCCTTTAATCACGAGTTACAAAGTCATGGCTACATGTAATTCTCTTTTCCCAAATACTTGACATTGGTGACAAGTTATAACATGAATGTGTGAATTCTTAAGAATAGTGGGCCAATACTACCCAATCCTTAATATTTTATGAGTTTTAACATTGCTTGAGGGATGTCCACTTCCTATTTTTTGATGAAATTTATCAAGAAAATTTGTAACATCTTCTTTGGAAACACCTTGAAATATATGCCTTCATAATTTTTTCAATACAACACTCCATTTTTAAATCATATAGTGTGTTTATTTGATCTTGAGTGATCTCCTTTGTTCTTTATTCAATTCAAGAGGGCATGACCTGTGATTAGATAGTGAATGATTTGAGTATACCAATCACTAGCAACTATTTGGGACTAGTTAAATTTATTAATGGAAATGCACGGATCAATCTCTATGATTGATTCAATGATACCTTGTCCTCATACCATTTTTACAAGTTTGATTTCTAAGTTAAACTCTTGTAATTTGGCAATCCATTTGCCTCTTCATTCACTTAGCTCAATTTTTCCAAGTGTGATTTTAACTGTTGGGTCTAGAACAATGGAATATGTCTTGTTACGTAGAATATAATGTCTAAATTTATTTATTTCTTTGATTAGAGCATAAATCTATTTTTCAATCTTAAAATACTTCAACTTTTCATCTTTTAGATTAGTACTCATGAAGGCGATAATATGCTCATTGTCTTCAACCTTTTAAATGAGCACTGTTGCTATAGATTTTTCAAATGTAAACAAATACATGAAGAAATCCTTGGTGAAATATGGGCTAATGAGAAATAGGGCTTGGGAAATGATGATTTTGATATATTGAAATGACTTCTTAACTTAAACTATCCATTCTACTTTTGCATCTTGTTTTAGCATAACATTCAATGGTTTTACAATTTTTACAAATCCTGAAATAAATTTTTGAACAAAATTTATCCTACCAAAGAAAGATTTGAGTTCCTTTTTACTATTAGGTGATGAAATTTTATAAATAGCTCAAAAAATTTTAGGTTCAATATAAATACCTTCCTTGGTGATCACATCGCCCAGTAACTTACCTTAACTCCAAAAATACTCTTCTTGGGATTCAATGAGATTGTGTCCCTTATGCATTTATCAAATGCTCTCTACAAGTAGACCACATGATATTCCATATCCTTATAAAATATAGATAGATAATCTATGTAAATAATAATGAACTTATATATTATTCCTTAAAAACAAAATGCAAAGCTTAATAAAAAGTGGCACCTGCATTGATTAGTCCAAAAGACATTATTTTATATGCAAAAGTTCCCCATTTAGTAATGAAAGTAATTTTTATTTGATCATCATTTTATACCAACACCTGCTTATAGCCCAAAAATCCATCTAAAAAAGACATCATTTAAAATCCACTAACTATATATATTAGTTCATCTAGGGAAGGTAATGAATATTTATCTTTTTCTGAAGCTCGATTAAGATTTCCAAAATCCACATTAAGTTTGATTTCACCATTATTTTTTCACATAAGAACTAGGTTAGGCCACCCAAGTAAAATGTCTAATTGGAAATATGATCTTGGAATCTAATAGTTTCTGAACTTATTTCTAAATGTGGGGTTATTAGACCCAAAAATTGTAATATAATCTAAGTATTTTTTGGCAATAAGCATGGAGATTTAAGGGTGAAAGATGAGCATAGAGGACCATGATGTGAGAGTGAATGACATGAAAGAGGAAAATAAGGGATAAAAGTGTAGAAGACCTTGGCACAGATGGGTGTTGTGAAAGACAAGTAAATAAAGAATGAGGAACATAAGACACATGATTCAGAAAAACAAAAGAATAGGTTAAGGGAACAGGAAGCGGAGACAGTTAAAAAGAAATTCATGGAAGTATCAAATATTAATGGAAGAACAAATCTGGTACCAAATCGCAATGGAAGAGTAACATGAACATAAATATATAGCATAAAGAGAGTATGTAGGGATTATTGGGTTCAGTTCAAGAGAAACTTAATTATAATGACTCGTCATGACTTCTTTCTTTGAAATAGTCATTGGCTTGTCATATTTAGTGTATTAATGATGCAAACCAATAAAGGGTTCCCTTATATATAAATACTCGATTGAATTTGTTTAGAAACTATTGTTAAATATAGATTTGTTGTTGATGTTAGGATAAAGATCTAGAAAGCATGTCTTCAATGAAGTATCTTTGTAATCTTATCAAATTTATCAATGGAACTAATATTCTATGAATCCTGATATGATGAATCTATTTGATGTTATTTTTGCTTTATAATACTAGAGTACTTGCATTGTGTGAATGTGTTAAATGGCTAACTCTACAATGATGATTGTAATAACAATGATTAATTATGTTAACTCAAACACCTAAAATTCATTCATCCACTATTGCATGGTAGAACCAATGGGAACAAGTCTAGGATGTATGCCTTGGGTTAGCGTGTGAGGTCACTCACATGATATGCCAACACACTAACACATTGGATTCTCCATTACTCTAAGCACATGGTTGGTAACTTAATCATGTGAAACTAAGGATAGAAAAAAACACAACATTTTGGTTTTATTGTCAATGATGTTGCATTTGTTAGAAAAAATGGTAGAAAGATGCTTGAGCAGATATCTTTGGAAAATATCGAGCGTTGGGTTGGTACTGTAGATGAGAAATTTGCACTTCAGTATATTGAACCAAGAGTTTTTGCACACGTATGGGTAGATCAACACTTATATGATTATCTATATGATACATTCATTTTAGAATTACCTATTCACTTGCGTTCTTATATTTTGGCATATGTGCAAGACCATTCAATAAATTATGGATAGAAGGCTCCTTGGTCAGTAGGGTGATAGTCAGCCTTAGCAAAGTTAAAAGCTACTTGGACATGTGTGGTGGAAGTGTGGTGGAATGGAGCATTTAATAGCTACATTTTGGAATACATTATCTCTACATACTTTTGTCTAGAGGAAGCAGAATTTAACTTTTTGAGGGAATTCCACTAGATGTTTCTCAATTAATTTCCTTCAGAGATTAAGAAGCTTATGGTGTATTATAAACTTGAGAGTTTCCCCATGGATGGCTAAACTCTCACATATGTGTAGTATAATTGGTGGGGAAATGCAGGGGTATGCATCGATATGGTATTGATAGTTCAACATGGAAGTAGGATAGTAAGAACTACAAAAGCATAAATATGATGAAGTTAGGCATACGGCTAAGAGAGATAGTGATCCCATAGGGAAAGGAGAGGATACAAGAAGTTCCATTAGAATCTGTAGGAGGGCGAAAAGGCATGGTGAGTACTCCCTAACCATGGATTCATGCATTTTAATGGCACATATATGCACAAATAAAGTATGAAAAACATTGATAATAGAACCTAATCCAAATAGACCCAATTTCCCCACCATAATACATGCTCATGCATTTGAGTTTGAAAAAATTGGTAGAAATTATGATCCTGATAACACATAATCTGAAGTTGAATCTCAAAATCAAAACAGTAGAGGAATATCTAGAGGTACAAGATCAAGATAATAATTTACCATTAATTTATACCTTTTCATTACCAAAAAGACCAATGGATCACCTTGGAATCTCTGGTGGACCAAATCTAACTATTGGGAAGACTACAGGACCAACAATAACTAATCAACCTCACTCAAAACCCATTATCTTTGGTACACCTATTGTTGTAGGAGGTGTAGGAGGTAGTACTAGTGGTAGTTTTACTAGATATGGAGGAATGGGCAATGGTCTAAGAGGCATAGGTAGATATCCACCATAGGGTTTAGGAGGAGGAACTAGAATAACACCACAACAAGGTCCACTACAACCAACCAGTGAACTTATAGTCTACTACGAGATGACACTTCACTTACCTGAATATCAAGGTGTTGAAAATACAATAGAACATGTTCACCAATGTGAATTCATTTAGTGAGCATGGGGTATCTCTTCTTCAGATAGAAAGACAACTCAATTTACCACTACTTTATTGGATCATATGTAAAAATAGTACCATAAATTTGATCCTCAACAAGCGGTTATGAATTATGAATTATTAAAGGTTGCTTTTCTCCAAGAATTTAATATCCCTAAATTTGAGAAGCAAAGTATTGTTGCCTTAAAAGATATCAAGCAAGAGCTCAATGAGAGTGTGTGCATGTATGATTCAAGTTTCAAAACACTTCTTTTGAATCTATCATTAGATATTAACTTGACATAACATGCTTAGTGGTTTGTGGGAGGTTTATTACTTCCATCTTGATGAGTCTTATCTCACAAGACTTTCACTGAATGATGTGAAGCATTGGAAGCTACCCTCCATGCCAAAGCTATGTGAAGTATAGATATGGGAATCAACCCCTTTATGGAGGCTAATATCACTACAATGGCCTCTCAGCTCAAGAATATTATGGCCAATAATTTTCACGACACCCACAATGGCTTTTGGTGTGTTTACTATGAATTGGAAGGTCATAATAGGAACAACTATCAACAAAAGAATGTTCATACTATATCGAAATAGTCATGTGAGTTTGCAACAAAGATCATGATGTAAGGAGTTGTCCCTTGATTCAACACACCACCCAAACTAAAGTGTCACTATATTGTAAAATATGTGATTGATGTACACCTGATATCAATGACTGTTGGGTTATTAATCTGATTTATAAAGCATGCATACAAGGTACATGAAAAAATTACATAGATAACAACCAAAGGCTGGTGGAGGTTGATCTTTTAGAGGTCAAGGGCATGGAAATGGACATGGAGGTGGCTATTTTCCACATAGAACATGTTATAAGTGTAATTCTTTGGACCACTACCAATGTGATTGTATGATCTATCTAACCTAAGCCTTTTGTAAAAATGAACATTGCCTGTAAGAATGTCTTAATTTGTATGCTTTCATTACTAAAGAATGAAATGAGAAGGGTGTTGGGATGATACATGTTTAAAATACTCATAATAATCAATGAAGACTACTCCCTACCACTCCACCATCTAGACCCAAGGTCAATATTACTACACTGAGTAGTGTTCATTCCCAACCAGTTTCAAATCCCCCTGTTGAAAAGGTTTAGCATGAAGAACCTAATGCGCAACACTATCCTAATACTCAATGATAGAAAGAGGTATTACATGACATAATTGCCTTATTCAGGGAACTATAAGACTGTTATTGATTTATTAAAAGATAAGGATGCTAAAATTAAGGTCAAGATGCAAAGAGATATGGTACCCATGGACTCAGAGCACGATGAGTTCTGAGAGTTGTGTAAACTCTTCCTTAATTAATATGTGTTTTTTTTATCGAGATAGAGATTTGAAAAGCATGTACTAAATGAAGTATCTTTTTAATCTTATCAAATTGATCAATAGAACTAATATTCTATGAATCTTGATATGATAAATCTATTTGATTTTATTTTTGCTATATGATACTAGAGTGATTGCACTGTGTGATTGTGTTAAATGAATAACTCTATAATGATGATTGTAATAACAATGATTAACCATGTTAAGTACCTAAAATTCATTCATCTACCATCACATGGTAGAACTAATGGGAGCCAATCTAAGATGTATGTCTTGAGTAAGTGTGCGAGGTCACTCACATGATATGCCAACACACTAGCACATTAGCTTCTCCTTTCCTCTAAGCACATGACTGGTACTTAGTCATGTAAAACTAAGGATAGAAAGAAACCCATCATTTTGGTTCTATTATTGGTAACATTTCATTTGTTATCAAAATGGTAGAAAGATGTTTGAGTAGATATCTTTAGAAAATCTTGAGCATTGGGTTGGTACCATAGAAGATAATTTTCACTTTAGCATATTGAATCAAGAGTTTATTTGCACACATGGGTAGAGCAACACTTATATGATTATCTATATGAAACATTATTTTTATAATTACCTATTTACTTACATGTTTTTAATTTGGTATATGTGCAAGACCAATCAATAAATTATGGATAGAAGTCTCCTTGGTCAATAGGGTGATAGACAACGTTGACAAAGTTAAAAGCTACTTGGACTTGTGCAGTGGACATGTGGTGGAAAGGAGCATTCAATAACTACATTTTTTAATACATTGTCTCTACCTACTCTTGTCTAGAGGAAGCACAATTCAAATTTTTGAGGGAACTGTAATAGACATTTCTCAAACAATTTCTTTTAGAGATTAAGAAACTTATGGTGTATTTGAGACTTGAGAATTTCCCCATAAATGGATAAACTCTTTCACATATGAGTAGTATAATTGGTGGGGAAATGCAAGGGCATGCACCGATATGGGATTGGTAGTTCAACATGGAAGTAGGATAGCAAGAATGACTAAAGCATAATTATGATGAAGCCAAACATTACACTAAGAGAGTTAGTGCTCCTAGAGGAAAATGAGAGGATACAGGAAGTGCCTTGAGAATCTTTAGGAGGGTGAAAATGCATAGTGAGTACTCCCTAACCATGGATTCATGCCCTTCACTGGCACATGTAAACATGAAATAAGTAGGATAAACAATGATAGCAAAACCCAATCTGAATAGACCCAATTTCCCTACCATAGTGCATGCTCATGAATTTGAGTTTGATGGAATTTTTGGTAAAAATTGTGATATTGATAATGCATAATCTGAAGTTGAATCTCAAAATAGAAAACATAGAGGAATCTCTAGAGGTGCAAGATCAAGATAAAAATTTACCATTAATTTCTACCTTTCTATTACCATAAAGACCTATAGCTCACCTTGGAAAATCTAACTAGTGGGAAGACTATAGGACCAAAAATAACTAATCAACCTCCCTCAACACCCATTATTTTTGGTGCACGTATGTTTGTAGGAGGTGTAGGAGGAATTACCCATGGTGGTTTTACTAGAGATGGAGGATTATTTAGTGGTGTAGGAGGCATAGGTGGATTTTCACCATAGGGTTAAGGAGGAGAAACTGGAGTAGCACCACAACAAGGTCCACTACAACCAACTAGTACACCTATAGTCTATTATGACATGACACGTCACTTATTTGAATATCAAGGTGTTGAAAATACAACAAAACATGTTCACAAGTGTGAACTCATTTGGTGGGCATGGGGTATCTCTTCTTCAAATAAAAAGGCAACTCATTTTACCATTACTTTATTGGATCACACACAAAAATAGTACCACAAATTTGATCCTCAACAAGCGGTTATGAATTATGAATTATTAAAGGCTACTTTTCTCCAAGAATTTGATATCCCTGGTTTGAGCAACAAAGTATTGTTGCCTTAAAATATATCAATCAATAGCTCAATCAGATTGTGTGCACGTATGATTCAAGTTTCAAAACACTTATTTTGAATTTATCATTTTATATTAACCTGAATAAGTATGCTCAGTGGTTTCTGGGAGATTTATTACTTTGATTCTAATGAGTCTTATCTCACAAGACTTTAATTAATTGATGCGAGGCACTGGAAGCTGCACTCCACGTTGAATCCATATGAAGTATAGATATAGGAATCAACCCCTTTATGGAGGCTAAGATCACTACAATGCCTTCTCATCTTGAGAATATTACAATCAATAACACTCACAACACCCACAATGGCTTGTGTTGTGTTGACTATGATTTGGAAGGCCATAACAAGAACAACTATCCACGGAGGAATGTTTGTATTGTATTGAAATAGTCTTATGAGATTTTCAATGAAGATCATGATGTAAGGAGCTGTCCCTTGCTTAAATGCACCACCCAAGTTAAAGTGTCACTATAATATAAAATATGTGATGTATGTATGCATGATATCAATGATTGTGGGGTCATTAATGAGATTCATGAAGTATGTATGTGAGGTACATGACAAAATTACATAGCTAACAACTAGGAAGTTGGTGAAGGTCAATCTTTTAGAGGTTGAGGGCATGGAAATGGACATGGAGGTGGTTGTTTTCCACCTATGACATGTTATAAGTGTGATTCTTTGGACCACTACCAATACGACTATATGATCTATTTAACCTATGCCTTTTATAAAAATGAACGTTGCCTGGAAGAATGCCCTAATTTGTATGTGTTCATTATTAAAGGATGAAATGAGAAGGTTGTTGGGATGATATGTTTTGAAAATACTCCTAATCCTCAGTGGAGACTATGCCCTACCATTCCACCATCTAGACGCAAGGTCAATATTACTACACTTAGTGGTGCTCATTCCCAACTGATTTCAAATCCTCTTATTGAAAATGTTCAACATGAAGAACCTCATGTGTAACACTGTCCTAATGCTCAATGACAAAAAAAGGTGTTATATGACATAATTGCCTTATTTCAGTAATTGTAAGAGAAAATTGAGTTCTTAAAGGATAAGGATGCTAAAATGCAGGTTGAGATACAAAGAGATATGGTACCCATAGACTCAGGGCATGATGAGTTTTGAGAGCTATGTAAACTCTTCATTAATGAAGACATCATTCATCTCCTCAAGATTTGGTTATGATAGAACACGATAAAGCCTTTGAAACACCATCATTTGAACCATGTGCAAAGACAAGAGACCTATATTCAACCAAACATAGAATGTGACAAAGAGGTCCTTGTCAATGTGTCCATTGATGATTAAATGATATGTGACTTCCTAGTAGACACTAGCATGGAAGTTAACGTTCTAACCAAATATACCTGTAAAAATATGGGGAGCCCTACTTTGTAACGTTCCCCACATGTCTTATTCATGGCCAACAAGACTCGTGCATTATCCATAGGCATTCTTAAGGATTCTACCATCAACATCTTAGGAGTCACGTTCAAGGGTGATTTCGAGGTAATCAAGCTTGTTGAAGTTGATGACTAACCTTTTATTTTGGGTTGACCTTGGTGATATACAAATAATGTTGACTTGCATTTCAATAAGAGGTATATCAATTTTGAGAATGATACTCAATGTGTATTTAATACCTCAAAATAATGACCAATGACCCCCCTTTGTGGAACCCATTGATTTTGATGAGGATGTTAATATAATCTATAAAATTACTGCATAAGGACATGAAAATTTGGATCCTACACCTAGTGGCAACTTACGATGGGAAGATAATCTATTTCTGACATTACCAGTGTCACTTGCAACCAAGGGGTTCAAGGCACATATGATCTAACAAGTCACATTTGTGGTGTTTTATAAATCCACCTAAGTTCAATTACAAATCTCGCTCAATACCAAAAAATTATCTGACTCATTGGGGGATACCTAATGGATAGACCACCCTTACAGTTGGAATACACACTTAGGTTTCATGGTCAGATGGAGGTCCAAGAATACTTATATTAGTTATAGGCTTACTATGTTAATAAGGTTTAAAGGTTTTGTGTGATCAACTTTTTATTTTAAGGGACAACTTCTTGATGGTGGTCTACTCATCCTTACCAATTGAATACATGGGAACAATTACGTGTAGCCATGCATAATCACTTCCACCATGATAAATATGTTCATTTCACCCTGAGTTATAGTGGTATTAATTCTCTAGAATAATATATAACATAATGTAAAAGCCTTTAGAGTGCTGATGAAACATTTTTACCAGAATTTTTATGGGTACATGCATTTAATGATACTTTACACGCCTAGGCTAGGGCATGGTACATTCACCAAGAAATGCATAGAGAAAATGATACCTATGAACACATTAGACATGGTCTACTTTCCACCTTTGCATTTTCTTCACTACAAACATATTTAATTTATCTCTACAAATAATCTGTCATGTAGTTATGGCCGATTAGGCACTAGTTGAAGATGAGATATGGCACATGCATTGCATAATTGAGGATAATTTAGACATATGCCAATAATTTGATACTCCTGCCATGGTTTCATTAGAATTTAACTCTTAACCAGACCATGCACATAAGGAATAGATCTAAAAGGACAAGTTAAAGGTTGTGTACCAAGTTGATGAGGGTATTAATTATGATCAACTAGAGCCATCATTTGACCACTTAAATCTATATATAGAGTGTTGGGCACATTATTTCAAATATACAATGTTGTTTGAGTAAAAATCATACTTTTTTCTGCTCAAAATGGTTCAAAAAAACATTAGAATGGATGATGCACCTAAACTAGCCACTATGGGAAATTACTAGTATGAGGTTGAGATAACCAAAATATTTGAACTTTTACATGAGTACTAGTATGTTTTCCCATGAAAATACACATAAATGAAAGGGTTGCATCCATTTTTAGGTAGATACACATATATCTAGTTGAAGCCTCTCAACCAATGAGGAAATAATAATATCAAATGAACCCAAATCTATGCACTCAGGATAAAGAGAAAATCAATAGCATGTTGTGCGCTAGAGTTATTGCTCCCTTTGATGAATTCGAATTGGTTAGTAACTAGATTCCATGGGTGATCATAATTAAGAAGGTGTGTAATGTAGCATGAGTGAGTGAAATTCCTTCAATAATTCCATGAGGGTGTCATAGGAGGAAATTATGTTGGTGACACAACAACACAAAAGGTTCTACTATCTAGATTGTGGTAGCCCACCTTAGTCAAAGATGTAAAATCTTATGCATGCTAATGTGATATCTTTCAGCATGTAGATAAACCAAATATAAGGTATGTCATGCCTCTTCATCCAATATTTACTCATGAACCATTTAAGAAATGAGATATTGATTTTGTTGGGCCCATCTAACCAACTATGCGACAAACTAACATGTAGTGCATCATTACTACCACATAGTATCTCACACACTTGGTTGAAGTAACACCCACATGTGATTTTACTACTATGACCACCACCACATTTTTATAGGAAAATATCACCACAAGGTATGGATGCCCTCTAAGTTTAACAAGTGATCATGGCACTCAATTTCTCAATGATACAATGCACATCCTCTTGGCTGAATTCATGATTGTACACCATAAAACCACACCATACCACCTTCAAGATAATGTCACAGCTGGAGAATTAAACAAGATATTGGGTAACACACTGACCAATATTTTGAACATCAGTCACACTAATTGGAATGATTGATTGTTTTTAATCTTATGGGTGTATCAGACCACATACAAAGGTTGAACAAAAGTAATCCTTTTAATCTTGTCTTTGGTGCTGAAGTAGTTTTATCGATAGAGTTACTTGTAATCTCTTTATGTATTACATGTGTTGGTAGATTAGATGAAGAGTAGTGCCTAAAATCACACTTGGATTCTCTACTTTATCTAGATGAAACACACTTCTTTACACACTGGAGCCAAGGAGTTGAGAAGAAAAAATAGAAATCCTAGCATGAATCACATATCAAAACCAAAGTTTTTCATCTTTGTATGCATGTCTTATTTTATGATTCATATTTTTTCATGTCATTCAGGTAAACTACATATCCAGTGGATGGTTTGTTTATTTTTCATGCTATCCATTCAACAGGTGATTGTAAATTAAAAAGATTAGATGATCAATTCCTACCAGACCATTTCAATGGTATTTAGCTCTAGCCCTAACATTCTATGTAATTCTTCTTTTTAATGAATAAGTAATATTATACTAAGTTATCCTAGTATTTTGTTTCATTTTAAAATAAGCATTGCATTGGTTTTGTGCCTTTTTATAATTGGTTTGACACTTTTTGATACTCTTTTGGTGTTTCGTACTATATTTTATCCTTATTTCTTGACATGGATTGCCCTATGATATGATGTGGAGGACCACACATAAATTTTAATATGGGGTGTGTTTTAAATATGGATTATCTAATTAAGCTAAGAAGCAAGCAAAAGGAATGTGCAAGAGGAGGTACGTAAAGGGAGTGCACAAGAATAATGCACAAGAGGAGGTATGTGAAGGAAATGATGGGGAAAATGCATGAAGATCAGAGAAATCAAAAGATAATAGGGTGTGTAAAATAGGGCATGTGAGGGATGCATGTAATAGGTAGCGTGAGGCATGCAAAATTTCATGTGTGACCTAGGTAAATGGAATGAAGATGAAAGTGGGTTAAATTAGAAAAGGTAGTTTCCCATAAACAAATTGGGAAATTTGAATTTTTATAGCCAGCATGCACTTCAAGAAAGATGGAACAACTTGCAAAGGATGGGACATGTATTTATTAATGATAAAGCTGTATGATCAGTAAGCGTGCCAGATGTACACCAAGACATGTCATTTAAAATAATAAATGGTTGAAGTGATGGACAATAGTGTGGAGAATTAATGTGAAAATTTGGGGTAGACTATAAAAGATAGATAGACCACCTATTTTCAATTTTACTAAAAAATTATAAGACATAGTAGAGCTCAAATAAAGTGTAAAAAAGCAATAAAAGAAGCTGATTATGTAATGATTCAATGACAAAACATGAAGCAAAAATTGTGGTAAAAATCATTTACAAAAAAGAAGTGGTAAAAGGACCATAGGAGTGGGTGTGAGAAAGTTTTAGGTTACAAGCATCAAATCTACCATTAGATGAGGTTGAAGCACAAAGCTAAATAATTTCAAGTCTAGAGATAAAATAATCAAAGTATATTGATTCAAGAGAGTCAATCAACCACGTGTTAACCTTCAGGGTCCTAGATTAGTGATACAACCAAAGCAAAATTCTAACAAGAGAAAAGAATAATTACTAGTCATTCCCAGATTAGAATAATATGAGGGCACAAAATAATGAAGTCCTATCTATATCCAAGAATAAGGAAGTTCTATAAATATCCAAGAAGAAGGATCTAGTGAATGTGTGCACAAGGCACAGACCCACAAAGTTGAAGGAAGGGACATATAGTGGCAAGGTACCAAAAATGGCATACATAGGAAAGATGGTTACTATCATACCACCGCCCTCTTCCATTTTGATTGAGGAAATGTAATACCTAGAGATATTTTTACACTTGAATGATTGGGATTCAAAGGTCACCACTTATCAAATCCTTGATTACAATCATTGACATCCTAGAAACAAACTGGGACTACTAGGTGGAGCACAAAACACCTAGAATGATATCACCTATGATCTCACAATGTACAACTTACTGGAGGATGCAAGGGTGTTGTAACTCTTTCAACTACCTTATTTTGAAAATTTGCAAGAGGAAGCTCACTTTCTAAGTTTTTCATATCTCAATTTCACCCCATAATTAATAACTTTTAAATCCATAGATTAATATGATTATTATTTGATTATCATTGCTTTGACTTGAGCTTTATGACATATACTAGTATGAGACAGTGATATTATTGATTAGTATACATAATGTGACAATTGTATTTTAATTATTCTATATATTTTGGATATATGTTTGTTAATTTTGCATCATTAGTTGATTAGATAATGATTCAGACTAACTACCTACTTGTCACAAGGTGGATTCATGATAGATCCTACCTTAAGAGCTTGATGAGGAAGAGCATCATCAGAGAGGATGGGCTAGATGGGATGATTGGGTGATGATAGAGAAATTGCTAGTGACCCTACACACACACACACATTAGATTTAAAATATTATGTACACAACATGTTTTAAATGTTAGTGCATAATAAATAAAATATTGTATGTGATTAAATTAGTATGTAAATTTAGTTCTAATATGCAATAGATTCTTTTAAATTAATTGTCTTGATTTTTTATAAAAATTCAAGGAAATAGATATTAATTACTAATAGATATTATTTATTATTGACTAAATATCTAGTAGATAAATAAATAATTATCTTTGTAATAAATGTTTTCATGTAATTAAAGCTATCTTAATATGTTAAGCGTGAGTTATGGTAATATAAACTTAGTTGTAATAAAAACATGCATGAGATTGCATTAAAAGTGAAATTAGATAACATTATTTAATTTGTCAAACTTAAGTTTATGATGACTTAGAGAACTATGGCATAACAATAAACAAATTCCATGCTTAATATTAAATTGTGGAGGATAGACTACAACTTTAGGAGGTTATAATTATTGTTTAGTATTTTAAAAAAGAGAGAAAATATTATGCAAAAAAAAAAAAAAAAACTAGAAGAAGAATAACATGCATAGAAAGGGGTGGTTGTAGATTGATAAGAGGAGTTCTATAAATAAAATAAGAAATAGTAGACAGAGAAACAGAGAAGGAGAAGAAGGCAGAAGGATTAAGAAAGAATCAAGGAAACCCAGAAGGGAGGTGAATTCAAAAAAGTTGGTTTTGTAAATATTTTTTTGTTTGGAAGTTGTTTTTAAAAGAACAAATTTGAAGGTAACATCATAATTTGGATCTAACTGGGATGCATCCAAAATAAATTGAGAAATGTAAACGATAGCATTCTATTTACTTCTATTACCTACTAATATATTGATCAGTGTCTTAAATTCTTTAACTATGTCCTAGTTAATTTTTTGGACTGTGAATTAATTTTAGATCTCAACATAGTATTTTATCTTTAAAATTTTGGCTCACATTTTATATTACGAGAGTAGTGCTTTAAGTTTATAATTACATTGAATAAGCAATAGTTGAGTTTAATTATTATGTAGGTTATTTATTTGGTAGTGCTACGTTAAAGATATTAAGTCTGAGCACATGATTGCATGACTACATTTTATTCTGAGGGCATCATTTAGAATAAAGAAGTGACTACATTTTCTTTATAATGGACTGAGTTCTATTGATAAAACTAGACTACATTTTATCTAATGCCGAGCCCTTTATATGAAATGCCATGTCATATATAAAATGCATGTCATCATATTAAAACACCCAGTCTAAAAACCAATGTTGAGTTAATGAATTATAATGCTGAGTTAATGAATTTTGATGCTGAGTAAAACACTGATAACTAAATTGCCAAGTTTATTTAATTAAAGTGCCACTCATTTGTATAGAATGTTGAAATGTTAAGTTTACAATTGAAATTGTAGAATATATATATATATATATATATATATATATATATATATATATAAATTAGATAAAATGTTGTTTATGAAATTGTAAAAAGCTATGAAATTATAAAAAGTTGTGTATATAAATTGAAAAAGATAAGTATATATTTAAAAAATGCTTCAAGTTAAATCATTGAAGTCATTAAATTGAAACGCTGAGCCACATATTTAAAATGTCTAGTCTTGAATTGTAGAGCTAAGTCAATACAATGAAACAATGAATCATTCATATAAAAACGTTTAGTTATAAATAAAAGCATTGAGTTAAAAATTAAATTTTGAGTGTATATTTTATAATGTTGAGTCATACTCATAAAGTGATGAGCCATTATTTGAAATGCCAAAGACATTTTAATTAAAATGTTGAAAACTATAGGTAAAGTGCTAAACCACTAAGTAAAATGCCAAGTGTATAATGGCAATGCCTAGTGTATAAAAATAGTAAATCATTGAGTTTATAAAAAGATGATTGTGTGTTTAATAAGAATACTGAATATTTTACTAAACATCGAGTATTTTAACTAAAAATATATATGTTTGTCTTTAATGCAAGATCGAATGTTCAATGTAATTTTAACTTTGCCTTGGATTTCTGAATTACGTTGCCATCTCGAGCTGCATTTTAATTAATCAACATGATTATCATAGGGTCTTTATGAGGATATAAAATGAAAAAATTATTAAACAATTTATTATTAACTCATACTTTGATCGAAAAGCAATGTTGGGTTATTTGGTATTCTCAGTTTGTTAAGAAATAATAAAATGATAGATGTAATGCAACATAAATATATGTGAGCTAGATTAATTATTGAGATTTGTCAATCAGTGATTGAGATGTAACTATTTATCCTAGTAAGCCTTTTCTATGTGAGCATTATGATAGAGTTTTATAGTAGTAAGGATATTGCTATAATTTGGGTAAACTATAGCAAATTTGGACATTTCTATGGTAATGTTATTACACTTATGCTAGATTAATACTATATTCTTGGTGATATAATTATATATACTAAGAATTTTCTTAAAATGTTAATAGAGACAAATAGAATATTTGTGGCATAATAGTGTTATGAAAACATGTTGGCAGAGTCAAATTTTGTAGCATCATGTAAAGATAAAAGCTTGTGTGCATTATATTTTATGAGAGTATTTTATATGCAAGTGATTATACATTCCTAGAATAAAATAGTGCATCGAGATGTGTACCTTAAGATTATGTTTTCCTCTGATTATTATTTTGCAGTATAATCTAGGGTATACCCAAATGGTATAAATCCATATATGTTTTATTAATAAAATTATAAGTGTCAGATTATTTATTCATGTTTGAGTAGGGTGCTCATGCACAAAGAACTATGATAGTATGGGATATCATAGAATACTTCAGCTTAAATATATATATTTAGATGGTACATATTGTAGTTGTAAGTCTATACTCTCACCTACGTTGACTAATTAAATGTATGTGGTGGTTATTACTTGAACAATATATTTTATAACAATTAGTAGGACATCATGTATATGTGTATACAACTTTGAGAACGTAACTGAATGTTGGATTAGACTTTTATGTATTTATATGACTTGCTTTGTTATATGTACTTTTTTGATTAAAAGTGTATGCTTCTATGTATTTATGACCACTTAGTATGACTAATTGTGAGAAAAATAGTAGTTTTGCTTTAGACCACTAGACTATGATATTATGGGATATCATGAGGTATAGTTGTTTGGATCCTATTGTAATAGTTGAAAATCTATTGCTTAATACGAATGTGAAACATACATGGGTGGTATGAACTGTAGGTATTATTTCCTATATGAGTTAAATAATAATGTATGATTCATCCGTGTATTGATGAAATAAAATAATACTTTATTTATTCTTATGTGTAGCATGTGATGTGATATGATTGTTAGGAAGATGTAATTAGTATAAATCTTGTGTTTATATAATGTATAATGAGACATTATCTTTTGGTATGTATGATTTACATGTCAGTGTGATATCTTGTAATAGAAATGGGTTTTATATGATACAATGTATGTTTAGTTTTTTAGAAATTATACACACTTTGATACTTATTTATTCTTTAGATTCATGTATTGTTTTATCTACCAATACATAAAGGGAGGGACATTCTCTAATAAGGAATTGTAAAGGGGATTGTTGGTCTGTGGTTGATGTGAAAAAATATTCAAATGATGTTCTCCCTCCCTATAGTAGCAATACTTATCTAGAGACTACTCTTGAGATTCAAAGATACACAAGTTAGTTCGACTTGAGCTTTGGAGGACATAGTATATATTTATTGTATTAAGGTTGAATGTCTAATGGAAATGTAATTATATTTCATTGATTTATACTTGAACAATAGTTATTGTATTATGGGACCAGCCATAGTTGTGTCCTAATGTATTTACTTTTCTTAGAGTGGTAATAAGATTTTTTTTTTCAGTATTTAATTTTAAATGTATTTATATTCTGAGTTGTTTGGTTATGAGTTAGTATGCTTAAGTGAAATGAATGTTAAGTAATTAGTCTTTTAAAAAAAATTACTGCATTATTCTAAGTACAACTTATGATAACAAAAAACTAAAATAGGTTGAATCATGTGCCCACTGAGTGCAAGTCCACAAGCATTTTATTAATCACCAAAAATCAAGTACATAGAAAGGGTGCATTTACTCCATTAACCTTTTTACATGAAATAAACATTTATTTATAAGATTTCACTTAATACCAATAAAAACAACTAACCTATTAATTAACTCCTATGAGAATTCCATCTGATAAGTAGTTTACATTATTAATTAACTTAAACATAAAAACTACCCAAATAAAATTAATCTAATTTATTTATGGGGGTGTCTTTATAAAAGATGCATGCCCCATTTACAATTATTAAATTAACCTAACACAATAAAATCTTAAGCTAAGTTAAGACTTTGGATAAGTCCTAACAAACCCCCCTATGATCCAGAGTTGGGTCTTTGGACACATACCAAGCATTTTTTTCAATTTTCTAAATTTGATTTTGTCAAGGGGTTTTGTGAAAATATCAATTGTTTGATCAGCAGTTGTGCAATATATCAGATCAAGAGATTTTTTCACCATCAACATTCGTAGATAATGATATTTGGCATCCATATGTTTTGTTTTGGCATGAAACACTAGATTTTTGGACAGCTTGATTGCACTCTGATTATCAATGTATAACTGTGTAGGAGCAATCTGAAAAACTTGAAGATCTTCAAGAATGTATCATAAGTAAATAATTTCTCTGGAAGCATCTTATGCTACAATGTACTCTGATTCTGCTGATGAATTTGCCACTATATCCTAATTTTTATAACACCAAGAAATGGCAGCTAAACCCATATGCATAGTGTATCTTGTTGTAGACAATCTATCATCCACATATATACCAAAATCTGCATCATAATACCTAACAAGTTTGAAGTTCTTGTTGCAGTGGTACTCAAGGTCATACATTTTTATTCCTTGAAGTGTTGAGTTGTAGAGATAAAAGCTTCACCAGATGAGCAAATGAAGAGGTTGCTGGAGTTACACAGTCGTCGACATTGGTCAATATCGATCGACATCGGTTAGGGATCAGCCGACATCGATCATATGCAGATAGACAGAGACCAACATCGGTCATTTGTGCGTTCCAAGAATTCTAATTTTGAGGAGAATAGTGAGTTTGCATGTAAATACTAACTGTTAGTCTTGAGTCTGCTTTTCTATTTTTGGCAGGACAGATTTGAACCTTTGATTAAGAGGTGCATCTAATGGTGGAGAATGCATGGCTCATGAATCCTAGTTCTATATAATAGGGTTAGATCCTCATAGTTTGTAAGGTGAATCAATTCAAGTAGTTGAGTTGGTTGTAATTAAGAGAGAGAGAGAACTCTTGAGGGAAAGAGATCTATACATCTGAGAGGTGTGAGAAGAGAGAGATTTCTTCATTGTATTTCCTTCTGAAAGAGTTTAATACAAGATTGGTTGTTTCTTGTATCTCTTATTCTTTGTTGTTTCTGATTTCTAGTTACTTATTATTTTTGATTTAATTTCGTGTTTAGTTGCTTATACAAAAGTAATCAATTATGCTGTAAGATCCTAACAAGTGGTATCAGAGCTAGGATCACTAACAAGTGGTATCAGAGCAGGTTCATCAGAGCGTGCTAGTGTTTGTTGATTATAGGTTCACTCTCAAGGGTTTCTGATTGATTGGGAGTAAAGCAATGGCAAAAGAAAGTAAACTAAGAATGGAGAAATTCAATGGCAAGAATTATCAATTATGGAGGATGTAGATAGAAGATTATCTGTATCAAAAAGATCTGTACTTATCATTAGGTGGGGTTTCAAGAAAGCCTACAGATATGTAAGATGAAGAATGAAATGTTCTTGATAAAAAAGATCTTGGATCTATAAGGTTGAACTTAGCATCTTCTGTGATTTCCAATTTGTCACAGGCAAAGACAACGGTAGAGTTAATGGATACTTTGGCAAATTTATATGAAAAGCCCTCAGTTTTGAATAAAGTATATCTTATGAAGCAATTATTTAATTTGCAAATGCAGGAAGGTGGATCGGTATCTAGTCATCTTAATGATTTCCATGCAATAGTAAATCAGTTAAATTCAGTCAAAATAGTTTTTTATGATGAAATTAAGGCTCTCTTAATCTTATTCTCTTTACCTGAAAGTTGGCATAGTTTGGTAATGGCAATTAGTAATACTCCATCTGCTTCAAATATCTTGAAAGTTGATGATGTTGTTAGTGTAATCTTGAATAAAGAAATTCACAAGAAAAGCACAGAAGAAACATCAGGTAATGCTTTAAGTATTGAAAGCAGGGGAAGGCAAAGAGAAAAAGGAAAGCAAGGGAGATCAAAGTCAAAGTCAAAGATGAGAAGTAGATCCAAATCTAAAAATGGAAGAATAACCTGCTAGAATTGTGGAAAGAAAGGGCATGCAAAGAAAGATTGTTGGTTGAAGGATAACAAAGAAAATCAGCATGAAGGTAATAAAGAAGAAGCAAAAGTTACAGGTATTGTTGCACAGGATGCTCTTATATTTTCTTTAGATAATAAAGTAGAATCTTGGGTTTTAGATTCAGGTGCCTCTTTTCATGCAACCCCAAATAGAGAATTTTTCAATGATTATGTCCATGGAGATTTTGGAAAAGTTTATTTAGGGGATGATGAGCCTTGTCAAATTGTTGGCAAAGGAAAAGTGCAGCTGAAATTGCAAAATGGAAACACATGGGTGTTGAAGGATGTCATGCATGTACCCATCTTGAAGAGGAATCTGATTTTTGCAGAAAAGTTAGGTGATGAGGGTTGCACAGTAACTCTCACAGTTGAATCTTGGAAAGTTTTCAAGGGTGCACTTGTATTAGCTAGAGGTAAGAGAGCAGGTACACTTTATCTATCTACTTATATTACTGATCATTCTCTTTCTATTTTATCTACTTCAAATGTAGATGTAAAGTTGTGGCATTGTAGGCTTGGTCACATGAGTGAGAAGGGAATGAATGTTCTTAAGTCAAAAGGTAAGCTTTCAGATTTGAAAAGCATAGATCTAGATTTCTGTGAGCATTGTATTTTTGGAAAATAGAAGAAAGTGAGGTTTCTCAAAACTGGGTCAACAAAGAAGAAGCACAAATTGGAGCTTGTTCACACAGACGTGTGGGGACCAGCTCAGGTAGCTTCTATTAGAAGATCACGGTATTATGTTTCTTTCATTGATGATGCTATAAGAAAGGTATGAGTTTATTACATAAAGAGGAAATCTAATATTTTTGACACATTTAAGAAATAAAAAGCTTTGGTTGAGAATGAAACAGGTTTGAGATTGAAGTGCCTTAGATCTGATAATGGTGGTGAGTACTGCAGCAATAAATTCAATAGTTACTATTTTATGAATGAAATACGTAGGGAAAGGATGGTTCCAAGGATACCTCAGCAAAATGGAGTTGCTGAAAGGATGAATAGAACAATAATGGAGCGTGCATGGAGTATGAGGTTGCATGTTGGTTTACCCTTATAGTTTTGGGCAAAAGCTGTAGATACTATAGTTTACCTAATTAACAGAGGACCTTCTACTGCACTAGATGGTGGAATTCCAGAAGAGGCTTGGATAGGTAAAAAGGTAGATCTTTCACATCTCAGAGTTTTTGGTTCTAAAGCCTTTGTTTACATTGATAAAAAAAATAAAAAGAAGCTGGATGCTAAATCTATGCGGTGCACTTTCATTGGTTATGGTTCTAGAGATTTCAAAATTTGATTGTGGAATTTAGAAACTAACAAAATTATTAGAAGCCGTGATGTAGTTTTCAATGAGAAGGTGATGTACAGTGATCAGCTCAAGAGGCTAAATAATTTTGAGTAGGGCAATCATGATTTGGATGAGATTATGATCCAAAATGAGCTTGGGGATAAAAATCATCACTCACAGGAAAACATAGATACCGACGTCGATCAAGCAGGAACTGACATCGGTCAGATAGAAACTGATGTCGGTCAGGAAGAAATCGATGTCATTTAGGTGGAACTGACGTCGGTCAATTTTAGATCGGCATCGACCAGAGATGACCGAGATCTGTCACTGTCAGAAAGGAATTTGGGCGGACAACAAACTGTAAATGAGTCTCAAACATCCATAAGGAGGTCTGAAAGGGTAAGTAAACCTCCAATTCATTATTCCCCTTATTTATACTACTTATTGCTCACTGATGGTGGAGAACCAAAAAGTTTTGATGAGGCAATGTAGGTAGAATCCAAGAAACAGTGGGAGCATGGCATGAATGAGAAAATTGATTCCTTGGAAGAGAACCAAACATGGGATTTGGTTGAGTTGCTAGCTGAAAAGAAAGCACTGAAAAACAAATGGGTTTACAGGTTAAAGGAAGGAGAGAATGGACAAATGAGACATAAGGCCAGGTTGGTAGTAAAGGGATTTGCACAAAAACTAGGTATTGACTTTGGTGAATTTTTTTTTCTTGTAGTAAAAATGACTTCTATTCAGACTGTATTGTCTTTAGTTGCTATTGAGGATTTACACCTTGAGCAGCTTGATGTTAAGACAACATTTCTTCATGGAGATTTGGATGAAGAGATATATATGGAACAGCTAGAAGGTTTTGAGGTCAAAGGTAAGGAGAAACTTGTGTGCAAGTTGAAGAAAAGCTTATATGGTCTTAAGCAAGCTCCAAGACAATGGTATTTGAGGTTTGACAGGTTTATGACAGAGCATGGCTTTAGTAAATGTCAATCTGACCATTGTGTTTATTTTAACAGATTGGATAATGGTAGTTATATTATCTTGTTATTGTGTGTAGATGGTATGTTTGTTACAGGTTCACACATGTAAGAAATTATTGAGCTTAAGGTAAAATTAGCTCACACATTTTTTATGAAGAATTTAGGAGCAGCAAAGAAAATCCTTGGCATGAGTATTAAGAGAGACAGGAAAAATCATAGTTTGATTTTGTCTCAACAGGATTATGTGATAAGGTGTTGGAGAGGTTCAATATGCAGGATGTAAAACCAGTAAGCACACCTATGGTTGGACACTTCAAGTTGAGCAAAGAATAGTTTCCTAAATCACATGATGAGGTTGAGTACATGAGTAGAGTTCCATATGCTTTAGCAATTGGGAGCTTGATGTATGCAATGGTATGTACTAGACCTGATATTGCCCAAGCAGTGAGAGTTCTCAGCAAGTTTATGGCCAATCCAGGAAAGGAACACTGGAAAGCAGTTTAGTGGATTCTCAAATATCTGAGAGGGACTAGTAGTAGGCATTTATGCTATGGAGGGTCACACACTTCTCTACATGGGTATGTAGATTCGGATATGGCAGGTGACTTGGATGGCAGGAGAAGCACCATAAGATATGTTTTCACTATTGGTGGAACAACGGTTAGCTGGATTTCAAAGTTCCAGAAGGTTGTTGCATTGTCTACTACAGGGGCAGAATACATTGCAATCACAGAGGCTAGCAAAGAAATGATTTGGATGACTCAGTTCATGGAAGAGTTGGGAAAGGAGCAAAAGATTTACAGATTGTACAGTGATAGTCAAAGTGTAATTCATTTGGCAAAGAATTCAACCTTTCATTCAAGAACCAAACATATATAGCTTAGGTACCACTTCATTAGATAGGTATTGGAGGATGGACAGTTGAAGTTGGAAAAGATCCATATAAATAAGAAACCTGTTGATATGTTAACAAAGCCAGTAGCAAAAGAGAAGTTGAATCTTCATTCAACTTTTGTTGGTCTTCAAGATTGAACTTGAAGAAGGAGAAACAAGCTAGAAGATGTTGTTGTATAGGTACAGGTGCAGCTATTTATCTCCAAGTGGGAGATTGTTGAGTTGTAGAGCTAAAAGCTTCACCAGATGAGCAAATGCAGAGGTTGCTGGAGTTACACAGTCACTGACATTAGTCAGGATCGATCGACGTCGATTAGGGATCGACCGACATTGTTCATATGCAGACAAATAGAGACCAACATCGGTCATCTGTGTGTTCACAAAATTCTAATTTTGAGGAGAACAGTGAGTTTGCATGTAAAGACTAATTGTTAGTCTTGAGTCCACTTTTCTATTTTTGGCAAGACAGATTTGAACCTTTGATTAAGAGGTGAATCTAACAGTGGAGAATGCATGGCTCATGAATCTTAGTTCTATATAATAGGGTTAGATCCTCATAGTTTGTAAGGTGAATCAATTCAAGTAGTTGAGTTGGTTGTAATTAAGAGAGAGAGAGAGAACTCTTGAGGGAAAGAGATCTGTACATCTGAGAGGCATGAGAAGAGAGAGATTTCTTCATTGTATTTGCCTCTGGAAGAGTTTAATACAAGATTGGTTGTTTCTTGTATCTCCTATTCTTCGCTATTTTTGATTTCTAGTTACTTATTATTTCTGGTTTAATTTCGTGTTTAGTTGCTTATACAAAAGTAATCAATTGTGCTGTAAGATCCTAACATGAAGGTAATGAAGTATTCATTTTTCTACATGCCAATGAATTTCTCTAGGCTCATGCATAAACATAGACAAAATTCCAACTAAAAATGATATATTAGACCTGGTAGTCATTAAATAAATCAAACCTCCCACTAATTGTCTATACTTGGTGCCATCAAAAAATGCATTACTATCATCTTTAGATAATTTCAATTTACTTTCCATGGGAGTGAGAGAAGGTTTGCAATAACTCATGCCAAACCTATCTAATAACTCAGAAATATACTTAGTTTGTGAATTGAAAATACTATGCTCTTTTTGAATTACCTTTATGTCTAGATAGTAGTGAAGAAGTCCAAGATCTATCATCTCAACCCCATCTTTTAATTCCTTCTTCACATACTTGTTATGTTTTCATCATTGCCTATGATAAACAAGTCATCAACATAGAGAACCAAAATCACCAATTTCTTACCCCGCACTCAAAAATAAAGAGTATCATCAAATTCACTACATTGAAAACTAATGAATTTCAAGTATGAATCCATTTTCTCATACCAAGCCTTGGGTGCCTGTTTGAGCCCATAAAAAGATTTTATCAATTTACACACTTTGTGTTTTGCACCCACCTATTCAAAACCCTAAGGTTGTTTCATGTATACTTCTTCCTTTAAACCACCATTCAAAAAAGCACTTTCAACATCTATTTGATGGACTTTCTAGCCATTTTGAGCTGCTAAGGCAAGTACCATACAAATAGTGTGCCATTTAGCAATTGATGAAAATGTTTCCTCATAGTCAATACCTTCGTGTTGCACATATCCTTTTGTAACAAGTCTTGCCTTATGTTTTTCAATGGAGCCATCCAATTTATACTTAGTCCTAAAAACCCATTTCCATCCTATGGGTTGAATATGTGGAGGAGGATCAACCAAAACCCAAGTATTATTGTTAATTATTACATCATACTCACTTTGCATTGCATGTTGTCAAACATGTTCAGTAGATGCCTCCTCAAAATTAGATTGCTTAGTGGAAGAAGTACTAACAACCATTGCATAATTCACCTATTTATTAGAACCCCTGGGACCTGTTAAATCAATTTCATCTATTTTCAAGTCAAAAAAAATACTTTGAACCCATTTTGGATACTTATTCAAATTATTCAAATCAAGAACACCAAAATTCTCATCATGTGCACAATCTGAAGGGAGACTTATATAATTTTTAACAATTTCTAAGTCATCAACTTGTTAACTAGTAGATGAAGGAGAGGAAAATGAAGGAATTTGAGTTTCATACCACAACCTTGAGGAATTATCCCCATTATTCAAACCCTTATCTCTTTTTGAATTTTTCCTCTCTAACCGATCAAGTTGAGAATCAATCTCTGCAGTGTTCATAGTCCCAAATTCATCAAATACTACATCTTGACTCATTATGAATTTGCCTGTATCTTGTGCAAGCAAATGATACCCCTTTTTATTTTTTCAATATCCAAGAAAGATGCATTTTAGACTTTGTAGTTCCAACTTAGTTCTATGTCTAGTGGGAACTAAAGAAAAACAAAGGCATCCAAAAACTTTCAAGTGTTTAACTTTTGGTTTAAACCCATACCAAGCCTCATATGGAGTTTGTCCCAAAAGAGTTGTTGTGGGGGACATGTTTCTCAAATACACTACAATACCAATGGCTTGTACCCAAAACTTATCATTGAGTTATTTATAGTGTAACATAGCTCATATTGTGCCCTCTAAGGTTTTATTCATTCGTTCAGATACTCCATTCTGTTGTGGAGTGTAAGCATTACTATAATGTTGATGAATGCCATGTTCCCAAAAATAATTTGAAAACCCATTCGAAGTATACTTACCACCATTATCTAAATGAAGAGTGGCTAAGTGTGAACTTGTTTATTTTTCAACTAAGTGTAACTAATAAATAAACTTAGTGAAAACTTATGATTTGTTTTTCATGAAAAACACCCAAGTCATCCTAGAAAAATCATCAATAAACAACATAAAATATCTACGCCTTCCAATGGATGACTTTTTCATGTCACATACATCACTATGAACTAACTACAAACATCTGTTAGCTCATCATGAAGATTTTTTGGGAAATTTTTCTCGATTTTATTTTTCCAAAATACATGATTCACAAAGAATACTATCTTTATGAACAGTGGGCAACCCATTCACCATACCACATCTCTGCAAGTCCACTAAAGAGTGGATATTCAAATGTTCATAGTGGAGATGCCATAATCGTTGTGTAGACATAGTCCCTGTACCTGTTTCAACAACTACTGCAAGTTCCACTGTGGGAAGAACTTTGCAATGCAATCTAACTAAATTTCCATCCTCATATCTTATATACATGGTTTTATAACCATCCTTCACTGAATTGATATGGATGAGCTCATTTTCAAGCATAATTTGATAACCTTTCTTTCAAATATTTACCAAGGAAAGAAGATTTTTCTTCAATGTGGGAACATACCAAATATTCTCTAAGTATTTTATAGAACCATTAAGAAGAAGAATCCGAATAGACCCAAGTCCTAAAGGAATATGCATAGACTTATTTGCCAAAGCAACTGGAGAAAGAGAAGTTTATTTCAATGTCCAAAAGAAGTCTCACTTAAATGTCATGTGTTTGGTTGCTTTTGTGTCTAAAACCCATACATCTATGAGCTTGTCTCTAGCCTCATATTACATATAATCATGTGCCGCAAAGTAGTGAAAGAAAATTCATGAGCAATATTGCTAGACTCATCATAGTCATGATCAACATATTGAGTAGATGTAGACTTAGTCACTTTTTGTGGCCTTCGAATTTTGTCAAAAGGAATCCTATACTGAGAAGCAATGTGACTAAATTCTTCACATCTATGACACTGAATGTCTAATCTACCTTGACCTCTACCCCTATAAGAGTTGTGACCACATCCTCTATCACTTGTCTCATTTGAATGAGAATTGTTAGATTGTTGTTGATTTGAATAACTTCTACCTTTATTTTGATATCTACCTCCTCTGTAACCTCAACCTCCTCTATAATTGTTCCCTCTATTGTTTTGATGCCCAGATGGTGATGAACTAGGCTTAGACTCTAAAACATGGGATTCCTCAATTTTATTGGATATATTGGATAGAGAGAGGCCATGTTTGATGAGCAACTTAGCCAACTTATCAAAAGTGATGCCTATGATTTTGTCAGAGACATGCAACATTTATACAAAGTTTCTATAGGACCCAGATAGTCCTTTCAAAGCAGCAGTGACTATGAGATGATCATATAGTTTTCCAAACCTAGCCTTAGTGTACTCAGTAGCAATATTTTTTAACTTAGACATATAATCTTCCATATCTCCATCTTCATCTAATGACAAAGTAAACAACTGCATATGAATGTCTATCTTCTTATGCTTAGGTTTTTTATCAGATAATATTTTCCAATGTAACTATGAAGAGAATTTTTAATATGAATATAAGTATCATAAGTACAACAACATTTGATCAATGCTAAGGCCTTAGAATCATGAAAATTTAATGTATCAAGTTTAGCATGTTCTATTGGTAATATGGGATTTTCATTCTTAACAATATCTCATAATTCATTAAAAATTAATGAAACTTCCATCAAACATTTCCAATCTGAATAATTAGAAATAGTTAATCTATCACCATTTATAAGCAAATTCTGAATATTTGGCATCTTGAATAAAATACAAGTGCAACAAGGAAAAATAAGTGTGACAAAATGCAAAGAAATGCAACAAAATAGAAAAATACCACACTCACTACTTAAAACATTGCTGCTACAGGGTTTTTGCACTTAACCTCCACATAGAGCAAAAAAAAAATTGATGGGTTTTGCACTTAACCACACCAAAAATTAAATAATTACACCCTTATGTCTCCAAAAACAACATTATTTCACCAAGATATGCAATAGCAAAAGATAACAATTTTACATGCAAATTTTTAACAAATATGCATGTTTTTACAATCAAATATATTTTTTACAACTTGCAAAGCATATTGAAAGATTTCAAAAAGAGAATATTCTTTTTCAAGAAAGCATTTTCATAAAGAAAATTCTTCCAAAAAAAAGATTTGAACCCTTGACTTCCTTGTTACAAAGTTTTATCCAAAATATGTCCTTCCAAGTGCTCTATGAACATTTACAAGTTTATAAAGATAGAATGTTCTATATAAACTTGATTTTTAGCTCTATGATAATAAAAAATAATTTACTTGGGTGAGTAAAATTATGAAATTCTGTAAAATTTTTTGACTAAAATGAAACATCAATTCTTTCAACCTTTAAGTAGGCCCAACCAAACCCTAAATTTATATCAAAACTATATCCAACTTTGCAAAACAAATCTTTTTTATTTATCTACAATATTTCAATGCCATACTAAGGATTTCAACACCATGGCTAATATGATAAAGTTGGAAAACCTCTAATACTTCACCTGGGCTATATAAAACCTTGCAAGATTGAATCTTTATTTATTTGCTAGAGATTGAGATTGAAAGAAATAATTTTGGTTGAGTAAAACTCATTTTTGATTATATAGGATGTTGGAATGCCATACTTCTACAAATATGGACCGTACTACTACAATTTATAGCTTGAAAAACTTCTGGTAGGGTTTGAGAATTGAGAATTGATCTCCAAGAACTTAAAAAGATAATATATACTAAGCAAATAGATGTTAAAAACAAATGATGGCCATTTCAACCAATGACAAAAATATCCATAGAAAAATGGCTATAAAAATGGCTTTTGGGCAATTTTTTGGAGTTTTAAAACAAGTTTGAATCATTTATAGCTTCAAAATTCAAGCTGGAATGCTAAATAAAGAGTTTTGAAAGCAATTCAGGGAGTATGACGAAATTGATCAATTATATGTCCGTACAAGACCAATATACAAGTTTATTTCTTTCAAAATGACATTAACCAATGCCAAAAAACATTTAAAAAATTAAATAATTTAATATTTTTTCAAATTTCTCAAAATTAAGCCACTCCAAAGTTTATTTCAAAAAGCATACCTTATACTCCAAAATTTGATTTCACATGAGACTTTCAATTCCATGTGAATTATCTTTTTCACCTTGTCTTCTCCCAAATTCACCAAGCTTCCCATATTCATCGTGCTTTCTAAAACCATGTTTTGATACCACTGATAACAAAAAACCAAAATAGATTGAATCTTGTGCCCATTAAGTACGGGTCCATAAGTATTTTATTAATCACCCAAAATTGATTACATAGAAAGGGTGCCTTTACTCCATTAACCATTTTACATGAAATAAACATTTATTTATAATATTTCACCTAATACCAATAAAATTAACTAACCTATTAACTAACTCCTACAGAAATTTCATTTGATACGTAGTTTACATTATTAAGTAACTTAAACATAAAACCTACCCAAATAAAGTTAATCTAATTTATTTATGGGGGTGTCTTTATAAAATATGCATGCCTCATTTACAATTATTACATTAACTTAACACAACAAAAACATAAGCTAAGTTAAGACTTTGGATAAGTCCTAACAACTTAAGGGGTTGTAACATGTGGTATCAGAGTTGTGGCTCAATCTCTAAGACCTAATGAGTCCATTAGAATTTCTGTATCCTTATGTTTATCAGAGAGAAAGAATGTGAAAGTATTTATGTTCCATTGAGTGTGTATCTTAGATCATTCATACCTTATTAGAGTAGTTAAAGGTTTGGTTCATTGAGTGTCTCGTTGATATCGATTTTATAAGGTGATTGTGTAGGTAAGAGCATAATATAGTTCATGTGATGTGAACAAGAGTTCCTACCATATTTTCAATCTTTAGATTGAACACCTCAAGTTTGATTATGTCTTTCTTGAATCACCTTCACCATTTATGTCGATGTTTTGTGAGTGTTTAAAAATCATGGAGTACTTCCCACTTAGGTTTATATGATTTAGTTTTGTGTCTTACATGAATCCTAGGAATGAAAATTTTCTTGTAGTTGAATGTAGATGTCTTGGTTGATATTCCTTTGTGTTAGGAGTTTGTTATGTGGATTAGCTTTCTTATATTTATATAGACTTGAGAAGATTCATATTCTTAGGATGTTGATTTAGTGTTTCCTTAAGTAGAAACTTGTTTTTGAATGGTTGTTTCAATCTTATTCCATTGAGCTCGTGGGATAGTGTTTACTAATTCTTGTTGAGAGAAGTTGTAGGATTAAATAGATTGATGCATCTTTGAGGTTAGTATTTTCCTTCTAGTTGTGGAGGTAGATTATAATACTACACTTACAAGTTTGGTAAGTGAATAGTAATTTGGTTACTTGGGTTGCGATGTTTCTTTATTCCATGTAAGGATATGTAAGAGATTTGTTTTTGAGATGTTAGTTCTCTACTTTCCACTTTATGACTTTTCAGAGTTACTATTTTATCTAACTTATGTACTTGACCACAAAGAGTGGTTAACATTGAATTTATATTAATTTTAGTTTATTACAATTATTATGTTATTGTTTATCTTTATTTACACTGATATTATTCTCTTTTTGAAGCATATTGTTTTGAAGAGTTATATGTGTACCTTTCTTCAGGAGCAAGTAAGATATAAGATGTGCAGAACATCTTGGTAGTCTAAAAGAGTTTAGATAAACTTGTTAACTGGAATTGTATTATTCATTCAAGTAAGGAGACATTGTCTCATTTTTAAGGTTGTTAGGACAATATGATCCTTAACATTTATATGTTATGGTAATTATAGTATTATTTCCTTTTTATTATGAATATAACACTATAGGTTAAGTTATAGAATATGATACTAGTTATGTTTGATTATTAGCAACTTAATATGATCTCAGGATGATTTTATGATTGTTATTGTATATATGTTATTACATATAAAATTATTCAGCGTATAGTATTATTTTTTATGATCTATTAGTAAATATTTGTGATTCATAGAACCGTGTACACATTTTAGAGATTGTCAAGTCATGGACACTTGAGGGAAGAGTGGTGAATTAGGAATGTGAGTTCCAAATGATAAGACAATATCCTACTTAGCCTTACATTAATTTGTATTATTGGTACTGAGTTAGATCTGATAAATAAATTTGTTGAATCCAAGATTTGATAGACAAAACTTATCAAATTTAGTCGTATGACCATTCACATGTATACTGTGGATGAGCATTCCATGTGGATGGGTATTCGATGATTTTGTATATATTATTACTAGTTCCCATTCATCATCATACTTTTCAGGAGATCTGGTTGAGTAGTGACAATATTGACATGTTATACTTATATGAAGTTATGCGGAGTAGCTATAGTATTAACATATACACATCATTCTTTCCAAGATCCTTAAATACTTTTTTTTGGAATAAGAAATACATTCTCTAGGTTAGAGAGATGTGCATAGGGATTGGAAGGTTTTGTGGAACTCTCTTTGGTCATTTTTTTTTACTTTTGTGATGATCTCATGTTTTTGGAAAGTCAGTAAGACTATTACTGAGTTATTATAGCCATGTCTTGTAGTTTTAGACCCTGAATTGATAATGATAGAACCAAACAACATAAGTGGCATTCACAAAATTGGTTTGCATAATATAAAATGTCACTGATTAGGGTCTTGTGAGACTAATATGCTAAAAATAGTGTTAAATGAGAGAACTATAATGAGTTCTTCAAGTAAATTTTGCATTTATATGCATAATATGATACTTGATACTATGTTTTTATGTTGTTAAACTCTATGTGTTAATCATAACTTTTGTTGGAATAAGAATCATCGAGGTGATGAACCATTTTAAGGGGGAGGATGTCACATCCCAATTTAACCCTATAATTAATAATCCTTAAATCCATGGATTAATATGGTTATTATCTGATTATCATTGTTTTAGCTTGAGCTTTATGACATATACTGGTATGGGACAGTGATATTATTGATTAGTATACATAATATGATAGTTGTATTTTAATTATTCTATACATTATGGATATGTATTTGTTAGTTTTGCATCATTGGTTGATTATCCTTATAATGATTGTTTTCTTGAAATTTAAGTTATTTTAATATGTTAACCATGAGTTATGGAAATATAAACTTAGTCATAATAAAACATGCATGAGATTGCATTAAAAGTGCAATTAGATAACATTATTTAATTTGTCAAACTTAACTTAAGTTTACAATGACTGAAAGAACTATGGCATAGTAATAAACAAATTCTATGATTAATATTAAATTGTGGAGGATAGACTACAGCATTAGGAGGTGATAAATGTTGTTTAGTAAGTTAAAAAAGAGATAAATATTATGCATAAAAATCAAACTAGAAGAAGAATAACATGTGAAGAAAGGGGTGATGCAGATTACTAGGAGTTTTATATAAAAAAAAAAATAGAAATAGGAGACAAAGAAATGGAGAAGAAGGTGAGAGGATTAAGAAAGAATCGAGGAAATCCAAAAGGGAGGCGAATTCAAAAATATTAGTTCTATAAATATTTTTCTATTTATGTGTTGTTTTTAAAAGAATAAATTTGAAAGCAGCATCATAATTTAGATCTAACTAGTTGCATCCAAAATAAATTGAGAAATATAAATGGTAGCATTTTATTACCTTTATTAGCTACTAATATATTGATCAGTGTCTTAAATTCTTTGGTTACATCCTTATTACTATTTCTGGACTGCAAATTAATTATAGAGGTCAGTGTAGTATTTTGTCATTGAAATGTTGGATCACATTTTATATTATGAGGGTATCACTTTAAGTTTTCAATTACATCAAATAAATAATAATTGAGTTTAATTACAGTGCAGGTTACTTATTTGGTAGTTTTGATTTAAAGATATTAAGTCTGAGCACATGATTTTATGATTGTATTTTATTCTAAGGGCAGTGTTTATAAAAAAGAAGTGACTATATTTTCTTTATAAAGGACTGGTTTTTATTGATAAAACTAGATTGCATTTTATCCAACGATGAGCCCTTCATATGAAATGCCATGTCATATATGAAACGTCATGTCATAATATTAAAACACACAGTCTAAAAACCAATGCTGAGTTAATGAATTATAATGTTGAGTTAATGAATTTTAGTGTTGAGTAAAACATTGATAATTAAACTGTCAAGTTTATATAATTGAAGTGCCAGTCATTTATATAGAATGTTGAAACGTTAAGTTTACAATTGAAATTACATTATATATATATATATGGAATGATTTGCATATATTTAGTATTTTTGAGTATTTTATTAAATGTTGAGTGTATAACGACATCTTTTAAATAAAAGAAAAACTATGTTTCCTCCTTAATGCAAGATCAAATGTTCCTTAGAACTTTATCTTTGCTTGGGATTAGCGTATTACGGTTTGAGATTTTCCAAAGAATTAAATCACTATGTTAAATAAATAAATTGTTGAGTAATATAATTATTACTTCACTGAGTTTAAGAAATAATTGTGTACATATAAAGTTGTGTATATATATTTAGATAAAATGCTATTTATGAAATTATAAAAATCTATGTATATAAATTTAAAAAGATAATTATATATTTAAAAAATGCTTCAAGTTAAATCGTTGAAATCATTAAATTGAAACGCTGAGTCACATATTTAAAATGCCTAGTCTTAAATTGTAGGGCTGAGTCAATACAATGAAACAATGAAGCATTCATATAAAAATGTTGAGTTAGAAATTAAATGCTGAGTGCATATTTTATAGCGTTGAGTCATACTCATAAAGAATTGAGCCATTATTTGAAATGCTAAAGACATTTTAATTAAAATGTTGAAAACAATAGGTAAAGCATTGAACCACTAAGTAAAATGCCAAGTGTATTATGGCAACGCCTAGTGTATAAAAATAGTAAATCATTGAGTTTATAAAAATATGAATGTATGTTTAATAAGAATGTTGAATATTTATTAAAAATCGAGTCTTTTAACTAAAATAAAATATGTTTTTCTTTAATGAAAGATCCAATGTTCAGTGAAACTTTAATTTTACCTCAGATTTTTGAATTGCATTGCCAACTCGAGTTGCATTCTAATTAATCAACATAATTATCATAGGGTCCTTATGAGGATAGAAAATGGAAAAAATATTAAATGGTTTATTATTAACTCATAATTTGATTGAAAATCAATGTTGAATTATTTGGTATTCTCAGTTTGGTAAGAAATAGTAAAATGATATATGTCATGCATCATAAATATATGTGAACTAGATTAAATGTTGAGATTTATCAATCATTGATTGAGATGTAACTATTTATCTTTTTAATCCTTTTCCATGTGAGGATTGTGCTAGAGATTTATAGTAGTAAGGATATCGCTATAATTTGGGTAAACTATAGCAAAGTTGGACATTTATATGGTAATGTTATTACACTTTTGTTGGATTAATCCTATGTCCTTGGTGATATAATTATATATACTATGAATTTGCTTAGAATGTTGATAAAGACAAATAGAATATATGTGGCATAATAGTGTTATGAAAACATGTCGACAAGGTCAAATTTTGTAGTGTCATGTAAAGATAAAAACTTGTGTACATTATATTTTGTGAGAGTATTTTATGTGCAAATGATTATACATTCCTAGAATAAAATAGTGCATTAATATGTGTGTATTGAGATTGTATTTTTATCTGATTATTATTGTGCAGTATAATCTAAGGTATAATCAGATGGTATAAACCTGTATATGTTTGATAAATAAAATTATAAGTGTAAGATTATTTATTCGTGTTTGAGTAGGGTGTTCATGCACAAAGAGCTATGATAGTATGCGATATCATAAAATATTTCTTCCTAAATATATAAGTTTGAATGGTACATATTGTAGTTGTAAGTCTAGACTCTCACCTAGATTGACTGATTAAATATATGTGTTGATTATTATTTAAACAATACATTTTTTAATAGTTAATATAACATCATGTATGCATGCATACAACCTTGAGAGTGTAATAGAATGTTGGATATAATTTTATGTATTTGTATGACTTGATTTGTTATATGTACTTGTTTGATTAAAAGCATATGCTTCTATGTATTTATGATTAATTGTGAGAAAACTAGTAGTTGTGCCTTAGAACACTAGACTATGATATTATGGAATATCATAAGGTATAGTTGTTTGAATCTTATTATAGTAGTTTGAAATCTATAGTTTAATATGAATATCAAACATACTCGGGTGGTATGAACTGTAGGCATTATTTCCTGTATGAGTTAAATAATAATGTATGATTCATCCATGCATTGATGAAACAAAAGAATACTTTGTTTACTCTTATGTGTAGTATGTGATGTGATATGATTTCTAAGAGGATGTAATTAGTATAAATCTTATGTTTATATAATGTATAGTGAAACATTATATTTTGGTATATATGATTTACATGTTAGGGTCATATCTTGAAATAAAAATTGGTTTTCTATGATACACTTCATGTTTAGTTTTTTAGAAATCATACACACTTGGGTACTTGCTTATTCTCTAGATTCTCGTACTGTTATATCTACTAATATTTTAAGGGAGGGTCATTCTCTAATAAATAATTGTGTGGGGGATCGTTGGTCTATGGTTAGTATGTAAAAAAATTCAGATGATGCTCTCTCTCCCCACAATAGTACTACTTACCTGGAGACTACTCATAAGATTTAGAAATAAAGGAGTTGGTTTGAATCGAGCTCCAAAGGACATAGTATTTATTTCTTGTACTAAGGTTGAATGCCTAATGAAAATATAATTGTATTTCATTGGTTTATACTTGAATAACAGTTGTTTTATTATGATACCAGCCATCGTTATGTCCTAATGTATTTACTTTCCTTAAAGTGGTAATAAGATATATATATATATATATATATATATATATATATATATATATATATATATATATATATTATTTTTTATATTTAATTTTAGAAGTACTTCTATTTTGAGTTTGGTTATTTGTTAGTATGTTTAAGTGGAATGAATGTTAATTAATTAGTCTTTTAAAAAAATTATTTCATTATTCTAAGTATAACTTAAGGGGTTGTAACAAATTTTGCACATTCATGAAGACTACTTCTACTTTGTTGGGCACAAAATGAGAATCACCCCTAAGTGGATCAGTAAAATAATGGTATTACTTTATTCTAGCATTGATGTCAATGTGGATCTTGAAGATTAGTAGGAAATTGATAAAATGGTTAGAACATTATAATACAAAAAGGAAGGCCACACCATGTAGATCACAAGCTTGACCAATCCCAAAATTTGAGTGGTTACATGCTTGCACATGACCAAGCTAGGAGGTGTGGATGGGTGTAAAGAGGTGGATATGGACCACCTCTATGTCGCCAACCAAATGACTAAGATAATAAAGTATAATTACTCCTATACTTTATCAATAAAATTAAGATGCTGAGAAGGCACATCGCCTACATAACCATAAATTCCCTTAGGGTACAATTTTGTTGTTGTTGGTTTTCTATGAAATTAGTATCTTGGATTATTTTGGCAAGGAGTTAAATTTGGTGTACCCATCAAAGCATAATTATCGCACCAAAAGGTTCAAACAATTCACTTACTCCAGTACTAACACACCCTCCTACAAAGCAAAGATAAAGGGTTGGTTTGATGGCATGAGGGAGGCATTTGGGAATGAGTGGCACATACCTAATGAGTTATCTTCATAAATGGGAATCTATGTTATGTTTTTTATAAAGAAACATTACTCCCTTGCATGAATATAGATGGAAAGCACTGGCAACTTGTCACCATGTCTCAAGCTGCCCTATGCATTCACTACTAGATATTCTATGGACTATGAGAATCACATCAAGGATGTACACCCTCTAAATATGTGGTCTGGACAAGATTGACATTGAGATCCATAATCTTCATAATATTTATGTTTATCCAAAGAGGCATGCATATTTAGAGTGGCACGAGACTGATCACATTGATATTAATCCTTACAAGATAGTCTTACAAGGGTATATTTGGGTGGTTTTCTATATTCTTAGGTCCTGGAAGAAAACATCAGGAAGTTATGAGGTGGAAAAGGAAATGATCCCCCCTCAACCAAAAACACACATAAAAGAAAGGTCAACATTAAGGAGAAAAGGCTAAGACCAGAGATCTTCAATTTAAGTAGGGCATAAGAAGAGTGGCTTAAGGTAAAGCCTAATTGATAAAAGTGAACACCATCACCAATAAAATCCCAGGGGATACCTACAAAAAAAAAGATGCTACTTCACAACTAGCTACCTAGGTAGACCCCAATCAGGAAGTGCCCTAAGTGGTAATTACAGACATAGGTGAGGCATTTCTAGATGCACAACCTACAAAGGAACCCACTCTTGAGCCAAAAAATAATAACCTGCTAGGCCCAACAAATAGCATCTTATTGATAAGTATCAAATGGACATGGGGAGTCCAAAACTTAAAGAAGCAAAAAGAGGGAAAGGGTCCAATAGAGAGGACCTTGGCACCAGTACCAGAGAGCAATGTGAAAAGACTCCAAAAATTATTCATCTATAACACAACCCCCAAAAGGACAAGGAACCTATGAAGGAGACAAAGTAATAACAATCGATAAATTAGGAACCCCCTATTCACACCACATTCTAATGAGACACATCAAAAAATAACTATATTTGTGGGGTTATTTCACTGAGCATGAGTCCATGGAACAAACTCGACATGAAATGTATTTTGAAAATGGAAGTTTATCATGATGAAGAATGATTTGAACTTCCAAGGGCTAACACTAACACAATCCTAGAGGTGGTTGATGTTCCAAACACACTTTGTGTAAGTCCCACAAATTACTCTCAGACTAAGTAAGTACAAACCTCATCAAGTTTTACTAGAGGTTTATAGGCAAATCATTCTCAACAGTCATGGCATGGGTGAGATTCACTAGAAAAATTGAGAGGTCATCAGGCTATATTAAGAACATGAAATAAGGCACACAATCTTGAAGAAGAAATTGAAAAACTCAAGCACCAACTAGATGTAGCCGAAGTGGATTAGTTTAGGATGTTGGGCCTTTGCCAAACAAATTTGAGAAGTGAACCAATACTAACAGATGGAGTTCCTATTCCTATCAAACTTAAAGATTATGAGAACAATCTAAGAAGGCTCATTAAGGAAAGCAGATTGAAGATGGAGGAGGTTACTTCTAGCATTTGTGCAGCTGCTACAAACATTGAAAAATGAGCTAATGAGGAAACAAAATCTTTGGAGGGGCCTAGTAAGAGGCCCAGACAGAGCTCAAAGAAGAAAGCAATGCAAGAGGCTGCCACGTCAGCTGCAATATCCATACAGGACACTACTATGATTGGAAAGGAAGCGGTTAAGATGATCCTGGAATTAGAAGAGTAGGGTCTTTTTTATCTTACTGTTTTGGTCCTTTTAGCTAGATGTTACATCTGGTTCCATTTTTTGGTTCTTTGTTTTCTTTACATACTTGAGTTTTCGGGTCTTTGTAAAACTTGGGGTCTTTCTTTTGATGACTTTGACTTGGGGTTTCAGGTCCCTGTAAAACCTGTTTTTGTTACTGCTCAGTAGTAGGTGTTAGGTTTGTTTTACCTGAGGGCGTTATTGTTATATCCTTCTTCCTTTGATTCAAGGTTTTGGGGTCCCTTCAAAACCTATTTTTACCTTAATCTAAAACAGATGGAGTTCCTATTAATGGTGAAGAAATTAATAAATTAGAGATGCTCATAGACCTTTTGTTGAAGAAATGTAAAAACATGGGGGTTCCTAAATATGAGAAACTATGGTCTACGATACAATTCACCAAGGTTGTGAATGTCTACTGAGAATTTTTGAATAAACTGAGAAGCAATATTCCCATCATTGATGGGGGTTTTTTTCAACTTGGCATGACCAAATAAAATCTTAGATGCATGATTGTTTCCTGAGGAACAATGCTGCCAGTAATTGGTTAAGAATACTTTAATCATCAAGGACATGGCCTACAGAGTGAAAGTATTCTAGGATGTTGAAGAGCTAGAAAAACAAATAAGCACTCATTAATAGTAGTTGAATGGTACTTTCTCAATGCTTTAAGGACAAGTTTTGACATAGGTTGGGGCACTCAAGGATGCTCATAAAGTCACAATCACTTAACTTGAGACTTTGATAACTCAAGTAAATACTTTTTTGGATCAACCTGAGGACATGAAGTGTTTGAAAGGCAAAGTGAAAGTTATCACTTCCAATCGTTAGATAGCCCTCAACCAGTGGGATTAACTAAAGCACAAAGTACAAGAGGTGGATCCCACATTTTTTTCAACTAAGAAAATTGTAGCATAGTCTGAAATGGACTATCAGTTTAGTTTGGGGTAAATGTTAGACCCAAATTTTGTAATATATTCTAAATTATTTTTGAGAAATAAACATGGAGATGCAAGGGCATGGGATGAGAGCAAAAGACCACATCACAAGAGAGAATGACACATAAAAGGTAAATAATGGATAATATCTTAAAATACCTTGGCACATATGGGTATTGTAAAAGACAAGGAAATAGAGAATAAGGAGCAAAAGATGCATGACTCACAGAAGTGCAAGAATAGGTTAAGGGTGTAGGAAGTGGAGGTAGTTACAAATAAGTTCATGTAAGTATCAAATATTAATGGGAGAATGAATCTAGCACCGGCTCATGAAAGAGGAACACAAAAACAAATATCTAGCATAAAGAGAGTATATAAAAACTATTAGGCCCATTTCAAGAAGAACTTAATTATAATATCTCGCCATGACTTCTTTCTTTTAAACAGTCATTGAATTTTCATCTTTAGTGTATTAATGATACAACCCAAAAAAGGGTTTGCTTAAATATAAACACCCCTTTGGCTTTGTTTAGAAAGTGTTGTTAAATATATATGTGTTATTGCTATCAAGATAAAAATATGGAAAGTGTGTACTGAATGAAGTACCTTTGTAATCTTATCAAATTGATAAATGGCATTAATATTCTATGAATCTTAATATGATGAATCTATTTGGCGTTATTTTTGCTTTATGATACTAGAGTATTTGCATTATGTGATGCGTTAAATATCTAACTCTAGAATGATGATTGTAATAACAATGATTAATTATGTTAACTCAAGAACCTAAAATTCATTCATCCACCATCATGCAATAGAACTAATGGGAACCAGTCTAGGCTACATGCCTTGGGTGCGTGTGCAAGGTCAGTCATGTGATATTGCGACACACTAGTATGTTAATTGTTTCCTTCCTCTAGGCACACGACTAGTACTTATTCATGCAAAACTAAGGATAGAAAGAAAACCAACATGGGTTCTATGATGGGATTAAATGGTCTTTGTATTTGCTTGAAAGGTTTATGTCTCTATCTAAGTGTTATAGTATGTGTGATAAATATGAGATAAAAAAATATTTAAATCTTCATAAATCTAGATAATCACATCTTTATATTCTATCAATAATTCTTTTAATCTCTATTTTTCTTGCTTAGAACAACTCAATCCAATATTTACATGATGGGGATACTCCTTGATTCCTCAATTCACCTTGGCAAAATTAGACTCAACATCCTTAGAATGCTTCTTATTTTTAGCTTGGCGGTCCATGTTGAAGACTTGTTCTATTGATACCATACCTTTAGGTATCCTATTTTCGTCCAACTAGACAATACCATCGTCTTCAATTTCTTCTTTGTTCAATAGATTAAAATCTCTTTCATTAATAATTAGAGACTCAAAAGCAACATAATTTCCCATGAATTGTATGATTTGATAGTCATCATCAAATACCTAAAATTCATCAACATTATTAGGGACTGAAGGGTATGGTATTAATTCTACAAAAAACTTATGCATTTTAGACTCCTTTAGTGGGGATAAATTTGTTGTTGAAGCTGTTAGGAATTTGTTGTCTAATTTTCTTCTCTTGGGATTGATTTTATATTAGAAACTTCAGATGATTCAATTAAATCCCAAGCTCTATATTTATATTTATTTAGATATGATATATTGCATTGGTATCTACTCCTAACTTCGTTAATAACTAGCACCGAATCTTTAGACATTACCAGTTGTTTGACATTGTGATTTAATGTAAATTGTAACCCTAAAATCAAAGCTTCATACTTTGCACGATTGATGGTACATGAGAATTTTAGCCTAAAATAAACAAGGTATTGCTTCGCATCAGGGTCAATTAGAGTTATGCCTACACATAAGCCTTGTTTGGAGTAATCCATGTCAAAATATAAGGTCAACAACTATGAAGGGCCTTAAAATTCTCATTCATTATTCATAGAATTCATTGTAAAAGTGTAAACTCCTACATGTGATGAAACAAAGTTAACTCTTTAATTTTTAGCATTGTATTCTATGATTTCATATTTCATCTTTGTTTCTTTGTCAACCCTAATATAGTTATCCACTCCTTTCCAAGGTAACCACATATGTAAAATGTATGTAGCCATATATCCATTTAATGTTTTTTACCAATCACAGCTAAGGAGTAGACCATAAGACTCAAGTATTTAAAATAAAAAAATATCAACGTATTTTTAGACACATGGCTCAGAGATAAGTTACATGTGCACATTCAATAACTCTCCAACAACTGGGACTGAAGATTTATCTAAATATAGGATCACTCTTTTAGACTTGTCTGGGTTCAAACCTAACTTATTACATATTCCATTAGGCATTACATTGGCTGAAGCACCTGAGTCAACTAAATGATTATGCACATATTTTCAAAGATTCTAAAAGTCAGTAAGAAAGGTGGAAACTTGTGTTTGTCTTTATAAATGATGATATTAGCATATGCAACCTTTGACTTAATAGTAGGTGGTTTGGTAGTCAAAGCTTCAATCAAAAAAAATCTTTATTCTATAATCTAAACCAACTCAAGAAGGGTAATGTTTTTATTGATTTTATTCATGTCTTATACTATATTATATCCATTCTTATTAGGTATATCAACACATTGGTACTTGTCATTTCCTTTTGGAGGAGGTGGATTATTATTGGCATTTGGATTGGAAGGAGTAACTACATTATTATTTGGAGGTGTAGAGGTAGTATCAAGTTGCATATTATTATTTATCTAAATGTAATAATTTTTTTAGAATTGTTAAAAATCATGAATCTCATATTTGTTCTCTTCAGGGTCATTCTCATCCTTAATAACTAATGAAAAGTCATATGTCTCAAATATCATTACAGTATTGAAAGAACAAGGTGTACCTGATGTGTATGGGTTACACTAGTTAGGAATAATCTCATACCCCTCCATCTCCTTTTATAATATATCATAGGTAGTTAAAAATTATATACAATATAATTCACCATATTGTGTAGTGTTATAAACCTTGCACTAGTTAGGAAAAGCTACTTCACATATGTTTATCTCAGGGAGTTTGTTGGGTAATGGATTTGGATTATTAATTGTCATGTTAAATGGTATATTATACATTTTTAATGTGAAATTATTATTAGATGTATCCCATACTATGTTCCCTAAACACTTTTACATATAAATAAATTCATTGCTACGTTTTTGCATCATTCGTTGAATATCATCTAACTCTATTTTGTTGGAATCAAAAGTTGTACCATGTTTGGTAGATGTACCAACTAGAACTAAGTTTAAATTATGACTCTACTATTTAGGCACAAATAAATGATTATTCATAAAGATTATATTCTAGTTTGGCACAACATGAGCTAATGGTAACTAAGTGAAGACCTAGTTTTGATTGTTAGCCATGACATTCTGATTAACATTTGTAATAGGGTTCTAGGCTAGAAAATTTGGATTGATTTTGGGTATGGCCACAACTTTTAGTTGAGTATTTAATTATAGATCAACATTGATGGCTTAAACATAAGCCTCAGGAAATGTATTGATGTTCTAGGCCATGTGTAGGAACACTATAGTCACTGAATCTAAGGTATTCTTGTACATCTCTAAAACAAGTGTAACAATAGGTCTATATGACTATACACAGTTTGAAATATTGTATTGAAATATCTAATTGGTTTGTTGTGATCTATTTTCATGCTAGAAAAATATTGATATATTACACTAGGGTTCATAACTTACCCAAATTATGCAATACATTTGTTATCATATTGATCTCATGAAGTTATTGAATTCTCTAGAAGATTAAATAACTGGTCATAAATAACGTCTTGCAAGGTGAAATGGAATATTATGCATGCAACGTCTTCATGAATCACATTTATAAATCTTAAAGACTTATTAAATGTTTTCATATGTTCCTTTGTAGTTCTTCCCCTCAAAGAATATAACAAGGGAAGGTAGTTTTTAGGATTATTGGGCAAGTCATGGATGACATTAGCTATAAATAAGCGGGAACCAGCTAACCAAGCCATATTGAAGTGTTGAGGTTGGTTCCCTTAGGTTGGTGAATTTGGTTGTATTATATCTATTCTAAGGATACCTCCACATGATTTGAATCTTCAATGAATCTATAAAGGTGATAATAGTATCAAACCGTAATTAGAGTTTGACCTTGTTAACCTTACTATTGGATCCAATGTACACAAATTGAGTGAATTTTAATGATTCAGATGTTATGGGTCCTCATTATAACACTAAATAAAACTTGTTGATGTGGGTTTTATGCACATCAAATTTTATTATGGGAAGGTTCATAACATTTTAGTATCAATGAAAATTTCACTCCTAAGCATGATTTGGGTTCTTAGTTTTATAAATAACCATGTGGTGGATTATCAATGAGCAGAGTGGTTATTTACCTTGGATGGTTCAGATATGATGGATGTCTAACACTTGATCTACAATCCACTTGAGATGGTTGGATGGATATAAACTAACGTGAATCTAATAAAAATGGTAAAAAATGAGGGAAAGATAGGGCAAAAAAGGTGTTATGTTAAGTTACTACCATTTTTCCAAGAGTTAAGTTGCCTTCTAAAAGCAAGTATGAAACCCACTTTCAGGTATAGATCTAAGGACAATTAGTTTACATTTGAGTCTTGCTTACTACTTGGGCGTGAATGTTTTACTTTTTGCACTTAGTTTGTGGTACCTGAGTTGGCTTTCCAAAAAATTTAAAGGCCTTTACCTAGACAAAGTTCCCTTTTGGACTGAGACCAAATTTTTCCTTGTTTCAAAATTATACTTAGACCAAATGTGCCTTTTGATTCACCCCAAGGGCCTTAGACCTAAGAGTAGTTTCAAGTTCATGCTTAGACTAAGTTAGTTTTTTAGACCAATTTCATCCCGAACCTAAACCAAGTCCCATTTCATTTCAAACCTAGGCCTAATTCCATTCCAATTTCATGCCAAACCTAGACCAAGTCTATTTCACTTTAAACCATTTTTTCAAACCAGAACAAATTCACACATGTTAAGTTCCATGTCCAAAATTGACCAATTTCAAAGCTGACTTTACATATACCTTTTCCAAACATCAAGTATTTCAATGAATTTGCACATTGATGCTAGAATCAAGGCTCCTTTTGAACCCACATTCCAAACCATGCCAAATTTGGGTTCATTTTGAACCTATGTTCTTATCTAATCTGAGTTCACATTTGAGCCCACATACCAATCATGAACCAAACAAAACCAAAATGAGCTTCATTTTGAATTCACATGCCTATTACCAAAACCATTCAATTGCCAAATTAGGGTTCATTTTGAACCCACGTGCCACATTTTCTTGTAAAGTACCAAGGCCTCCACCTTTTGGGCACATTTCTATTTAGATCAAATTTGCCTTTCTTTGAGCTATTTTCGTATCAGGGGTTAAGGCAACCCTTTGTGGGCTAATTTATAATTGCCACACCAAGCCATGGTAGTTATCATATGCAAAAATTTCCCTTGTTTAGGCTAATTATCGATACCAAGTATGCCCTCTTTGGGGTCAAGCCAAATACTGAGACCAAGTTCACCCTTTTTGGGATCATGTCAATTACCAAGACCAAGGCCATCCTCTTTGGGCCAATTCTAATTTCATGGACCAAGAATTTCAAACCAATCATGGCCCCAAGTGGATAATTTATTCAATAAATCCTTGAGGGACATATTTTATCAATGGGTCACAACAAAGATAATTGTGTGTCCACATACTCAACCTTTTCGTGAAAATGATCTCAAACTTCCCTAATACCAAATAGATGAATATTATGAGTATCATGGGATTAAAGGTCATTCACTTAATCAATGTTTGACATTCATATAACATGTGCAAACCTTGATTGATATTGGTGATATCATGAATGAGCCACAATCATGCTAATCATTGCCTTATAGTGCCCAACCATCTAAGTCGGTTAGCACATTGCCAACTCATTTTCAAATCCAATTTGACAAATGGCTTGTTGAGAATAGAGATACAACCCTTCTAAAATTATTGAGAGCCAAAACGAGATTCTTGTCTTACTTTCCTCAAGAATGATTGAATAACCTTCTTTGAAAATAGGAAATATTTCCAACATCCAATCCAATCTTACATCCACAACAGAGCCAATCATTTCTTCTCCAAGAGTCATCATATATTAGAGAATAAAGTGTCCAAATCTGAAATTTTACAACCAAGCATAACACAAGGCCAAGATAACCAAATAATCCTTGATTTTTTTTTTAAAACAACTATTTGCAATGATTCAACTTGTGATAAATTACCCTTTAACCTTTGCCCTATCTTTGAGGAACCTCACTTTGATAAGCCAATCTTTGTTGAACCCCTCTTGAATGAGCCTATTTATAGATAATAGCCTATTATTACATTGTAGGTCATCATTCATCCATTTCCAAACATTCGACAATACATCTTTGTGCCTACATTAGAAATAGGTTTCATTTCTAAGCTAACATTATTTTCAATGTCCACACCAAAAGAAGAATCAAATTTAGAGTTGGTTATATTTTTAAACCAATATCAAATTTAGAATCACAAGTAGAATCAATGTCAGTCTCAACATTGGATTCAAAGTCTTTTTAGTCAGAATCAAATTTGAAATCAGAATACATTAGTGGATGTTATAGCATTAGTTACACACTCCTTGTAGATCAGATTGAACACATTTGTGAGCCTTTTACAGTTGTTAAGGATGTTTTCTTTAGCATTGACATAGGTTATCCTAGTAGCCTCTATGAGGATTGTGCTTCCTGTTACCATTTTATTGAAACTATACCTTCTATTGACATTTTACATCCTTTTACCATTAATCAACCTATCCATTATATTGACATTCTACCTCCCATAGATGATGATTGGGACTGACAGAATCACACACTATTGAATTGCATCCATGGTGACATATCAGTTGTAGAATACTCAAGGGACCACTACCACATTCAAGCCAAATAAGAATAGTCTCCTAGTGAAACCTTCTCAGAGGCACTAGGGGAAAATCAAAGTCCACAGTCAACATCTTCTAGTGAAACCTTGTTTGAGATGCTATAAGACAATCAAATTCCAAACTCAACATCTTATAGTGAAACCTTGTTTGAGATGCTAGAAGACAATCAAAGTCAAAAGGTAGAATTCCTTTGTGAAACCTTTTTAGAGGTGTTATGGGACAAGCATGACAACTTTGTTGGTGAAAAACTCTTTGAGGTGTCAATCGCTGAGCATAATAGTTTTTCATTACTTGATGGAAACATTATTGAAGTCCACATTAGTACAACTTATAATCTAAAGCATAATTAGATTATAGCAACTCCCAGGCCTAAACAACAAAAAAATAATATGGTCTTATCAAGAGCATGTTCATAATTATTTGTCCCTTCATAGCCAAAATTATGTCGAATCTGGAATCAGTAACATTGTGTGTGACTAAAAATATTGATCTTCATTTGTTACTCAACCATTACACATTCTATTACAGACCTACATTCCATTGCCAAATCAGACTTTTTATATAAGGCCTATTAGTATTTACCATTCCTAGCATCACTTTCCTTCATCGAGGATATGAAAAATTCTTGTCTAGAGGCTTGTGGAAATAGAATCAATGACCAACAAAGATCACAACAATAGTAATGGAGTCCAAATTAGCAATAGGTTCTTGATAGAGCAACTATTCAGAAAGAGTGTGGGATAGAGATCAAGTTCATTGACTATTCTATTTGTATCATATGATAATTTAGACATGCATCTCCAAATTAGTAGGTAACATATAAGTATGCCTTTTCATTTGCCTCGCCTTGACATTTGCCTTGTATCACCTTTCTATTTACATTGCCTTACCATTTATCTTACCTTGCCCTCATTTTCTACCTTTCCTTACCGTTGCTCATACCTTTTCCATTTTATTATTTCAAATATTTTTGTTACTTAGTCAAATTCTTCATTTTAGGGTGAACTACAATGGTTTGGGGTCCATTTGAACTATGTAGGTAGTGTTCTATAGTTTTTTGAGGTCAGCTCAACCATCCTTATTTCCATGCTCTCACCATTTTGTAAGTAACCTAAGACACACTCTTGCCACTTTGTGAGCAACCTAAGCCATATTCTCACCAATTTGTGAGCAACTTAAACCACACTCTCACCATTTTATGATCTTTATGCATTATGCATCTCTTAATCCTCCATTGAGTTGAGATGTCAAAAATCCCAAAAACATTTAAACTAGTCCAAAAGACCTAAAAAATGGAACAAGGCTTACAATCTCCATGGGAGATATAAAGCCAAAAAATCCTAAACATTATAAAATGACTTAAAATCTCCTTAAGAGATATAAATCCCCTGAATCCAAAAACATTTATCATGTCTTGAACTTAATCACCAATCCTTAATCTGCCCTATTGGGGAAAATTCATTAGTGGTTACAATCCATTTGTTGCCATTAGGGTGTGACCTTCCCTTTGAATGTATCCTTGTTTAAGGGAACCATCCAATTTTCACTTTTATGCTAGGTATCTTTGGGGGTGTGTCCTTCCCTTTACATGTATCCTTACTTCTGGGCACTATCCAATTCCCACTTTAAGGCCAAGCTCATAGCTTTCACTTTATTGGGGAAAATCAAAGCGTGTAACTTATACCCAGATATTTTATCCCTACATGTCATTCCCTTGTATATAGCCTTACTTGGGGAAACCATCAATTTATCATTCCATTAAGACTTCACACATAGGTATTGACTTAGTTAAAGATATGATGCTTTTTGGTTCTTTTATTTTCAAGTTTTATGTGTGTTTATTTGTTTGTTTGCTTGTTTATTTGATTTCATTGTTATTGCCTTACTCAATGCATATGCATTCATAAGGTGATTCCTTTCACATTGTACTCAAGTCCAACCATATTCATACATCAACATTATCAGCATGGTTTTATCATTGATGTTTTATTTTTAATTTTCTATTGGATCAAGAGTCGGTCCTTACGCTTATGACATTTAATGATACCATGATTTATTTATAATTATGGTGCATAATGTCACATGTAAAATCAAAAATCAATCCAATGGATCTTAAAAAAAATGGTGCCACGATAATTCCCCTTGTTCACTTTGATGAATCATCCCATTTCATTGATCAAATTAAAATAATTAACCATTTTGGTTATATCAATGCTAATCAAGATGAGCATCTCCATGTTGGTAGGTACAACTGAATCATCTACATTGATTAATTATTATTCTTCTATCCTATGCCTTAGTCCATTTTCTCCCATTTTTAGGAGAACTACATTGGCCTAAGCTCTATTTAGACTATGTAGGTAGAGCTTAGATACATGACGTATTTCAGTTCAGTTTGACCATCACCACTATCACCATTTCTACCAGTATTCTTCATTCAGTTCTTTCCATCATCTCTTTCATCACTTTACACATCTTCACATGCCTGGTTTATTTTGGCTTCTTCAATATTTTAAAAGTCATTTTACCACCATACATATGTTTATGCTCAGTCATCTTTAATCTGTGTAATAGGTTATCTCCTTGAGTTATGCTTACCAATATGCCATACTGTCGTACAATCAATTTAACATGATCAAATCCTCCCTATTGGGTAAAAATCATTATTCAATGAATACCATATTCAAGGGTATGAACCTATACATTTTGGCTCATAACTACCTATGATTATCAACACATTAACTATATTCTCATCATTATAAATCAACATGTGTTAGCATTAGCTCAATTGGATTTGTCTCATCCATGGAACATTTCATTCTTCTTCTTGTTCCTTTTTTGAGGATTGTCCATCAATCTTATGTTTTGGTCACTCCCTCGAGGGGGCATTATAGGCTACCCAAACTTTGTTTAGAGCATAATTATTCAATCATTATATTAATTTTCAGCATAATGACATTTGTATTATTTGAGAACATGTTACTATGCCTATGTATCGCAAAACTTACCCAAATAGGGGGAAAATGTAGGCACTCCTTTTTGGCCGCTTTCATGTCTAAATGGACATCAGATCAATTTCTAGTAAACAATACAAATTAATCCTAGAAATCACCAAAATGCCTAAATTCATTTGCACATCAAATATAAATGCCCATAATCATGTCAAGTTTCCTTATTTAGGGTATTACCTTATATTCAATGATAACCTCCAATGAATTCATCTCCAGTTAGGTTACAACCAAGAAAACTGATATTTTTGACCAATTGAGTGGGCCACTTAACCAGCTTTTAGAAAAGGTTAAAAGACTAATCAAATTTAATTGAAGGATTAAACCCAATTAAATGCATAATTAAAAATCCATATTCAATTAGTGAATATTTAAACTTAGGAATTTAAAAATGTAAAATATCAGGCCATGACATCACCCTAAAAGTTGGCAAGCACTCAAACGTCAATGAAAACAAATATCTAAAATGGCAAGCTATGCTTATTAATTATAGCATTTAATGCCTTTTGCCTCCAAAATTGGGCCAATTGTGAGCCCTCCATCTTGGTCTTGGATTGAAAGGTCACGTTTGATCCATGAGATTTTAGGAAAAGCTATAAATAGCCAAGACCTCACTATTCTCAATCATGATTTCTTGTGTAATGTTGTTATGCAAGAATACCTTTAAGAAGTTATTTTGTCTAAATTTATTATGTAGAATTTGTAAGATAAGCTTTATATACTAATACATGCCAAATCCAAAACCAAAGTTCCATTTGGACACAAGCTGAGTATAAGCCAACTATCTTGATTCTACTAACAAGTGACTAATACATCTTTCCCTTGGATTCCTATTGTATAAGAAACTATGTATAAGTAATAGGGGAACATACTAACTTATGAGTCTTGCAAAAGACTCACTATCAAGGTGGCATGTATTAAGTAAAGGAAGAGTGACCGCACGTGATGTGCAAGTAAGTATGTAAGATATGAGAACTAGATGTACTAAATAATATGTAGTTAAAATTGATTATAGAGTGTGGCTATGAATATATACAGCTGACTGAACTAACTTATGAATTATGGGGCTCTTGTGGACCCATCTAGTAGAATAAGTTGTAACTGGCATGGATGTCCTATGCAGAATGCTTTGGGGCCTCAATAACACTAATCTGGGTGGGAATGGGGTAGAGAGAGGCTATCTAGAATCCAAAACATGTCTCTAATGTAGGGGCCTCTCTAATAAAGGTCTCCATGGGAGAGTGTGTATATGTGGTATTGTTGTATAATTAGACCTCACCTACACTAGTGGCTCAGCTAATATCTGAGGTGTGCTAATAGAATGTATGTTTAGAGTTGTTAATAGTGACTATTGTGTAACTGGTTATGGATTAGGTAGAGGATACTCATATGAAAGGCCCTCAATTGTGATAAACTAATTAGCATGTATATATTTAGGACATGTATGAATGGTGGAGGGAATGGATCAAAGCTACGATACCCAAGGCCTACCTAATAACATATCAAATGTTTTGGCACTAGGTAAAACTATGAATATGGTGGCCACATGTGCAGGCCTAAATTGTAATGAAATTATGATCTCCCCAATGGAGCTTTGAATATAGCCACTAAAGCCATAAATAATTATATCTATCAAAGAAATATCATGATCTGAGTAGCCTAAGTCATGTAGAAGTATAATAGTACACATATTGATGCTTGACCCATTGCCAACCATGACACTCTAGATAAGGATCAATGTAAGCTCGTACAAAGATTTCATATAAATATGAGTTATCTTCAATGATATCTTGTTCTGATAAAGTGATAAGGGGCCTAGCTAACACTGTAGCATGATACACACCAATGATATTACATAGATGTGGTGTGTCCATTGTATGGGTATGATAAGATACCAGTGGTGAATGTGCCTAATAAGTATGATGAACACCTGCATATGTTTCAAAAATGGATTAGAAAATATTTTCATTACTTTTAATTTAGTTGGTTGTGTTTTGTGTGTTTTTGTAGGGGTGCTCATATCAATGATATTAACATCTATCAAATCTTGGATCTTATATCGTAAGTTGATGCATCTATTCATAGTATGACTGGGGGTACTTTGATAATCACAAAATGTAATGGAATCATAATTATTTGGAAAAGGCCTAGTCTTATCAACCTATTTGATGGGAGGGAGATAAATGACATTGCATTCTAAAAGTTATTAGAGAATGTGAGATAGTGATTTAAGAAGATTTGTAAAAGGTCTTCTTGGAGGAGCTAATAAAACCACACAAGGAGCTAGCTTTGAGGGTATGTTAACTATTATCTTTTGTTTATTCTTGTTTTCATTGGACCTCACCTTATACGGGAGCTAATTTGAAATCTTATTAGTGGAATTTGATCTAGTTATGTACATTAGCTTGCCCATGGATAAAATTTTGACTTCCCTTTCCTTCAATGTATGGCATAAATATGTAAATGAAGGAAAAATTTTAAATAATATAGATTCATGTAATGTTGGTAATAAACTTTACCTGAATATGTCCTAGATTTCTCTATCTATCATGGGGCTAGTCATCTTTGCTAATATGGTTTTATATTGCAAGACATATTAAGGTATTGGCTCATTAAATTTTTGCTTTACTTGAGTGACTTGAGCATAAGAAACTTTGTCATTAATGTTAATCAAAAAGTGTGCCAAAATATATTTGTGAGTGGATTAAATGATGTAATCAACTGATTACGGAGATCATAAAACCATTGTAATGCATAGTCCTTTCAATTATAAGGGAACAACTTAGTTAGGATCTGATCAATAGACACATAGTCCAAACATGATACATAAAAAGTGTGTACATGATGCTCTAGGTTACCCTTACCCTCATACAAAGTAAGCTTGGGTACCACAAATCTAGATGGCAAAGGAGTTATCATTATAAGTTGTGTTAATGGTGTTTGTAAGATAACATGAGAGTCCAAGGCATGAGATGGGCTAGTGGCATAATACTCAAGATGTAACACCTTGGCTATAGAGAATGGATCTCATGGCTAAGGGATTATACATCTAGAGAGGAGGAATGTGTACTAGCCATAGGAGGTGTTGCCACTGATGAGAGTTGTCTAGTTATATAGGTTGTTGTAGAATCTGAGTTGTCCCCATAGTAGGTGTAATAATATTATCATTTATGAGGTTAGAGGATTGACCCATAGTGCACTTCAAAAGATCTTCTTGAAAAATACAAATAAGGTCATCTTACATATTGAATGCTTATAAATAAAAAATTTCAATTATCTCTTATTGGTCTCATCAAATCGGTTATTGAATTCTACCATTGTAGGTTGAAAAGTAGGAAAACAAAAAGGTTGTATATTTTGAACCTTTCAAGAAATTAAATCTATGAAAGATTATAGAAAAAAAAAATGAATCAGATCTGAGATTTTGAAATTAATTTCTGAGCACAAAAAATAGAAGGATAGAAACTTAAAGAGCATCTAGGGCTAGTGTTTGGGCACTATTTAAATTAAGTCAAGTTCAACAAATGATTTATCTTCTTTAGGATTATAGAATGTAACCTTAGGTTAATAAAGAGTTGAGTAATAAATTAGGGAATAAAATACTACAGTATCAATAAGCTCTGATTTACTTAAAAATTAATTTATTTGGATATTCTATAAATAATAATGAATTATAAAAGGTGTACTTATTTGGAAAATATGACTAAGATAGATAAGTAGTAGGTTGGGAAGTGATATAAGAGTAGGGTAGAGTATCATCAGCAAAAAAAATAAAGGTCAAAACCCTCTTTGGACAATAGTGTAGCTCTCTTTACCAATAATGCACTACATTATTGAGCTCTATGCAGTATTAAAGATATATCTAGGTGAAGAGTGAAATTTTGGATAGACTTTTTATCTATTTTAGGAAGCCTATGCCTATATGATCAAGACATGGATCATCATATGTTATGTGCTTTGACTGATTTCACTATGAAACTCTAAGCATCTATCTTACTAGGGTTTTGATGAACACAAGTGGAAGAAGAGTAGTGTCGGTAGGGTAGGTTGGGTGTGACCTCAAGAACCCATGTGTTGAGCATTGCCTACATACCAATACCTCAAAATGGGATCAATCCAGTTGTAATTCTCCCAATTTAAGTGATGGTAAAAGTGAGAGTGATGCTAGTATGCCTGAGTATGAATGTTAATTTTTATGCTTTAAGTGTGAATTGAGAATGGAAACCTAAGTAAAACTAAGTTTTAGGGTACTGTAGATGGATATATGTAGAAATATGGGTAAATATGGATCAATAACCTTAATTTGCATAACTTTTTTTGAGATTTTTCATGATAATTACCATTTATATGATAAATGAATGAGAGTGGTCTTTATAGAGTGTTATGATGTTTGTCAAGACATGAAATGATTCTAGGCTGACCCTAAGATGCTTAAAGAAGTAGAAAGATGTTTTTTAGGGGTAAGGGAAGCTAAGGTTCAATAGTGAAAGACCCTTTGCCAATATCACAATGCATTATAGACTAATGGGTAGTGTTCTTATCTAAGTGGCTGACACATGTCAAAGAGGATCATGGATACCTTGGTGATGGATCAATATGACTCTTGGTATATTTGGGCACGGGATAAAAGCACATAAAAGATGGAAAGGGGTCAAAAGATGCCCTAATATAAGTCTAAAGCTAAGCTAAGGATAGGGTGGTCTCAAGTGACACTCATTGCATTAAAATGGCATTTTATATGACTACACACTACTCATAAAATCATGTATATGATGGGTAGCTCTAGTAAGCCTTAGATTATGTGGGGTCTATTGTATAGTAGGATAATGTATCATTGTCTATGTTCATTTTAGTGCTACAACATCCATGATTCTAATTCAGGATGTGTTTTAGGATATGGAATCCTCTTGGGCCTTGACTAACTCTCTAATGTGATCAGCTCTAAATATTTGGCTATCTAGTAGGTCAACTTAATTTTATCTAAATTGTGTATATAAATAGATCTTATATATATATATATATATATATATATATATATATCTGACCATTGTCTTTATATACTAATCATGTGTGGGTGTATCAACCATCTCTAAATAATGATCATGAATAGATATAACAACCATCTACAGTGGTGTTAGAGCTATAGGATGAGATACCACTAGATGTAGAGGGTACTCATACTGTACACCTATAATTATGACTACCTTATTATAGTGTATGTACTTGATACATCATTGTACTTTAGATGGTATTGCACAATGTTTTTCATCCAATGGCATCTTAACAACATGTTAAAGACTTTGTTACTCTATATAACTTAGAATGGTGTGACTAGTATGAAAAATCCCACCTGAAGAGGTAGTACTATGTGTCCTAATGTATTTTATTCTATCCATAGAACCCCTTAACTATTTTCTATGCATCTTGTAAATATTATTATGCGTTCCCAAGGGAGTGAAAAAGTGTCATTTTGCAAACATTATCACTTGATCCATTATCAATCATGACATTGTGCATGGGTTTCTTATTTATATAGGCTCATATGAAGAATGCACAAAAATATGAATGATCATCAACAATCTCACTATCATCAAATGTGATTGTAAGATGTTGTAGTGAAATGTTGATAAATGTGCCAATAATTGCATCTATATGGGTGATTGTATATCATAGGTGGAGGATACATGTTATATGCATAGTGTAATTCTAAAGTATCCTTAGTCTCTATCTTCTCATGTTTATGAAATGCATCATTAAATATTAAATAACTTAAGCTTGTGAATTTTTTGTGTTGTGGTCTAGATTACTCTTAGGGGTTCCTAGGTTGATAATGTTTTCACAATAAGATCTTGTATCTCTTGTCTTAATTGGAAACCTTTGTTCATTAGATGTCTAATAGTTTAATGATAAACATAATATGCATTTTCATCATAGTTATTTAGTGTAGGCCTATTTAAATTGAGCTCTTATGGAGGAAGGATAGTGATAAGGTTGCATTCAAGTAACTTATTTAGAAGTACATGAGGAGGTGATGGTAATCTTAAAAATTGCCTATTTGGTGGACCTATCAATTTTAGTTTGTAGATTGTGATACTACATTCATTGTAATATTTGCCTCATTGTATTTATTAGTTGGTTTGACCATATAACTTGGTTTTATTTGAAAATTCATTATTGAAATAGTTGTAGGAGTATATATATACTTGAGTTTATTCAAAGCAATGAGCTTACCTTCTCTGTCCTTTACTATATGACATAAATTAATAAAGGAATTGAATCTCTTCAATATAATTAACTCATGGAGTGGTACAAGTAGGATTTACTTGAATATGTCTTGCAACTTATTTGCCATCCATAACATTGATCATCGTGGATAACATAAATTTGTACTAGAGTACATAGTCATTGATTGGATCATTGGATTCTTGATTGAGTTTATAAATTTGTACATAAAATAGATTCTTATCAATGTTGATGAAAAAATATGCTAATAAATTGGTCTTCCAAGGGGTTGAATGCTCTTATTGATTGAAAGGGGGATCATAGAACCATCACAAATCATAGTCCTTAAGGACAATTGGAAATAGCTTGCTCAATAATTTATCATTGTATGCATTAACCAAGCATGCTATATGGAATGATTTGAGGTTTTGTTGGGATTATATTTACTTTTATGTAGTGGAAACATAGGAGATAAAAATATTATCATTAAAAGATAAAATGCTATCTTAGGGGATATGGGTATATGAAGCAAGGCTTGTGAATTGATAGAATGACTAAATCTAGGTGCACCTTGCTCTAGTTGTAACAACTTAGCATGCAAAACTATAACAGTATTCTCAAGGGAACGTATAGTAGGTGAGGTTGGTAATGGAAAATGCATAGTCATCATGGGAAGGGTAAATTTTGCTTATGTAAGAATAGGTATGGAACTTATTTGGAGACCTCGTGTTGTCCCCAAACCTTGAGTGGATGTCACAGAGGTCGCTAGAGGTATATACATTATGATAGTACCATTAGTAGAGGTATGAACACCTAAAGTGGAAGTAATAGCTTGAAAAGATTGATTGAGAATAGTAAAGGGCTCTTCTTATTGCATCTGGGATGTAGTAATATTAGTTTGGCATGAATCTTTAGATGCTAGGATCAATTATAAAATTATACCCACATCTTTAGGATATTGATGGGGTCCTTGACGAAAATTGGATAAGTCTTTAACTTGGTCAAGAACTACCTCTTCAAGTTTATTGGTATCAATTATCTCCAAGCCCTCATAATTATATTTATTATTATGTTCAATGTGATTTTTTGATTATCATGTTCTAATGGATGCATGTAAACAAAATCATCTATTTCCACATGTGCATGAATAATTGCATCATCAAAAGAAGTAGAAACATTCATTGTATCCATGTTATATGAATTTAAATGAATTTGGTTATACTCTATATGGGCCCCACTTAATGTATACCCATTGTTACCAACCAAATTTTCACCCTTGGAAGGTAGTTCAAGCCTTCCAAATTTGGAATAACATGGAGACAATCCTAGGCTATGGGTGGCCTAATGTTGGATTGAATCTCTAGGTTAAAGAGCTAGCTCCCCTTTATGTACCACTTAGGCTCAAAAAATCCACTATCAAATAGTTTGGAAAAGAGAAAGAAAACCTATCCTAATGGAGATGATGCACCAAAATAGTTGTACCACTACCAACCAGTTGCATATGCACTTCAACCATGAGACTAACCTACAATAAACACTACTCCTAATCTGCCTCTCAACATCAACATTTCACGTGAATTTTTTGAAGAATTATTGGGATAGAAGTCAAGAGTTCATACAATGACACTAGTGAAAAGACAACTCACTAAACCTTTCACACTTCACAAGACCTACGAAAAGACTTTCAAACTAAATATGAATGCTAGAAAAGGACAGCATGCCAAAGAAGCAAAGCTAGACCCAGATTTCTTGTGTGAAACTAGAGGTTCATTTATTATATAGATATATATATCTATATTAAGATTTTAATGATATATTAGGGAATCATAGACATGAGGATTAGTAGCTAAATATATTTGTGCATGGGAAAGGAAATTGTCAAGTAGGATTGAGTCAAAGTTTTCACAGGTTTGTGTGAAAATAATAAATTCCAAGTGAACTGGAGTCTATGGGTGAAATAGAGGAGATAATGCATAAATATTGTGAGAGTGGATAAAATCTTATTTATAAGAATAATCTCAAGAAAAATGGAATAACAAATCAGATGCACATCGTTGGAACCTGTAAGAAATAGGGAGGGAATGTGATTAGTTTGTGTAAGGGAGAGATACATTCCCATAAACATGGTGATATATGTATGTATGATTCCTAAATTAAGGAAGATCCATGATAAAAATAAGGATGAATATCACAAAATGATACAAAGGATGAGGTAGAATACACATTTTGTGGGGAATACTCAGACTTTAACTTTATATGAGTTTAAACCCATGTGCATTGATATTCTTGAGAATAAATCAAATAGGGAGTACTTAAAGATAAGAGGTTATATTTGGAAAACATGGAAGATATGGAAGTGGTTAATATTTCATTATTTAAGTGTCTATTGGATAAATTAGTGCATAGGTGAGTGTGTAAACACAAACAAATATGAGTATGAGTGTTTCAATGCCAATATGAGGGGTTAGAATTCAAGGTCTATTGGTCAGAGGAAGAATTCCAATGGTGATCCCCACAATTTTTAGTCAAAGAGGAACCACACAAGGGAACATAGGGCCATCAACAACTACAAGAGGAAGGGGTAATGATGGAACTTCCATAAGCAAAATATAATAACAAGAATAATAGTAGACAATAATACATTTGAATATCTAAAATGAGATGTCAATGAATCTAATAGAATAAAATGGAATTGAATATGTTTTAGATCACATCCAAAATGTAAAATTCCATAATGGGCTAAGGGAGTGAGTTCACTCAAGATGAAGACTAGTTAGTTTTTTATGGCGTTGTTAGATCATACACACCCTGGGTACTACAATTTAGATCCCAATCAAACCATGGATAACTTAGATCAATTGAAATCTACCTTTTTAAATTAATTCCACATAGCATAATTTTAACAACAAAGTGTATTTGTTGGATGACTCAATCAAACTGGAGACTAATGAGAGTGTGCATTCCTATGATGAATTTATTAAGACATTGTGTGTCTTTGATGAATGAGTGTATCCTTAGATATGTGGTTATGATATTACATTAAAGTAGACATTATATTATTTTTGAAGTTTATTTTAAATAAATATCCTAAAAATTGGTATCGAAAATACTATTTGGGAAAAAAGCTATGTGGCACAAGGACAAAAAATGAATATTATCTAATATTAGTGATAAAAACTTTTGTAGCATAAGGATAAAACAAGACTTTTTCTAAGCAAGTACCTTTTTGTCACCTCATATTTAGCATTTGTTATCTATTTCATGTTAAGAGTCATTGTTAAACTTAGGTAGAGTGATATATTAATGTCACTTATGTTAATCAAACTCTATCAAAGAATACAAACTTGAATATCTTTCAAACCTTGAGAGGAATTTAGGGGATTCAATTTGAGAATTAGAACCTTAGAAGAAGAAAAAACATTTTCTTGTTTTGTGCACTTGAGGAATATATAGAACTAATTGGATTCATCTTTCCAATACATTCACAAAATTATGGCACTCTAGTGATCGTGTTTCTTTTACCTTGGTTTTTTTTCAAGGTTCTTCAAACCTAGATATGGGGAATTATATCATCATACATAGGTTTTCATTTAGAATGGTTAATTATATATCCTTAGCAATGTTAATTTTAGCAACTAAACCCTATTTTTTATATTTTCACCACTTTAAATTGGTACTCCCCCCAATACGAACATAGATATAGAGCTAGGAAACCAACCATATCTATCACCATATCATCCTTAGTTACAAAAACTAATGGACTTGATGTTTCTTCTACAATCAATGAGAAACAACATGTTCTATCAAAGTTGTTGCCAGAATCTGGATAATGTGAATGCAATGGAGACGTGATCACATGAGATGAAGCAAATGCACACCACATAGATGATAAAGCAATTTGAAATTATACAAGAAGCTAAATTGCACAAGACAAAATGGAGAAAACTAAAATCTGATTTACATGAGATGGCCAAAGTGAAGAATACATATAGGAGAGCACGTAAGTAACTCCTCCACAAAAGGTGGCCAAGGCACCCCAAGAATAGACTGTAACTCCTCCATGAAAGGTGGTGACAAAGTGCTAACAATAGAGAAGTAACTCCCATCAAGGGAGTTACTTATGACATTCTTATGACACCTATGACACATCTATGACACACATCTCCACATAAGCTAGCCTATCCCATAAATGTAGGAAAACTCCATGTATGCACAAGAAATACAATTTAAATAATTAATAACTAGGCGAAAATAAAAACTTACACTAATACCCCCCCATAAGCGCAACTTAGGTGGGCAGTGTGGAAATATAAAATGGGTCCCAGTAACTAGGCCTGATGAGGTACCCATGTACAAATGCAATCTCCCATAAGATAGAGAAAAGGAGAAAACCCATAGGAAAAAATTCTCCCCCAAAAGAGAGACATATAAGAAAGAAGAGGCTAGTGGGCCCACCCCGAAGATGATGCTGCTACAGATGTGGACCGCACCCCAAGAAGAGCTTATAGATGAATGAACTTTCTCTCAGTGAAAGGTTTGGTGAAGATGTCTACAACCTACTCTGAAGATTGGAAAAATATCAAGTCAATGATCTGACTATGAATAAGCTCCCGAATGAAATGCATGTGAATCTCTATGTGCTTGGTCCACTGGTGTTGAACTAGATTCTTGCAAATCTGAATGGTACTCTGGTTGCCAAAATAAATGATGGTGGGCTGCCTGAGAGGAATGCCAAACTCAGAAAGTATCCCCTGAAGCCAAATAGTCTTAGTAGCTGCATTAACAACTCCCCTATACTCTACCTTTGTGGATGATATAGCAATAGCATTCTACTTCTTGCTAGACTAACTAATAGGACCAGAACCTAGAGAGAAACTGTAATCAGAAGTGGACTTGCGAGTCTGTGAATCATCAGCCTAGTCTGAATCTGTATATCCAACCAAGTCAACCTCTATGCCAAATCTGTAATGAATCATGTATCTATGTGAACCCTGTATGTAATGCAAGATCCTCTTAGCTACTTTCCAATGTAGCTCATGAGGTTCCTGCATGAATCTGGAGACAAGTCCCACTATATATGATATGTTAGGCCTAGTGTGAGTCAAGTAGATGAGACTACCAACAAGTTGTCAATACCGAGTGGCATCAACCAATGGTGAAGAACAATCAGCCTCAAGCTTGACTCCTGATAGAAAGGGAGTCGGAGATGGCTTGCAATTAGCCATGTGAAATTGAGCCAATAAGTCAAGAGCATATTTAGGCTGTGCAAGAGAAATCCCTGAATCTGACTGTGAGATCTCAATGCCAAGGAAGTAATGCAACAAACCCAAGTCTGTCATGTCAAATATATCTTGGATAGATGCCTTCACCACTGCAATAGCCGATGAAGAACTCTCGGTGATCAAAAGGTCATCAACATATAGAACCAAAATCAAGAGTGAATCATCCTGCCGTAAGAAGTAGACATTGGAGTTAGAATGGCACCTAGTGAAACCCATTGTGAGAAGGAAGGAATCCTTCTTGGCATACCAAGCCTGAGGGGCCTGTTTGAGGCCATAGATAGATTTCCAAAGTTTGCATACTAAGGAAGAATCTTGAACAAATCCTAGTGGCTGCTCCATGTAGATCTCCTCCTCTAGGTCTCCATGAAGAAAAACACTCTTCACATCCATTTGATGCACATCCCAACCATGTGATGCGGCAATAGCCAAGGTAAGTCGGATAGAAGTCATCTTTGCAATGGGTGCAAAGGTCTCTGAGTAGTCAATGCCTGCCACCTGTGAGAAACCCTTGGCAACCAATCATGCCTTGTACTTATCAATCGACCCATCTGCTGCAAACTTGGTCTGATATATCCACCTACATCAAACCATCTTTCCTCCCTTAGAAAGTGAATTCAAATCCCAAGTGTGATTTTTGATTAAGGAAGAATATTCTTCCTCCATAGCATTATCCCACTTAGGTACCCCCGATGCCTCTTAAAAAGTTTATGGATCCAAAACTGAAGCAAAGAAGGCATGTAGATCTCTTTGAAAATCCCCCCTAGTACGTATGTCATCTATGGGATCTCCTGCCCAAGTGCCAACACTCTCAAGTGTCTATCTGGCCTAAAGTGGCTCAAAGTGGGCAAGTCAGGTGTTAACTCTTTGTCCTCTGACTGACTAGAGGTGGATGACTCTACATAACTATCCTCGTTGTCTGAACTTGAAGAAGAAGAAGATGTCTCTAGCTCAAGAACCTCCTGTGGCTGATCTGAATTTGATGAGGAGTCATCATGAAGAAGTAGATCCGATGAGGGAGAAGAAGTGTCAAGTTTTGAGTCTCTAGGACTCTCCTAAAAATGGACACTTCTCTCGATGAACAACTCATGAGTGACTAGATCTAGAAGGTGATACCCCTTAATACCATCTAGATATCCTACAAAGATGCAAGGCTTGGACTAACGTTCTATAGCTTTGCATTTCTTCTTCAGAATGCAGGCCATGGCTGGGGAACTAAAAACCCTAAGGTGCTCAACATCAGGTTTCCTTTTATGCCAAGCTTCAAAGGGTGTTATCCCTTTCAAAGCTTTGCGAGGAACTCTATTTTGAATGTAGCAAGCACAATTGATGGCTTCAGCCCAGTACTGTGGTGCTAAGGATTTAGAGTTAATCATATAGCTACCCATCTCTTTCAAGAACTTATTTTTGCATTTTGTAACCCCATTCTATGAAGGACTATAAGTGACTGTGCACTACAAATCAATCCCCTTTGTGGTGCAAAACTACTCAAACTTGTTGCTGCCATACTCCCCTCCATTATCAGTTCGAAGAACCTTGATGGATTTCTCACTCTGTTTCTCAACAAGAGCCTTGAAGTCTAAAAAAATTTCAAACACTTCAGACTTTTGTTTGAGAAAATATATCCAAGTGTACCTAGAGAAATCATCAATGAAAGTGAGGATGTACTTGGCCCTTGTGAAAGATGGTTTCGGAAAGGGTCCCAATCCATCACTATGGACTAACTCCAAAGGTTGTGAAGCCCTCCAAGGTTTGCCTTTGTCAAATTTTGCTTCGGGATGCTTCCTAAGGGAACACCCCTTGCAAAGTCCTTTTGAGAATTAGACACGAGGCAAGCCAATGACCATGTGATTTTTATAAAGTTGTTCAAGGTAGCAGTAGTTAAGGTGGCCAAACAGCTCATGCCATAATTTGCTAACTCCATCTGAATGACTCAATAGTGTTGTTGGAGAAGAATCAAGTGCAAAATGCGAGAAGGTGTATAACTTGGCTTGGTGATCTGCCCTACCCACTGCCACTGTAGTATCACTATGCAACTCCCTGATAGCCACTAAATCTGGTGAAAACTCAACTCTCATGCCCTGACCAATGTGAGTGATTTGGTACACTGATAAGAGATTGGTTGAAAGAGAAGGAACACTTAGAAAATTATTGAATGTTCCTCCTCCCATTTCAACTGACCCTCTCCCTATAACAGAAATTGATGTGTCATCACCCAAACTAATTAAAGTCATGCTACAAGGCTCTAAAGATGAAAACTCAACTAGTGAAGAGCCCATGTGGTGAGAAGCACCCGAATCAATGACCCATGATGATGTAGAAGCTATAGTAGCTACAAGGGCCCTTCCCTTTTCTTTCTCCTTACCCTTGCCTTTTGCCTTGGTAGAATATTGGGTAGATGAATTATGCTTGATGGACTCAGGAACACCTATGTTGTTTTTCTCTAGAAGATGAGTTAGGTGATCTATTTGTTTCTTCATGCATTTGTATTCATCATGCCCTGTCTTTTTACAATAGGCACACTTAACCTTCTCCTTCTTAGGTTTAGCATTGGAGGAGGAGGACTCAGTGTTGTTTTTGACAGGATTGTTGTTTTCTTTCTTCTTCTCCTGGTCCTTGTTCTTTTTCTTCTTCTCCTTTGTTGAAGTCTTATCCTTACCATTTTCAGCTATCAAATATTGGGGTTGAGTAGACTTCATTGTGCCCATTTGAATTAGCTTATCTTGCTCCCTATTCAAGTCGGCAATGAATGAATCCAAAGAAGGCATTTTCCATGTAGTGCCAAAGGCACTTTTTATGGCATGGAAAGTGGAGACAAAGACTGAATCGCTTGGACCTAACTTTGCGAGAATAGAAAGGATGAGTTGATCATTTTTCTTCTCTATCTCGCATTCTTTCATCTAAGCACCTTAAACTTAGTGAAGAAGTCCTGTAGGGTGTCAAAGTTGCTAGGACATAGACTTATGAATTCATTTTCAAGCTCATGACCTCTCATCTCATCAAGCTTCCCAAATAAGAGTTCTAAGGTGTCCCATATGTCTTTGAAAGTATTAGAGGTTTCTAAATGGAAGAGAAGTTTTGGAGACATGGACAAGCTTAGTAATTCACAGGCTTCATCACTACGGTTGTACCACTTGACCTTTTCAGCATCAGTGTTGGGTTCTACTTCAGTACCCATAGTGATATTATACAACCCTTTGCTTCTACGAATGATTGGCATTTTAACCTTCCATTCATGATAATTGAAGGGTGTTAGGAGTTTAATTTGAAAATAATCCATTTTAAGCTGAATTTAGGTGAAGTTGTGTTGATTACAAGTTGTGAAATTATGCAGATTGGAGAATGAAAGCAAGGATATGCAAGTTGTGAAAAGCAATCACACCCCCCCCAAAATATTGAGCCCCCTAAATATGCAAGTGCATGCTCAAAATACATCGGGATCAGCAGAGAATGCATCTTAGATCAATCAGTGCAAGACTTTTAAGCAAACAAGACGTCGGACTCAGCCAAAAATGCGTCCTAGGAGACCTAAATTTTAGGCACTTTATAGACTAGTGCATTTTTGACAAATAACAAGCCTACACTATGGAGAATTGAATTACAAACACTTTTGCAAAAAATGACACCTAAATCTGAGCTATTGTTTGCAAGATATTAAAGGTTCAATTTTTCCATAAACTAATGTTTTTGCAAAAAAAATACTATAACATTAAAAAATGCCTTTTTTGAGAAAGAAAGTGGCCTTCCAACCACTTGTTGGATTCGGCATGGAACGAAGAATCCAAAAGAGTTTTGTGTGAGGGGGAATTGGCCACCTGCCAACTCGGGCCTCACCCTTCGTCTTCGACAGGCGAAGATACAATTTTAAATGTAAACCCCCAAATTATCAAACTGTCTAAAAAACTTAATATTTAGATAAATTGACTGATTTTCTTTTGACAAGTCAATTTTTAACTAAAAAAATAAGGCAAATGACAATTTGATGGATGCTAAGTGTCCAAGGGCCCACATGGGACGCCAAGCAAGGAAGGGGTGCCAAAAAACACAGCCTAGATTTTGCTTGCAGAAAAAACAAAAAAAATGAACTGCAGACCTACTAGATCCATACGACTGCTTAGCGCCTTGCAAATAGAGAAAGGTCAGATAGACTAACTGCCTGAGGTGCAACAATGACTACTGCAGGCTGAGCGCGTGGGTCTGCAGGCTGAGCATGTGAGTTGCAGACTGAGCGCATGGAGTTACAAAAATTTGGCGTGGCTATGTATAACCTTGGTGCAGACAAGGGTAGACAGCAAGGAAACCAAAAGATCTAAACTCAACAAGGAAAAAATGCACAGTTCTGATGGCGTGGTTGATGCTACTCCTCCCTCTGCTCCCTGCACACAACAATGGCACCCGAGCTGAAGCAAAACTAACACTTGAAGTTGATGTTGCGCCTGTAAAGACTGAAGAGAAGACAACCAAGACACCCAAAGGCCAAGGATCCCAAGGAAAAGATACCAGAAATGATATTGAAAGTTTTTTTAAAAATTTTAGATCAGATCTAGAAATAAAAAATAAAGAGAACTCCACTCCTCTTGATTTCAAAATAAATTAATAGCATAACCAGACATACGATTACCGGGTTTGCTCTGATACCATATCGGAGTTATTTCCAGAATTTAGATAATGTGAATGCAATAGAGACGTGATCACACGAGATGAAGCAAGTGCACACCACATAGATGCTAAAGCAACTTGAAATTATACAAGAAGCTAAATTGCACAAGACAAAATGGAGAAAACCAAAATCTAATTTACATGAGATGGCCAAAGTGAAGAATACATATAGGAGAGCACGTAAGTAACTCCTCCACAAAAGGTGGCCAAGGCACCCCAAAAATAGACTGTAACTCCTCCATGAAAGGTGGTGACAAGGTGTTAAAAATAGAGAAGTAACTCACATCAAGGGAGTTATGACATTCTTATGACACCTATGACACATCTATGACACACATCTCCACATAAGCTAGCCTATCCCACAAATGTAGGAAAACTCCATGTATGCACAAGAAATACAATTTCCCTAATTAATAAATAGGGAAAAATAAAAACCTACACTAATAGTTCCTTATTGTGCACCACTACAAATAACTACAATAATTATTGTTTAGTGAAGTGGAGGTAAAAATTATAAATGATAAGGTGATTGACCCTTTTGTAACTTATCTAAACACTCGATTGTAAAAATTTAAAGGGGAGCTCATGACTAAACTACATTCATATTTTCCAAACCTACCCATAGATTTAATTATACTCATGGATCTAGTCCAAAAACAACAATTACACATAATTGAATAATCATGGGGGGTAGAATAGGAACTAGCTAAATCAAGCGATGGGGCATTATTCCTAATGTAAAATACTATAATTTCCCAAAATAGATATACACACTTTTGATGTCATTAATTTATCTTAGATAAGCCTCATGGAATAATATTTTACACTTCATAATAAACCATATTATGCAAAGGTTTAAATAGCCTCACCACACTTGAAATCTAAACTCTATTAGTGGTACCAATGGATTATGGGTGAAAATATAAGACTAATGCTCATATGGAGGTTATTTAGTATCGAATTATCATCCCAATATAAAAAATTATTGAAGGGAAGTTACTCTACCCAATCAACAAATCTAAAGATTAATAGATATATATAGTATAATACTATAGTCATCTAAAATGTCAATTTAATGGAATGAGTGTCATTTGAGACCACCCTATCCTTAGTTTAGACCTATAACTATCTTAAGGCCTCTCTTGATCATTTTCTAGCTTATGTGTGTACTTAGCCATTGACCGGATATACCAAAAGCCACATTAGGTCATCTCCTAGGCACCCATGACCCTTTTTCACCTGTTCCAACCACTTGGACAATAGTTTGGCCTTTGATCTATAGTGCACTACACTATTTGCAAAGGGGAAGCTCTATTAACCCTCAATCTTATTTACCCCTAACGAATATCTTTCTACTTCCCAGCGTAATTTAAAGTTCACCTAGACTCATTTCATGTCTTGACAAGCACCATAACACTATATAAAGACCACTCTCATTAATTTATCCTCAGGGGATAGAAAACATATACAAATCCTCATGAATAAACCCAAAAATAGTTGTGTGAATCAAGGTTATTGATCCCTATTCTTCCCTATTTCTTCAGATACCCATCTTCAACAACCTAGAGATCAAACTACTCATGTTTTCAGCCTCAATACACACTCAAAGTATTTAAATTAGTATTCATACTAGCATTCACTAACACTTACACCAACACTTAGATTAGGAGAACTACATTGGGTTTGATCCCCTTTCATGTTATTGGTATTTAGGCAATGCTCAGCACCTGGATTATTGAGGTCACATCTAGCTACCCTACTAACACCACTCTACTTCTACTTGTGTTCCTCAAAACCCTAGAAAACATGGAGGATTAGAGTTTCACATCAGAATCATTCAAAATGGGAAACAAATAATGATTCAAGACCCAGCTGCATAGACATAGGCTTCTCAAAAAAAGGAGAAGATCCTCCCAAAAGCTCATTATTTTATCTACTCAAGGTCATTAGTACGATATACAAGGACACTAGTACAATGCACTATTGGCAGAGGGATTGTGCTACTATCTGAAGGACACTTTGACACCAACTTCCTATTGATGATACCCTGTAGTGTGTCTGCCATCCACCACTTGTCCATCTCATTTGTTTTTTGAGCTAAGTATCTCTTTTGTAATTCATTTCTATTTATAGGCTAATCAAACAAATCAATTATTGTACAAATCAATGTTTGTTGATATTGTTATATTTATTCCCTTATTTATATACTCAGCTCTTTATCTACTTAGGGTTTTACATTCCTTAAATCTCAAATTAGCTAAATCATTTGGTGAACCCAACGTACCTAGAATAGTTCAAAAACCCAAACCTTAGATTACCTTTAGGGTTTATGTTTCCAGCCTTCTAAAACTCATACTCATATTTCATATAACTATATCTTCTATATTTTTTATTTTTATTTTGTCTAATCATGATAATAATGATAGAATATTTTTATTACTTTCTAATGCAATGATTTATAGAAGCATTTGCATGTTTGTTTCCTTTCATTTAGAGTCAATTCAAAGAAGATATAAACACATTTGTACATGATGTCTTATATCAGTTAAAATATGTTTTATTTGACTTACTCTATAAATTTAATACCCTAACAACCACCTTTCAAGATTCAATGTCATGTCTTATGCTAAACAAAGAATCTTCTTCTCATCCTCTTCTCCATGAGGGTGATAGCTACTTTATCTCTAACCAGGTCCATGCTATCACTCCTCAAAAATATAAAGTATCCTATACTACTATTAATAATGCCCATACTCAGCCTACCCATGCCTCCACCTCTTCTCTATCAGGTGTGTGCCTACATGTTTAATCAAAAGCAACCAGGGTTTGTATGTGTGTAACTCTAAGGGATCAAATTATCAGTATGAGCAATATAATATAAGAATTATATAATCAAAATCAGTTATTAAGTACAGATACTATAGTATTATAAATTTTTAATACATGTACAAAGTCTTTAGAATATGCCAGTGTTCATCATGTATATGCATCTACACCTAAAAATGTTGTGCCTAACACTATTTCATAGCCAAATCATAAATTACAACATAATGCATCGATTATAAGTGATTTAAAAATACTATAAGGGTACAATAAGAGTTTAAGTGAGGTAATAAGGAACATTATTAATAATAAGTTGATAAAACTACCTTCTCTACATCCAGTAAGGAGATCTATATGTAGACATCTAATTCTAGCCACAACTGGCTTCTGACCAGACTTCAGATCGATTCCTACCAACCATTACAAATTAAGCCTAAGAATCACTAAACATTCTAATTTTGGCTATGCATAATTCATCAATGATGAGAATCATGTTCAGGCATATCCCTATTTGGGGTATTATATTGCATGCAATAATAACATCTCATGAATTAATCCCTAATCACCTTGTGACATAACAACTGTCTCTTTGGCCTATTGACCCATTAAGTAGGGCACTTGATCAAATATTGAAAGAGATAAAATGCTAATCAAATTGAATCATCTAATTAAACAAGATTAAATATTTAGTTGAATTATCCATTTTTAATTAATGAAAAACTAAAAATAGAAACTCTAAAAATCAAAATATCAAACCTTTTTCATCATTACATTTATGAGTTGTCAAGCTCTTTTAAAATATCTCAAAATATCTAATTTGATATTCATGCCTAGTAATTTAAAATCATAATTATATGACAACTTTTAATTCAACTAGAGTTAGCCTCAACTCACCTAGGTTTACTTTGAACTCATTCCATGTTTAAACTCAACCCTAACTCTCCTTAGGTGAGAGTTAATTCTTGAGGCTATAAATACAAGGCCATGCCTATTTATTTTTAAGCTTTCTTGGTGTAAATTTATTATTCCTAAATGTCTTCAAAGCTTTGATAGTTTAGTGTTATAATGCTAATTTGAAGAGAGAGAAGCTTCATGCAAGTAATGTTACCATTTTCAAATCATAAGCCAAACAACAAAGCCAAGGTGCCAAGGAAAGGTGAAGCCAATAAAACTCCATTGATGAATATTTCTTGATGCACAAGCTGAGCAAGCCATTTCAATAATCCATTTGGAGCTCTAAGGAAGGTAAAAGAGTGATTTATTTTATGTTCTAGTTGTGTTTTTATATGCATGCTTGTTACCTATGCTCTCCCTAATTTCTAGGCTAGAGGTGTTAGGATGTTAGTGTGCTATTTTGATTTGTTTTATTGAACTAACATGAGACTAACCTCCCCTATATGTATTTATTGTTCACATCATGGCACACCCAGTAGGACTAATGATCCTATATGGCAAAGGAGATTGATATGCTAGCTTTAGTTTTTCTAATGGATGCATAAAAATATTCAAGTTTCAAGTTTTAACTTTGTTTTTTACATCTTTTTCTTTTTTAGTAAGTTGCATGTTATAAGGATCAATGTTGATTCTCCATATCAATGTCAATTGCATGAATCAACTATGATCTCTATGTAAAAAATAGAACATGGTAGGGAACATCGTTAACAATGATTTTACTTGATTTTTCTTACTTTTAGTTCATGTTTGATGATCTGTATGTTGTCTATATAACCTATTTCTTGTAAAATTTGGGAGATGTTTTGGTTTTAAGGCTTATTTATTAACCATTTTTCCATGAAAATAGACTTGGTTTTTATGTGTTTTGTAAAAAATGTCGATGATCTAATTAATAGACATCAATTTTTATGGATCAACATCAGTCTATGTGGATCGACATCAATCCATATGGATCAACAGCAATCCCCGTAGATCGATGATGATTGGTCTCTAAAATAAAAAAATCATAAAACTTGAGAGCTAAATTTGAAATGGTATTTTCTCACTTGATTTTGGGATTCTAAGCAAGCGAACTCTATAACAATTTATAGGTCCTAAGGTGGAAAGATTAAATCGTAAGCATGGTTAAATCTTACACACATTGTATTTGGTACTTAAAATGTACTTAGTTGCTTTCATCTCTTAGTTGTTTTTGAAGTTTTTCTAAATTATCAAACAACAAATGCCAAGGGGCTCAAATTTCATTACATCATTTTGGTGCCATAAAATGAACTCTCACATTAGTTAAGTACTCATAAGAGTTTCATTTTTATGCTTGTTTGTTAAATTTATTTGTTTAGCAAAATGAGTGTCGCATTTATGCTCTCCCCCATCCCCTTAAGGGAACTTGGGTGATTAAAAATGCTCACTCTTTTCATTTATCGCTTTGGTCCAAAAGCATGGAAGGAAAGTCGCTAAATCCCTCCCCAAAATCTATATAATTTGGGTGATCCCAACGTGACCCTAAAGTCCTTCAACTTATCTTTATTTTATGCATTTTTGGATTTTGGGCAGGAGTTCATCACCTCCTCATAAGTTTTCCAAGGAAGTGTTGATCCAGGAATTCATCTCTCAGCGTCATTTCAACCCCACTCGACAATGGGGTGTATAAACTTAGGTTGACCCACTGGGACACTTATTTTGAGAGGTTAAAATAAGCTCCATTAGTGGTACTTGACCTCTGAATGTAGGGGTAACTTGGACTTTGCACTATACTAAGCAATTGACAGATCTAATGCTTGTGAAAAGGACTAGAATTTTTCACAAGATAGTTGATGTGGATCCAAATGATGTGATTGTGCCTTAGTGTTTACCACACATATGGGATGATCTAGACATACATGAAAATTGATAGTTTAGATAACCCCACTTGTCATGGACATATTGTTGATATAGGGTAAGTAACCCAAAGTTCCATGTCATCGTACAAACTCTTGAGAGAAGAGGGGCCCTAAAAACCCTATTGTTCATGCACTTTTAATTTTTGGATTAACAACTTAAAATCCTCTCAAGAGTAAGTATATAGATGAAATTTGAAAGTATGATGCAACCTTCACAGTTTTAATATTTATGATGTTACACTTAGGTGTTTTTGTCATTTTGTCCTTTTTACTTACTTGGTCTTCAGTCAAAACTATTTTTTTAGTATATCACGTCCCAAAAATGAGTCTTGTTTATACATCTCTCCATTATCTGAAGAGGTGTTATGCCACTTACTTGACACTACACCTTTGTCTTAGTTTTTTGTCTAACTTTTTATGTGTGTCACTTGATTTAAAAGGGGCATCATTATGATGCTCATTTTATTCCAAGTTTTTTTCCTTAAAGTTATTTGAAACAAACCACTTGTCATATCTTTAGAGCACAATAATGTTGTTACGTGACTCAAATTGTTTCAAATATTTGTTTCCTTATGTCCATATTGTCAACCAAAACCATGTGTACCTTTTGGTCCATATGTCCAGTACCATCATGTCGTTCATTCTTGTCTAGCTTGTTATCTATTTTGAAAATCCTAGTCTTAGAAATCAAGTTTGAAATTAGTATTGATAAGTTCAGATCAAAAAATTGATTGGTTTATGCATATTCCTTTTGTAATTTTGGCTTAAGTATTCACCCTTCACTTTTGGCTTCTGTAACTTAGGTTAATTCTTTACTCGATTTAAAGACTATATTCATGCCTAGATTTGGGGAAGTAGTCTATCTTCCACATGCTTAAAGGTCAATGCCTTTTGTTAAATGATCAAGTGTCTGTTTAAATTTGAATGCCTAGTTTTTGTCAAAGTGTTTCAAATTTGTTAGATTAAATCTCTTTTAGACCTTATTTTGTTTAAAATCTAGCTTTTGTGCCTTGTTCCCAAAAGACCTAGCAACTCCTATTTTGAGCCTAGTATTTGTACCTTATTTTCCAAAAGACCTAGCAACCTTTTATTTCTTTAGACCTCATTCAGACTTGTTTGAAACACTTTATACCTAAGTTTGGCATTTCAATTTTTATTCATCCACTTGACCCTTTTATGTACGACATTTGGCATTGGACATTTGACATTAGACTGTTTTAGACCAAATTTTAGCATTGACCTTTTTGGAGATACAGCTTCATTTCTTAGATTAAGTTAGACCAAGTTTGGACCATTTATCTTTTTAGACCTTGTTTTTAAGAGTTTGTAGAACTCTAAGCCTAACTTCATGGACCATTTATCATTGATTTGGATATGTCTCGTTACACTCATAGTGGAGCCATGTATAATATAGGTTATGATAATGTGGTCACACAAGAGGACTTTGTTCAAGACCCCTATGGTGATGATGTAGTTTTTGAGATGGATCCTTATCCTCATTACAATACTCAAAATGGGGAACAAAGACATGATCCCTTAGCCCATTATTTGGTTAACACTCCTCCATAATCAGAGTAGACCAAGAGCAAACCACACAGTACCTTACTAGTATACCATCATTGTATACCAAGTTCAAAAATAACCATATGATGTTACTATGCCATAGACATATGATCCTTATTTATTTGATCATCACTTCTTTGAAAATAAGGATGAAGTTTTAGTCAAATCTGTGAAGGTAGGGGCCAAATTTCTAGCAGACTTCCCCATTAAAAATTTGCCTAGCCTAGTGAGAGTGCCTCTCAACATACCTTATAATCAAACCATCAAACATGCCTCTACTAACAATCCTCAATCATTTGTGTCGATGTTGTATCAACATTTCGATATGCTTTTGATAAGAAAATTCCTCATAGATAATGACTTTCTACAAATGAAAACAACATATCAAACCTATTTGAATCTAGTCCATAACTTTAATAACATGGACATGTCAAATGCTCTACTCATAGAGTTAGCTCCTTCAACAAGTTTATTAATCAAACTGATAGGTCAAGATAATTTGGTTATACACCCCTTTATACAAATAACTTCAATTGGTGACATGTTCAATGTCTGAGCTATTGAATAAGTGTCTACTTATTTTATGCATAAGATTATGCCAAACACGGTGGTTAACACACAAGTGTCTTCCAATCAAGACAAAGTAGTTTAACTGAACTAATAACTAATCCATAAAAAATGATTTTAGTTAACACCATGAGTGGTTTACAATAGTAGGGGGTAGGAATTCTTACATCTCAACCACAATAAGTTACCTATAATGCTCAACCAAATACTTCTTAAAGCATATAACTTCAAGGATTAGGTAATCAAGTGTCAACTAGTGTCTTGCCTCAATAACACATGATGAATGCCACTCAACCTCAATAGGTGATAACTAAAATTCCACAAAAATAGGCAAAATCTAGTTTACCACTGTAGTAGAGGCAAAACACTATGCCACCTCAACAGGGGGCAACAAATGTTCTACCTCGATAGGTAGTGACAAGTATACCTCAAAAGTCATAGACCAACATACATTTATAATCAAAAACCTTGTCTAATCAACAACATATGTCTATTGGTCAAAGACAAATGTCAAACATCCAATAAGCATCTACTTAACAATAGGTGTTCACACAACCAAGAGGTAAATTATCCAACAAATTCTAATTAGATAGCAATTGTTTTTCATTCAAAATGTGCCATAAATCCAATGATAGGGCCTTGGTCCACAACAAGTTCCCCTAATTCAAATAGGTTTGACTAGTCAACAATGAGTCCCTACTCAACCTCAGCAAGAATAGTACTTTACCCAGAGCCATATCCTTTCATCACAGCCACAATTCCCTCAAAACCAGTCCTATATAATGAACCCAAACTAGAATATCACACAATAACGTATGCAATTTCAATAGTTGCATCCCAATATATTGTTATGTATTCCTAGTCAGTTCACTTAAATGAACATTCCACAACAAACCATTCCTTCATTAAACCCTAGTCAAAGTAATATACCTTTGGCCATGTGGCCTCTACCTCAAACCAATGTTCCATCTAGTTTCCTGGCACAAGAACTACAACAAATGAAGGATGAAATTGCCATCATTCAAGATGGAAATAAACTAAGAAGTTCAAGTTGGATGATATTTGTTCATACCCATTCAACATAGAGTATCTACATATACCATTTTTTTTAGGGTATGAACCACCAAAATTTGATAAATACAAGGGTAAAGGAGACCCTAAGGATCATTTAATAGAATTATTTGTTGATTTTCAACAAGTGGCTTATAGCAACATTTATTTCCTCCTTTTGTTTCCTTGGAGTCTAGCAGGATAGGCTTTAGAGTGGTTCTTAAAATTACCAATGAATTTTGTATCTAAATTTGATGACCTTTTGAACAAATTTGTGCAGCATTTATCCTACAATCTCAAGCATGAGATTTAGTTGTTAGATTTAACTCAAGCCAAGCAAAAAGTTGGTCAAAGCTTCACAAGCTATCTACAATGATGGAGAGAACTTGTTAGTCATTTCACCCATGACTTACTAGACAAGAAATTGGTTGTTGTGTTTATTAAAAAAATTCATAATGAGATATCCTATCATCTAAAACTTTAGTGTGCACATACTTTCAAAGAGATCATCGACAAAATATTTCTAATTGAAAAATATCTTATTAACAAAGGGATTATAAATCTCACCTCTTCTAACCAAAACCCAAAAATAGTCCAAAGATAGAACCAAAACTTGGTCCCAGCACAAGCATCGCCACCAGGCTAGGCTAGCAATTATGAAAAATCCAAGCAATTCAAATGCAAAAAGAATGTTGTTGGAAATGGAATAATTGAATCAAATCATGTCTAAATAGTTTAAACATCATCTACTCAACTAACATCATAAATGCAACTTACTCCTCACTAGTAACCCATTCAGTAAGCACAACCTTCGTAGCAATCTAGACCAATTCAATAAATGCAGCAACCACTACCTTTGTAAGCCCCTCATCTAAGATGAAATGCTCTTACTTTTTGAGTATTCAGTGACCTTGGAGATCCTATTGAAACCATGTTTTTCAAGATAGACATAGCTAACATGATTAGATGGTCAATTCTAAAGCATTATCCTAAGGGTATTCCATATTTGGACTGGTATAAAGAGAATGAATTATATGAATACCATCATGTTCATGGACATAATCTATACCCTTATGTGCAAAACAAACACCTCATTGAAAATATGTTAGAAAATGGAGAGATTATATTGGATAATTGAGCATCTACATCCAATCAGAACCTGGGTATCTACCAAAACCCTTTTCTATAACATAATAATAACAACCAATAACAACAACAATAAAGGCTAAAATAACAACAATAATAGTATCAACTATGATAATAATAGAAATACTAGTAATAACAAAAAATAACAACATCAATCAAATGGAAGGAACCAAGGCCAGAATGACTCCAATACCGAACAGACTTACCACGTAATTGCACATGACTACACTAAAGTTATAGGTCATATTTTGGGAGGTCATTTTTCCACCATTACCATTAATCCAATACCAAGAGCTAATAAAACATGATTATTGCTAAATAATTCCAATCAACCCATCTATGTCAGTGATCCTTCCTTGACCTAGGATTGCAAATAGATGCACCAACAACCAAGGGTTACTATTTTTAGACCTTTTATCGATAACTCATCATTACTTGTGACCATAAACAAGTACACTAACAATTGAGACTTATCTTATATGGCCCACCTCCATCATCATTTTATAGTAACAATGGTCATGTATCTAATCCTGATTGTGCATTCAAAACTTGCTGGTCAAAGATTACCATTTTTGGCCTACATCTACCAAATAACAAATCCAACCCATGATTGTAGCTAAGAACAAGCCATATATTACTGTGAAGGAAAAGACAATTGATATTATGTAATAACTTCAAAAGACACCTGCACAAATTTCCATTCTATATTTGTTGCATATGTCTACTATCCATAAGAACATCTTAACAAAATTCCTATTCCAATCCCAAGTACCCAATGACATAATCCCAAACAAATTTCAAGATTTGGTTGGACATCTAGCCCCAGGCTAACAGTTGACCTTCAACCAAAGTGATATGTTATCCCTTATCCCTCTCTATAATAATTCTTTGTGCATTGAAGTTGTCATTACGTGACACAAAGTCAAACATGTCCTCATAGATAATGGGTTAGGCCTGAAATTGTCTTTAAATCTCATCAAACATATCAAATATATAACATCCAATCTACAACCAAAAATAATCACTATCAAGGCCTACAATAATGAAGATCAAGAATCATAAGGCACCATTAGCTTGTTAGTTATCATTGGGCCCTTAACCCATGATACACTTTGCCATGTGTTAGACCTTGACCTATCATATAATTTGATTCTATGAAGACCTTGGATACATAAAATTCAAGTAATTCTTTCGACATTGCACCAGTGTCTCAATTTCTCTCATTCAGGCATGGAGGTCACCATCAATAGATATTTTCAACCTTACAAACATTACAAACATTTAGAGGCCAAATATGAAAGTTATAATTACTACTTTGGCCTAGATACATTTCTCAAAAAGGATAAAGTCAAAGAAATACTTGTTGATTTACCAGAGGCCAATTGCATAGAATCAGACATCCTTGATTCATCTTACCATATGCCACCTCATGAATTATCTAATCATTTTACTATATCGGCCAATGGCCCATGAAAGTATTTCACTCACTACACGTTTCTTATTTCCAAGATTCCACAGAACCCCAAGTCCTTTAGAAGACCTAAACCCAAGCCACCCCACATGGAATGGCAATAAAAAGGAAAGGGAAAGCTTCATAGTCTAGCTCCTATTATTTTTACATTGGCCACTAGCCAAGAAGAGGACCCACTTAGCAATGATGAATCATGATTGTAGAATGACAAATTGGTCGACTATTACAAAAATGCCAAGTATCCCATTCCTAACATGACCATGGAGAACCAAGCCTATGAAGGAGGCTTTGGACTAAATAAGCAGGGTACTCTTGATCCAATATCTATAACACGATACAAAGGAACCTATGGTCTTATATTTAAATAGCCTAGGGATGACTCCACATATCTTATTCATGTTCCAATGCAAACAACTAGTGATAATGATAATAGAAATGAAGAAGAGTATGATCAAAACATTTATGAATACTTTATCTATACCAATATTTTTAATACCATGTTATTTCTACTCTTACCTTAGTTATTCACAATAACCCACTTCTTCTATATCACCCTCAAATTATATCCTAGGACCAACAAGAATCCATAGTGCCTATAGTGGAGTTTGAGAATGATGAGGCCTTTTGTGATTTTATAGGCCTAAGAGACAATGTTCCATTAGGAGACCACAAATAAGGGTTCTCTATCAAACTGGATCCTACAGCTTATTTTGGAGAATAGGTAAACACCCTTAACCACACAAAAATAAATAAAACATTGAGGTCCCAAAGTGAAAACCTCTTTGAGGCATTTTTGGACTATGGTAAAAGTAAAGAGACAGGCTAGTCTTTTTGTGAAAACTTATTTCAAGCACCATTGGATGGGGGTGTTCATCTTTCCTCAAATGAAGCTTAAGAGACCACCAACGATGAACTTACTTTTGGGTCTGAGTTCAGTTTTGAAGAAAAACATGCTTTGATCGAATTATTCAAGAATTTAAAATAGTGTTTGTAAAATGGCTATCCCTACCATTGGGAGATTATAATTCATCTTGTTTAGGAGAACTTGAAGAGCCAATCTAAATAGAGGACTTCCCAGTTGCAAGCCAATTCAAATCATTGATGACCATTTTGTAAGATGGTTTAACTCTCCTCATGGAAGATACTATAGAAGTCAAAATCAGGACACCAGATGACCCAAAATGGATCAAATTAGATGTGTCCCTTACTGAAGAGGAACATAAAATATTTATATACTTTTTGAGGGAATTTGTTGATATCTTTGCTTGGGCCTATTTAGACACGACAGGTTTGGAACCCGCTTTGGTTGTACACCACCTTATTATACACCCTGATGCCAAACCTATGAAGTAGAAACTACATAAGATGCATTATCATATTATTGTATTAATAAAGAAAGAGTTGGAAAAACTCTTAGAATCAAGATGTATTCAATCGATTAACTATTTTGAGTGGATCTCGAATGTTATGTCAATTAGTAAGAAGCCATAAGGAATCAAAATTTGAACTAATTTCAAAGATATAAATAAGGCTTTCCCCAAAGATGACTTTTCTTTGCCAAACATTGACATGATAGTTGAATCCACAATGGAGTATGAAATACTTTCACTTATGGATAGATTTTTAGGATACAACCAGATCTAGATTATTCCAAAAGGCCAACATAAAATAGCATTCAACACTCCATGGGGAATGTTTTATTATCAAGTTATGCCATTTGGTCTCAAGAATGGTTGGTCCACATACCAAAGAGCCATGAGTATCATATTTCATGATATGATGCATGATATTATTGAATACTATGTCGATAACATATTAGGTAAATTATAGACAGGTGTCGATCATCTAGTCATACTATGAAGAATATTTAAGAGGCTTCATGAATATAAAGTTAAACTCAATCTTAAGAAGTGAATTTTTGGTGTCACTTCAAGTAAACTTCTAGGCTTCATCGTCTCTCACTGAGGCTTTAAAGTTGATATTGCTAAAGTACAAGACATTATTGAGATGTTGCCACCTTCTAATTTGAAGTAGCTTCATAATTTGTAGGGCAAGATTCAATCTATCAGACATTTCAATTCTTAAATGGATGATAAATTCCATCCATTTACAAACCTACTAAAAAAAAGGTGTCACATTTCATTGGGATGAAGAATGCCAGAAATCCTTTCAACACTTAAAGAAATATCTTGCCAATTTGCATGTTTTGTTACTACCAATGTTAGGAAAGCCATTCCTACTGTATCTATCTTCCATAGATAAATCCCTAGGGGAACTTATAGCTTAGCATGACAATAATGGAAAGGAACATGTCATGTGCTATTTAAGTCGTATACTAACCATATATGAACATAATTATACACCCATAGAAAAAGCTTGTTTAGCTATGGTATTTGTAGCATAGAAACTATAGCATTACATGTTAAACAAAAAGACCATGGTTATTTTTAAATTAGATCCACTCAAGTATCTACTATCCAAGACAACTTTACAAGGTTGCATGGCTAAATGGATCATGCTTTTGAGCGAGTTTGAGATCAAGTATGTCAATCAGAAGGTTATAAAGGGACAACTTCTTATAGATTAGCTTGTTGAAGCTCCCCTTATAAATACCAAACCCCTCACTTTTTAATTCCTAGATGAGTCCATCATGACTATCATTGAAACACCTCTTGAAGATCAATACTGAAAGTTGTATTTTGATGGATCATTCACATCACATGGATTGGGGGTAGGCCTATTGTTTATTACACCACAAGGGGATCTTATCCTTAAATCAATCTGTATCAACTTTCTTTGTATTAAAAACATGTCTAAATATGAATCACTCATTATAGGGTTTCGCCAAGCAGTATAATAGAATATTTAGCATCTCAAGATTTATGGTGATTCATAGTTAATCATCAATCAAGTTACAAACCACTTTCAGACCAAAGATGATAAGTTGGTGTCATACAAGGCCATGATTGACATTCTTAAATAGAAAATTATCAACATATAGTTTGAACACATACCAAGGGCCAATAATAGAATAGTAGATGTCATGGTCACCATTGACTCTTTGATTTGTCACACAGATAAGGCAAAATAATATCAATTCCTCATTGAAAATCTTCTAGTGCCAGCTCATGAACCTTCAACCATCGTAATGATCTATGATATTGTTATGGTATTCAAATCATCTTACCTACCTTCATGACCATACCATTCCACCAGACCTATCATGTAAATATTAAAAGGCCTTTACCCATCAAACCTCATGATATACCTTACTTAGACCAACCCTTTACTATCACAACTTTTATAGAACTCTAATTTATTATTTAAATTTGGTAAATTCAAAAGTAGTGATATAGGAAGTTCACAAAGGAGTATGTAGACCCCATACAAGTGGGACCATTCTAACCAAAAATCTCCCACATACAAGTTATTATCGGCCAACTATGGATGTAGATGCAACTACTTAAATTAAAAGGTGTCATAAATATCAAAGGCATGTCAATCTAATTCATGCCTCAGCCAAAACATCAAAACTAATGCTTACACCATGGCCATTTTATACATGGTGCATCGATCTCATTTGGAAGATTAACCCAACCTCATCTGAGGGTCATAAACACATCCTTACTGCTATTGAATATTTTACTAAGTGGGTTGAAGCTATACGCCTCACTTACATGACTAGAAACAAAATTTCAAGTTCATCTTCAACCATCTCATTTTCCACTATGGTATCCCATCTGATATTATATCTGATAATGGTAGATCATTTAAAAAATAGGATGTCAAAATGATGTGTGTCAAGTATAACATTACTCAACATTTTTCTACTGCATATTATCCATAAGGTAATGGGTAATCAAAAGCATCTAACAAAACCATTGTCAACATCCTTAAAAATATTGTTAATGATGTCGGCCATGATTGGCACCTCTAAATTTTTTGTGCCCTTTATGCATATCACACTAACTATTATACCCTAATAGGATCCACTCCATATTCCCTTATTTATGGCATTGAGGCCATCCTTCTCATTGAGGCAGAGTTACCTTCTTTGCGTATCTCATTGAAACAAATACTGGATTATGAAGACTATAGATAAGCCTAAAAGAGCTAGAGTTACTTGATGAAAAATGCATGACCACTGTTAACAACCTTCAAGAATATTAGAATGACTACGTGGCCACTATAATTGGTGGGTCAAACACAAAGAGTTAGAGTAAGGATCTTGTCATCAAATAAAACTAAAAGAATACCATGGTCAAGAAGAAGAAGAAAAAGGGCAAGTTCAAACCCAATTGGATAAGCCCATTTATCATTGTTGCAAATTATGGCTTTGGAGCATACAAGCTCACTACACCAGACGGAGATAAATTTGATGAGATGATGAACATTACACACCTCAGGGATTACGTCTCTTGAGAGACCTAAAATATTGTCTATGAGGCACCTTTACGTAATACTATATTATGACCTTTTTTATACTATACCATATACCATTCTACCATACCTTCCCTATTGACCAAAGTTGTTTTTACCCTCCCTACCCAACCTTTTGACCTTGGTTCCATTCCATTGGTTTTTTAGCCATATTCAACACAAGGATTCATATCAAGTTTTAGCAGTTGATTTAGTATTCTAGATAGAGGCCGTATCTTGGACTAGTATGACACTAGTTTGGCAGTTACATCCTTCATTACTTGTTTCATTTCATTTCAAGTGTTCTTGATTATAACTGCCTTTGGTCAAATTAGTGTCTCACTCTATGCTACTAATTATAATTGCCTTTGGGTAAATTCATGCCATTGACCTATGCCATTGTTTCCTAATTATAAAAATCTATAGGAAAATTAGGAACAACACCTTTATCATGACTTGAAGTCCCAGTTTGACACTATTTTATTGTACTATGCCATTTGCCTAATTTGATAACATTTTACTACCTAGTCAAATTCCTATGTTATCAGGCAGAACTACAATGACATGAGGTCCCATTTTGGGATTATATGGATAATGCTTGATCTACGTTGAGGTCATCTCAGTCACCCCTTTACCACACTCTCACCATTTTACAATCAATTTTTAAGTTTGAACGCTCTTACCTTTTTTTGAGTTGGACTATTTAGTATCTTGTCATTCTCAATCAAGTTACGATGCTTAAAAAATTCTAAAAACATTTGAAAATGATCTATAAAATCCTAAAAAACCCCATATCGACCACTTCTTTGCCTTATGGATTCTAAAAACCATAGCTATTTCATAAGAAACCACTTGTCATTTAGTTTCCCCATCTTTATTGGCCTTAGCCTTACACTCTTACCATTTTGCGAGTTTTTATATTGCTCATTATATATTCAACATTGATACATTGATGATCACTTGCCTTAATTTTAGGCTTTCATCATTTTACGAGTATTTAATCATTTCTCAACACTCTTGCCATTTTTTGAGACCATTCCCATATCCCCTTACCATACAATCACATTTTCTTATCATCCTTTTTCTTTTATGTCATATCTTGAGAGAACTACATTTGGCTTGAAGTTTATGTTGGACCTTGCATCCATGAAACTATGTAGGTAGTGTCCACTTGCCTAGTGCATCTAGAGTCAACTCAGCTACCCCTTCTCTTTCTCCATTTTGTTTGTGTCATCATCCCCTATAGCCTAGGGGCAATGTCTATCCTCTTGTTTGTGTCTTTATGTCATTTTCACTAACATTTTGATTAACCATTATTTGTTTTTAGTTCATATTATTCTCATTATTTTATTTTGTTATGTCTTTATTTTTTGTTTCTTATTGTGTTTTTGTTTGTTTCTTTTCCTATTTGTTTGCTTTCATTATTGTGACTTGACTTAGAATACCTATGTTCATTGGGTGATTCCTTGTGCATTGTACTTCAATCCATCCATATTAATACATCAACATTATCATCATGGTTTTTATCATTGGTGCATTATTTTCAATTATGTATTGGATCACATGTTAGTCCTTATGCATATTTCAACTTAGTTATCATGGTGTTTTATATCACGATGCATACTATCACATGCTACAACAACAATTAGTTTGGGAAATCTTATAAGCAATGTGGACATGGTACTTCTTCTTGGCACCTAGAAATTCTTGATCTATTTCTAAATCATTTCCTAAATATAGAGTAATTAAATTATGAAAAAAAAAAATCTTTGCTAGTTAGGACGTGCATCTCTATACTAGCAGGTTATCCAAATTCATCTTTCTTCTTTATACCAGCTTACACTTACTCTGTGAGTACGAATTCTGTAAGTAAGCCCCCTTTTGTAATTTACCATATTGTCCCACCCGCAATACTAATGATTAATACTAACTTTGAGAAAATCATTGTGTTTTTATCCAACCTGTCATGTCAATAATTATAACCATCTTTGGGAAAATCATTATCTCTATCCTCCCAATTGATACATATTTTCTTTCTACCAATGATTATAACTGAGTTGGGGCAAATCATTATTTTTATTGTACTTATGATTATAACTACATTTGGGAAAATCATTCTCTTGTTACCCTTTTCTTTTGGATAATGATTATAACCGTATGTGAGCAAATCATTATCTTTCTACCTTGCTATGTCGATAATTATAACCATCTTTGGGTAAATCATCCATTTTATCTATCTAACTGGAGCAGCTCACTATGTCAATAATTACAACCACCTTTGGAAAAATTAGTCTTTTCCACCCCATCTTACCTTTTGGTCCCATCATTTTCCTTATTTTGAGGGACCAATCATCAACCTTCTTTGTCAACTGCTCCCTCAACGGGGCATCTAGATCTCATCCATTGCCTGTTGGGGCATTAGGCATATAAGACATTTTCATTTTTTGAGAAGATGTTATTGTACCTATAGCTTGCAATGCCTTCCCAAACATGGATAAACTATAGATATCTAATTCTAGCCATAATTGGCTTCTGACTAGACTTTAGACTAATTCTTACCAATAATTACAAATTAAACCTATGAATCATTGAATGTCCTAATTTTATTCATACATCATTCATCAATGCTCAGAATCATTTTGAGGCATCCTTATTTAGGGTATTATATAACATGCAACAATAACCTCTCATAGATTCATCCCTAATCACCTTGCAACATAAAAACTATCTATTTGACCTATGGACCCTTTAAGTAGGGCACTTGATTAAATCTTAAAAGAGATAAAATGCTAACCAAATTGAATCATCTAATTAAACAATATTACATATTTAGTTGAATTATCCATTTCCAATTAATGAATATCTAAAAATATATATTCTAAAAATCAAAATATCAAACATTTTCTATCATTACCTTTATGAGTTGTCAAGCTCTTTCAAAATATCTCAAAACATCTAGTTCGAGATCCATACCTAGTAATTAAAAATCATAATTACATGACAAATTTTGATTCAACTGGAGTTAACCTCAACTCACCTAGGATTATTTTGAACCTATTCCATGTTTAAACTCAACCTTAACTCACCTTGGGTGAGAGTTAATTCTTTAGGTTATAAATATAAGCCCATGCCTATTGATTTTTAAGCTCTTTTGATATAAAGTTATTATGCCTAAATGTCTTCAAAGCTTTGATAGTGTAGTATTATAATGTTAATTTAAAGAGAGAGAAGTTATATGCAATTAATGTTACAATGCCCAAATCATAATCCAAGCAACAAATCTAAGGTGCCAAGGAAAGGTGAAGCCAAAAAAGCTCCATTGATGAAAAAAATTTGATGCACAAGCTGAGCAAGCCATTTGAAGCTCAAAGAAAGGTAAAAGAGTGATTTCTTTTATGTTCTAATTATGTTTTCATATGCATGTTTGTTACCTATTCTCTCCCTAGTGTCTAGGCTAGAGTTGTTAGGATTTTAGTGTGTTATTTTGATTTGTTTTATTGAACTAACACAAGACTAACCTCCCCTCTATGTATTATTTGTTCACATTAGATACTATTGTGCATACCATAGAATGCATGATCCTCACACAAATTCATGTTTGGCATTGAAAAAGCATATACAACAGATAATTGCTAATGAGGACCCTATAGAAGATAAATCAGTTAAGCAATCCATAGTGATACAATAACATGTTTAAAAAGGGTCAAATTTAGAAAAAATATAAAAGTGGTTAACAAATCATAACTCAGAACAACAAAAGGTTCACAAAGCAAAATTAGAGCAATAAATAATACAACAAGCACATTTAAAGCAAGTGAAGGATACATAAATACCTCTCCAAAATGAGGTTCCACTTTCAAAGTAGTATGCATTTGGTCAAAATTATCTATAACAGTTTGATTATCAAAGTCAAGGGTTGGGCAAACATGCCCAAGGCATCACTACTCTTATTCTATAAATTGATAATGCTAGTCAACAAGGTTTGAGATTTATGGAACATACTAAGGCAAATCATTCACGGACACTGTTTATCAAGGCACAAGATCAAGATACAAATGTCATATTATAAAATAAAAAACCATATAAGTTTTAAAGTCAAATTTTAGATAAAAAAGAGAGCATTCTTAAGATAGATTTTCTAACCCAATAAAGTCCAAATCAACCAATTCATACAAAATCAACAGTTTCAAATGAGGTTCCAAATCAAGAGATTAATAATAGTTCAAATTTCATAGAGCCTTTGATTATTACTCCATTTATAGATGGCAAGAAATGTACCAATGTTGTAATCAATAATTTTATCAAATTCTAAGTTTGTTGCATGACACTCTTACAATCTCTTAGATATGACAAGGAACATTTGGGTAAGAGCACTTTATATAAATCATTTATTGTATCCATTGAGCTTCATTGCACAGTTAGACCAAAGACATGTTCAGTCGTATTTCACATGCATCCTAATTTGACACAAAATAGTGCCAAATTAGGAAGATCATAGATAAAAACAATAGGGGAAACATTGGATAGAGATTCCAACCAAGTCACCTTTTCACATGAGAGTGTGATGATCACAATTTTTAGAGATTACAAGATTTATTCTAAGCAACATCTTTCATATCAAGATATACCTACAATGAATATAATTTCAGAATATTTAAATTCAATTCAACCACAACATGTTCATCACACTTCATGAGAGGTCACCATTCCTCTTTTTGACATAGGCCACATTGACAATGAGTCTCCCATGAGACTCGTTGGTTAATAGTATCTTTCCTCTTGTATATAATTTCATTATTCCGATTTACTTGAACATAGTTTCCTTTATCTTGATCCTTGTATATAATTTCATTTTCATGTTTCTTGTTCATATCTTATATTCAAAAACACAAAAACAATATAATATGTTCAAAAATACAAAAACATTCAAATATTTGCTCAAAAAATACAAATTTTAGATTGTATGCATTTTCATGTTTACATTCCTTTATTAGCTAGGCATTATATATGTTATCTATGTTAGTGTAGTTAGTTTTATCATCCATATATGTTTCACTTATTCCCTTTGAGTGTTCATAGTATTCTATAGGACTCTGGTCATCTACACATAGCTATATTTACTACATAGCTATATTTACTACTATCCACCCATTGGGGGCACATACACATATACATAGATTCAACATTGATATAGCAGCCCATTGGGGCATCATATTACATAGCTTCCAATGTTCTAGGTCATATCTTTATATACTCCATATCATAGATATAACATTTATTGTATCTTGATATTGATCATCTTATACTACACTGATTTTTTGTCGACTATTAATACTATAGACTCAGCTTATGTACCTCTTTTCTCATATACGGATTTGTACCACATAATTATGCATAATTTCACTTCTTATTTTAATATTCTAGATTTGAGTGTCTCTTTTCTTCTACATCTACTCGAGGGCATTTGAATATGCCATTATTCTATGGATCTATGCCAATTCCTTTCATTGTGTGTATACTTTAGATGTGTGCCCCTATCCTTGTGTGTGATTCTTGATTGTGTATGCAAACATTTGAACATGTCCTTTTTTGTGGCTGTAAGCCAACCTTGCTTTCTCTTTATGTATGTGGATATTTTAACATGTCATTATATGTATGGTCTTTCTCAAACTTAGTGACATGTACCCACGTCCCTTGTATTGTGGCCCTTTGGCCTACTTTACGTGCCTCATGTGTTTGTATGTATGCGTCATGGCCATGACACTTGTCTCTTACTTGTTGCTTTCACATCTAGTTTTAAATGTCATGAGGGACCTCATGCTTCTCCCCTTCCTCCTTGGGTGTCTTGATGAACATCATGCCCCATCCCCCTAAGTAGTTTACTCATATTATATTCAGATTTTTTGTTCATATACATGTTTACATTGTTATATCTATCTTGACAACCTTGTGAATGCTAGATCTAACATACATCAAACATTACCAACTTATGCTTAGATTATTTTACATTCTAATGTCATGTATACACATTATATTGTTTTATCATGTAGATATAATATGGTTTTAGTTTAATGCACATGATGCATAACTTTTTTTCTGGACAATTATTACAATGGTTTAACAAGTCCCCTCAAAAGAGGGGGAACTCATACAAGTTTAACACAAATATTAGGCCATTCTAGTGCATTCAAAACATAGTTTTCAGCATGCAGACTTAGATTACAAAGCTCAGATTTGATAAAATATAGTGAAACATAGTCACATACAGATTGGTCTTAGTTTTCCTAAAAAACAACACATTTGGTTAATAGTACAATACAGTGGTCTATATAATAGTGTGTTATTCGTAAGGGGACCACACTACTATCTAATATCCCCAAAAATAAAAAATTATATAAATTTTGGAAAGGTATAGTAGGTATAGTTTAGATTTATACAGTCTCAGTCATATATTATCAGAAAAGTTCAATATACACTCAATTTTTACTCAGATTACATAAGATTGATCAAATTGGGGGCATCATGCAAGACATGATCACTCCCATTTCAATTTTAGATAAGCAAAAACATAGATTACTATGACTCAGTCTAGAATCCATATGCATAGATATCAAAATTGGGGGCATATGCACAACACATTATTTCATAGGATCAGTTTTGTACCCATTCTCTCAGATGGAAGGAAAACTTGATGTCATTCTCTACATTATATACTCCAGACACCATATTCACTAGTCTTATAGTAGGTTTACACTAGATTCATGCCTCATTCCATCTATAATGGTTGGCTTTCCCAAATGGCTGAGGTCTATTTTTACATCGTAGAGTTTTTATATGGCTTAGAGCAATCTTACATAGTTTTAGTTACATCACATAGTTTTAGCTTCATATGCATCTACTACACATGGGTAGGCAATGATGGAGTATTAGCCTATTTGAGTTCTTGAGCCACCTACATGAGAGGGTTAGACAACTCATCAATCCAATCCAATTTATTCACAGGTTATGATCCACTAAGTAGGAGTGGGAAATGGAGTCAAGACTAGCTTGAATTCTTGAGCCACCTACATAATGGGGATTGGGCAAGCCATCATCCTAATCCAATTTATTCATCATTTGATCACCATTTATGCACATAGACATGATGTCACTAGGTTTTATCATTAATTCACATAACCAGTGGGGTGTATTTGTTCACTTCCTCTCTCTCATCATCTATTTACTTAGTTTTATATTTGATTTTGATGTTTATTAAGGATTGATTCATAAAATTTTAGTTCACAGGCACGTAATGGAACACAGTTCATAGAATCAAATCCACATTCATGGGCTTCACCTCTTAGGTAAGTCCAGGTATGCCTCTCTTTTCATTATCCTAGTCATTTCACTTTGTTGCATTTATAGAATAATTGGGAGGAAAATGTAGTGATCTAAAATGTCTTTTAATGCAATGAGTGTCACTTGAGACCACCTTATCCTTAGCCTAGCTCTAGACCTATTTTAAGGCCTCTTTTGATCCTTTTCCAACTTATATGTGCACTTAGCCCTTGACTAGATATACCAAAATCCACATTAGGTCATCTCCTAAGCACCCAAGACCATTTTTCACTCATTTTATCCACTTGTCCAATAGTGTAGCCCTTTGTTCTATAGCACATTATGCTATTGGAAAAGGGGTAATGCTATTGAACCTCAATCTTCTTTATCCCTAACAAATATCATTTTGCTTCCCAAAGAATTTTAGGGTCAGCTTAAAATCATTTTATGTCTTGACAAGCCCCAGAGAACTATATATAGACCACTCTCATTCATTTGTCCCTGGAGGATGGAAAATAGATGCAAATTCTCCTTAACAAACCCAAAAATAGTTGATAAAATTAAGGTTATTGATCTCGATTATGCCCTACTTCAATATACACCCATCTACAATAGCCTAGAGCTTGGATCACTCAGGTTCCCAGTCTCAATACACACTCAAAGCATTCAAACTAACATTCATACTAGCATTCACTTGCACTTGCACCAGCACCTAGATTGGGATAACTACATCGGGCCTGATCCCCTTTCAAAGCATTGGTGTGTAGGCAATTATTAACACATGTGGTGTTAATATCATGTCCAACCTACCCTACTAATGCCACTCTAATTCTACTTGTGTTTCTCAAAACCCTAGAAAGTATAGAGGCTTAGGGTTTCACATCAAGATTATTCAAAATAGGGAATAGACAATGATTCAGGACTTGGTCGCACAGACACAGGCTTCTCAGAACAAGGTGAACATCCTCCTAAAAACTCATTGTTTCATCTGTTCAAGGTCATTCGCACAGTACAAGAGGACACTAGGGCAATGTGTTATCATTAGAGGGACCGTGATACTGTCCAAAGGAGACTCTAAAACCTTATTCATGTTGAATACACCTTGTATTATTCCTTCACTAATTTCCAACCTACCACTTGTCCATCTCAATCATTTTTCTAACTAAATGTCTCTTGTGTAATTAATTGCTATTTATAGGCTAAGAAAATAAATCAATTATTGTAAAAATTAGTGGTTGTTGATATTTCTATATTTATTACCTAATTTATATACTTAGGTATTTATCTACTTAGGGTTTTACATTCCTTAATTCCTAAAATAGTTAAATCAAATATAATGTTTCTCAGAATATGATATTGTCTATATGGACTGCTAACTTGACAAACTATTAAAGACCCTAATTATACATTAATGTTTTGAATGATTAGATTAAACATGATGACTGATTGTTAGAGCCTTATACAGTTAGGGATGATTTGAATAAAGGCATAAACATAATAAAAAATGTGGCCCCTAAGAGATTCACATACTAGTAAATTAAGTATGTATAGTGCCCTGAGTTGGGTCAAGTTAGAGTCAACCCTTTACCTTTTTGTAAAAAAAAATGCTAAAAACTTGTCATGACTTCGACGCAATTATGTTCTAAATAGAATTGGATTTGCCTTTAGAATTACCCTAAATTAAAAAATAATAGTAACAAATCAATTTTATAATCCTCATTCAACAAGATAATAAAATAACACATTAACAACTATTGATAGGCCATAGTATAATGGCTCCAACCTAACATGACTAACCTAACACCTAGCATTTAACATAAAACATTGATATATGTGGAAAAATATTGAAACACATGGAGGATAAGGAAAGGTTTTACATAGTTGGATTTTTTGGAAAGGATGTAGGAGAATATTGATGGCCAGATGTGAAGGACAAGGAGAAGCAGTGGTTTAAAAGCACAAACAAGTCAGATGGGCTTTTTTGCATATCCTCTAATCATCATTGAGCTATGTTTTTCATATCCTTAAACCTTATAAATGCAAATTTTCAATGGGAATGTGTGTATTTTTGCATTAATGTATTTTTTTTGTGTTTTTTTAGATTGCATATAAGTAAATAGAAGATGTATGTTTATTAATAATAAAGCGAATGCCTAAAAATAATTCATTGAGAATGAGATTTGAGGTGCCAAGTTTGAATCCTTCCCTAACAAGAAGGACAACATGGTTTTGGTGTAAATTTGAGTGTAAATTTAACATCTAACATCTAACATTGGGTGTTTTATTTAACACTGGTAGTTGTTTTTAATATTTTCTAACACATAACAAAAACCCCTAATGGTAGGGAATATTTATTGTTAATGCATGTTTATAATTTTAGGTCAATATATAAGATTTTATATGTGGGTCATGTTTATAATTTTAGGTCAATAATAAAAATAAATTGCACACAAATCCAACATAATTTTTTAATTTATATTTATTATTTTTTAAATTTCATTTGGAGTGTGAAAATCAATAAATTTGTGGCTCATTTTGTACAACATTAATCTTGTGCAAATTGGATACAATCTTGGTGCAAATGCACTGCAAACCTGGTGCATAAAAAATGTCTAATCACATCAACTTTAAGCTACCAAAATCAATGCAACTTTTTGAAAATTTTAGTTTAAAAATATCTAAAACCCGTCAAATTTTTAGTGCAATTTCAACCCAAATTGAGGATATAAATGTACTAAATGTAGTAGTGACATAAGGTCAACCATTAGGATTCCTAGAAATAATTGTGGCCATTACTTTTATCTTATTTAAGGTGCATCAGAAATCTCTTTCCTCGATAAGAGACATAGAAGAGAGAGAAAATGACTATGTTAGAATTATGATAGAAAATGGTACAGAGGTCTTAAGTGTGCCAATGGTGAGAAACCCCTAATTATTATAGAGAATGAGGTTTCTAATGACTAAGAATTAGTTATGGAATAACTAAGTTTAGACAAAGATAAATGTTGCATAGAAGAGGAATAAATACCCATTATCTCTTTGTATGCATTAAATGGGATAAACAAACCTCAAACTCTTAAAGTGGTAGAATATATAAAAATTAGGAAGGTGGTGGTGTTGGTTGATACAAAGAGTACAAAAAGCTTCATTTGAATAAGGTTAACAAACGAATTAAACTACTTTATTTTTCTAGTTTATAACTTTAAAGTTATAAAAGTTTGACAGAAAAAAACTCTATTATAGGGTTTTATTTCATTGCATCAAAATATCAATGGGGAACTATTAGCATGATTTAAAAATAGTTTCTCAAGGTTTTCTCTAAGAAATCCCATAAATAAACCTTTGCAAAAAGAGACTAGAAAATGGTGTGATAACCATAGGAGCACAAAGCACAACCAAACAAATGTTGTTCCATGAGGGTATTATGAATTTTGACGCATATTCCACTATTATAGAACACATAGTTAGTATCACATTATTATCCAAGGAATAATAGAGTCTCTTTCATTCATATATGTGGGTGCAAGGGAAAGCTCTACACTTCATTGAAAATAATGGAAGTGATAAAAATTTGATTTATATTGAAATTGAACTCAAAAGATGAACCTAAAAATAATAATTTGCCCATGAACACACTTCATTGAATGGTTGAATAGATTTTGAGATATTCATGTTAGTAAAAAAATGTCTTCTACCATACGGAATCAAGCCATTCTAAGATGAGGTGTTGTGTGATGTGGCACTCCTAGAGGTTTGTCGTATTTTTATTGTTCATCCAAATATGTGAAAAGGAGATGGAGTATACCAACTCAAGACTACAATGTCATCATCATACCAATAAAATAATCCTATAAATTTATTGAGGTCCCTCTTAAGAAGATAATTTACTTTATAAGTGCAAAGTAATGGAGGCGTGTGATTGGTATTGGAAAGTTTATGTACGTGTTTGATAAAATGGGGGAGCACTCAAAATATCATTGAAAACATGCATGTCACTATAAATAATTAACTTTTAAAATAAATATATGTGAAATAGGTGTTAACAGAATACACATATGTCCTTGCTACACCTACCAAATTACCCTTACATTACCATTAACACATCTCATCAAATTGATCTATAGAACCCCTTACCAAATGGACATTTTTAAGTGCTCAATGATCTAATCCAAAAAATTCATATTTGGCCCAACACCTTACCGAATGATATATCAAGGATCTAATCCAAAAAATTCATATTTGGCCCAGCACCTTACCTTGTAGTAACCCAATCATGTTAGCTTGAAATAAGGATGGGACATGGAAATTATGTACTAACTATAGGGTCCATTGTAACAGTACCAAATTATCAAGAACAAATATCCTCTTTCATACATTAATGACCTCCAAGACTAACTCAAAAGATAAAATTTATTGACAAATATTGATCCAAAGTTAGGGTACCATCAAGTGCCCATTAATCTATATGACATCTAGAAGACATCATTTAAGTGAAAATATTATCTATTTAAATGGATGATCATGTCATTTGTCTTAACTAGTGCACCTACAATATTTATATTGGTGACGAATGATGTCTTATGACCATTTGTTAAGTCCTTTATTATCCTTTACTTTGATGGCATACTCATTTATAATAATACGTGGGAGGAGCACATGCAATAGGTTCAACAAGTTCTTGATACCCTGCGTAGCAATAAGCTATATGCTAATAGGGATAAGTGCTCTTTTGGTTTGTGGAGTGTCCAATATGTAGAGTACATTGTAAGCAAGGATGGTGTATTAGTTTACTCAAACAAGATCCAATATATCATAACTTCTTTAGCGCCAACAACAATCACATAACTCATAAGCTCCTTGAGATTAGCCAACTTTTATCATCATTTCATGCTTGTAATCTATCATCTTTACTTACTTGTTAACTAAATTTTTCAAGTAAAACTATTATATTAAACTATTTTTATAAAAAAAATATATTATCATATTATATTTATTTTTATGAACTAATTTATTTATAAATTAAAAAAAATAATTAAAATTTTATTGAATTAAACTACTACTGTTGACCAAATTTGACCCTGCAGGTCAAATTGGGGGACCTATAGGTAAAAACCTGAGTTTTAAGTGTTTTAGGGGTATAATACATATGTAAAAAGGTGTTTTATAGGCTAATTTATGTCATTTAATTTTATATTTGCCTTGGTCCCTAGTCTTTTTAATCCTTTTAGTCCTAGGAATCATATTGAGGTTTAAAAAGGGGCATTTAATGACCTGTATGGATTTATTAGGAAGTATGCAAGTTTAAAAAAGTTATGTCACATGAAATGTGTCATATTATATCTTACGTAACTATTTATAACTGAAAGTGGTAGGTGCTTCAAAATAAAGAGCAATTTTTTTGGAAACAAAGGTGAGTTTGGCACTTGTACGGCCCATGGGGAAGTGTGCCACATGGGAGAAGATCATAGAATGTCTCTTAAGCTTCCTCAAGATCAGTTATATAGTTTAAGTGCTCTATAAGTTCTATTTTTGGCCCAAAACTGTTGTGCTCATTTTTCACCCTTCTTGGCAAGCAAAAGTAGTCTTTCGGTTTGTACTTGGTACGGCCAACAAAGGAGGTTTTAGATCAACTGCCTTAGGGATGTGATATTAAACTAAAATTCCATAATTTTAATATAAATATTTTGAATAATTTTTACCTATGATTCATGAACCATCCTCATGAAGTTGACTATACTTTTTTGCTTGTTGTTTCATGCACCTTATAGGTTTTGCTCCATTTTGGTCAATTCTGTATAATCTAACTATTAAGGTTGATTCCAAATGATTTTTCATTCATAATAAAATTATTTCCATGATTTTTTTTATGTTTAAATGTGTTTAGATAGGTCAAGTGCATCAAAGTTACAATAAGACACACATTTATGAGTTGTAGGTAAATTTTCACAATTTTCAGGAACTTCATGCTTGTTCATGGTTTCAAGGGGTTGTGACAAGTCCTTGTTCATTTTTCAAATTCTATAATTTTTCCCTTTACCTTCCAAGCTAATATTCCAAATCATTCTCCATGAGGGTGTAGTCACAAAGAACATGCAGCCAGTTTACCCTATGATTGTTATACATTGTCAATCATGATGAAGCACGTGTATAGAGCCTATATAACATGTTCATAGAGGCATGAGGAAGTTTCAAAGGCTTTGAAACATATTTTTATAGCATGAGGTAGTGGACTAAGTTTCCAAGTGAGTAAAGGACTGTGGCAGTTAGCCAATACATTCACTCACACCACCTTCTGCCATTAATTGCAACTATAGCTGCCTACAGGTAAGTAAACATTGTCATGAGGGGTGTGATCTTGTTTCCATATCTAAAACATCATAATGCTTCATTTGGATAAATTAAGGGGAAACAAACTAAATATAAAGGCAGATTCCATGAGTATGATTCATAATTCATGATTCACTGCTTACAATATAGCCCAATATGCACCTACAATTGCCTCCATGGAAGCCAAATATGTTGAAAAGAGATTTTTGAGCTGAGAAAGGTTTTCACAGTGGGAAAGGTATATTTGAAACTTTTGAAAAGGTCCAAGCACTATTAAAACTCACAAGATCATGTTACTGCTTAAAGGTGCCTTACTACTTGTATATTAGAATGAGTGTATATAGGTGTTCCTAGCTGAGAATGAAAAACTCTCAATGGAGGAATTTGGAACATGAAAAAGACTTATCTGAAGTTATATTGTATGGTTTTATCATATCAAACCTCCTTGAGGTTTTAAATGGGTAAATGATAGTGGAATAACCTTACAAAGGTAATGACTGTGAACTTTGGGATCAAATCCCCAAAAAATCAAAACATAGATCCAATCATGTTTTGGGAATATCATACAATAGGGTTGAAATAACTGTTAAATCATCCTAATGGCTTGGTTTTGTAGCCCCATCATACAATAAGAACCCTGCAAAGGAATTCAAGTGGAGAAATTAAGATTATTTGTTGAAGGGCTCAAACTTGTCAATTTATGCATTGAGAACAGTCAGTGTTACCTATAGGATTGAGCTATAAAGAGACCTATACATCCAAAAAAACGCAAACCTGGACTATGCTATTATGATGGAATGATTCCAAGTGGTAAAGGTGATATTCATGACCTAAATATAATTAATAAAGGACAATGTACTATGTTTTAGACCCTAAAACACACCTACAGGTATATCTAATCCTAAAACACCCACTTTTAGCTAGGTAAGTAGGCAGTGAGCAAAAATGCTTTGTCTAAGTGATGATCTAGCCCAGGTAACATGAGTGAACAATTTTAAATCATTTATAAATGTTCCTATAAGGTGTAAGGGATATGATTTAATGTTTTCAAGATCTAGACTATGCAATGTTTACTTGAGATGACCCCCTTCAAAGCAAAAACTTAGTCAGTTGTGACTCTGAGCTGACAGTAAGGGTTGGTACTTTTAAAGCTCAAAATGCATGTCAAATCACATGATAAAAGGACTAATATATAATTAAATTATATATTTATGACCTTATATAAATGTAAAAAACTCTAGATATGTCAAATGCACCTACAGGCAGAGAGACACCTACATGCAAAGTTAACTTACCAGTCAAGTCTGACTGAGTAAGGAAGGGTTTAAGGTGAAATCATAGATTAAGAGGGTTTAGTAGCATTTTAAAATTACTTACTATGGTTTAAATCATATTTTTATACCCTCATATTGGATAAAATAAAAGGAGAGTTGAAACCAAGCAACATACAATCTACTTCAGCAAACCATGCACGCAATCCATTTCACACTCTCAGTCTTGGACTCTTGAAGAGTTGGAGGGTTAGATGACCTAATCAGAGGCCCAAAATTGGTATATAGGGTCTCCATAACTTGGATAACCCTCTAAAATCTTTATCTAGTCTGATAAAATAAGGGGAGTGCCCTTTGTTTTGTCTCAGACAGAGGGCACTCCCTTATGAGCAAAGCTGGTAGGGTTTGAAGATTAAGGTAGAAATATGAAGTCAAGAGCCATAAGGACATTTTAGGATGGTGTGTATAATTTAATTATATCTAGACAATCATGAGGAATTAGTAACAAAAATATAAATCTCAAAAAAGTGTCCTAGAACTCTAAGGTTACAGTCAAGTCTAAAGGGCAAGATTTTGTCCTAATGTCTAAATGAAGAGTCATTCACATTTCTAACTTTGGATATTTTTTCCAATCCATTTGGGTATGCTCATAGGATCATATTATAGGTGATAAATCTTATGGAATTCAAGTAATCTCAATTGGATGGCCTAAACCACAAGAGTGTAGGTAAGCCTACTAGACAAGTTTTAGGCCTAAAAGCCAAATGGAAAGTTACTTCTACTTTTCACATGATCTGAGCATTCTATCCTATCAAAGAATGTTTATGGGGACATTTTAGGTGTTTTAAAACCTTTGGTTTGTATATAAAGCACAAGAACTCCATTTTTGAGCTAAAAACTTTTTTAGGTCTGTAAGAAATGGAAGGAAGAGCTTGATAGGCTAGTTTTGATTGCTCGTATCTTCTTAGAGGTTATTCATGGATGCTAAAGGAGTTTAGAGGTGTTATCAAGGTCCTTAAAAATTATATTTAAAAAAAAAAAATCAAGTTGGACGTCATAGATTTATAAACAAAACTTAAGAGGTAAAATAGGCCTAAAACCCTTACAAACCCTCAGTCAAGACCTGATGGAGGAAATGGAGTTGGATAGCTTACCAATGTTATAATTTATACAAAATAGTGATCAGATCCTATAAAGGACTCTCTCAAGGTCCTCCCCAACCTTTTTAGTTGTACAAAAATGTACAGATGGAGTGCAAAATAGGTTTTTCTTGACAATTTTGTGTATTGTTTAGGTTGTAAGAGTCTAGAGATGAAACCAACTTTGCGGGGAAAATTGACATTGTGATAACTCCCCGTGTTCATTTCATGCCTCAAAACAACTCCTAAGTGTCTAAACAATAGCTCTCATCTCAACCAGTCAAAATTGGCATAGTAAACAAGCTAGTGAGAAGGGTGGAAAACTTTAAATGAGTTCATTTTAAGATGTTCATGATGCTTCTACAGCCATGGAGAGTCTTGATAGGTGTCATCCACTTCTTCCCATGGATTTTCATGGGAAACTGAAACCAAATTTGATGTCAAGTGTGCAGGGTACATGAAAGAGGAGTTTTCTTGACAACAAATGATGATAGCTCATTTTGGCATGATTTCAGATGACTAAGTCTACAACTAATGCATGGAGAGGCATGCCTAAAAACCTTCCCCTTCCTTTCAATCATCATACCTATCTCTAATTAGTTTTGGGACATTCAAATAGGTTCAAATCATGAAGGCAATTTTCTGAGCTAGAATGAGTAATTTCATGCCACTTTTCATGAGTTTTATGACTTGGATGGACACTTGAGCTCCCTAACCATACATGGTTCATCCCACATCCTCTTCTCATGCACAAGTAACTAATTTTATTATATTTACAAGTGTCCTTGTGACCCTTGGACTTCTCTCTTCTCCTCTCTCTCTCAAGTTCTATAAGAACTAATCATTTTGGCCATTGTAACTCATGCTCCACCTGAGTATGGAAAAGCCCTACTCATTTTCATACCATTTGATCAATAAGACTACTGATTTTTACCTCATCATGACTATTCATGGTGTGTTCTACTTTAATGTTGGATCTTGCTTAGTGAAGACTATGAATTCTTTAGCATGTTGTCTTATTCTTTCATCCTATTTGTAGTTTGAAAGCTTCTTCTTGCAGGGCATGTGAAGTGTTCTAAGACATGTCAAGGATTGAGTGAGTTAGTATATTCACTAGTGTCATCTAAGGACTCATGTCTAGTTCTCTTAACTTTGCACATTCATCCAAAACCTCATAATTTAACATTGATGTGAGAAGATGCAGATTGGAGAAGTGTACATTCAATTTGTCCTTTGATTCCATGTGTAACATGCATCTGGTTGGAAGTCATCATGTTATTTGGTGTATCACTTCCCTTAAAAAAAAAATCAGTTATCTCTCTCCATATTCCCCCTCAAATTTTAGGTGTAGCTGCAATCCAAAGTGTACATCAAGGGAGCTAGCCCTACCTAGAAATTCACCTCATCATTATGCTACCCATAAGTCTATAGGTGTTTCCATTATACCCATTTGATGAGGAGAGCTTAGACATCTCCTCAACGGATGTAAATCCAAGTGACAATAGTTTTTGGCATGCCTGAGGGGACTCTTGGTCCAAGAAGTTGAAATGTTTATGGTGTTGTCTTTCAACAATTAGCCTTTAGAGGCATCTATCCAGTCATCAATGGTGACTCCAAAGATAAATCAATTGTTTAAGCAGCTGATTTTTCCTTTTGAATATTGTTGGTAATATATTTCTTTGTGTTTTTTCTTTTAATGAGGTTTCATGGCTAATTTTAGTGTTGAGCATTGTTTTACATAAGTTGGTGAGACATTTCAAGCTTGTGTCATTCCCTATCAACAAGAGCAAGTTTTTAATCAGCCTTGTCAAGAAGTGTACCAACTTCATCATGAAGTTTATCATCCCATTCATGAAGTGTATCTATCCTATAGCCAACCCTCTCAATGTCTTGCTCCTCCTAGTAAACATAGTCACTTCTCAAGCCAATCCATTTCCACCTTCAAGCAAACACTTGTGGGCTATGAGAGGTACATGTTGGAGTTGATACTCTAAGGGGATGTTGTCAATAGGTTCCTAGAGATATTATTCATAAGGTGAGAGATGCATTAGAGATGGTTAAAAAAGAGTGGGCACCTATTGAGAGAGTCAATTGCCAAAGGCTCACATGTGAGATGCTAGATGTGAGTTCATCCTTAGAGAATTCTCAAGTTGAATCAGATGTGAATGGAGTGATTATCAAGTGGAAGGAAGATAACCAAGCCATCTTAGCCCAAGGTCTGCATCCCCTTCCTCAAGAGATCCCAAAAGAATCCCCAAATTTGCATTCTCAATTTGATTTTGAGCCCTATGTTCCACCTCCACCAACTAGTTCCTTTTGTCCTCATCCCATCACCCTTTGCCTTGATAGACATGTGGTATGGGAACCTAGAGAAGATCAATTAGTTGAGAAAAATTTATAACTCTTACTTGAATAAATCCTACCTCTTTGGTAGCCTCATTGGGCTAGGTCACATGATTTTAAGATGCCTAGTCTTGGCATCACCATGAAGGAAAAAGAGATGAAAGATCTTAAAGCCCTTGAAGAAGACTCTACATCTAAAAAAAAGGTTGTAGATGATCACCTCCAGCATGAAGATGAATGTGCTATGAAGGATGGATAACAATTTCAATTCACCCCCAAAGAGGTGGCAGTCTTAGAAGAATATCTTAATACCATGTTAGAAGTTGTTGCTCTTGAAGATGATCCAATACCTCACTCTAATCTTTAATTACCATCAGATGCATTGGAGCTTGAATAATACCAACTTGATGACATCATACATCAAGAAGAGAAGATTGAAGAGGTAGTGGTTCTAGATGATAAAAAAGACAAGGATGATTGGCAGCTGCAAATGGAGTTCTTTCAAGGGTTTGAAGAGTTTTTCTAAGTTGAGAATCAAGTACATGGCAAGCTGAAGGAGAATTCCATGGAGAATAATGACCAAGATTGGGAAGAATATGCAAAGCTCCTTGATGAGCTAGAAGGACTTGCAGCTGAGAGGAAGCCCAATATTTTTGAGAGAACTATAGAAGTAAAGAAGGTATGCCTTGTTGAATCACCATTTGAGGTTGTAATTGAGGATCCATATGAGAACTTTGATGTTGTTTGGATGCAAGAGGAATACTTTTATATTGCATACCTATTTGAAGATAGTCTACTTGAGAGTATGGTAATTGAAGTGCCAATAAATAGGTTTGATCTATTAAGTGTTCAATCTAAAGAGCAACATGCTTTGCACCATGTTTCATCTCATGAAGAACATGATGTAAGAAACTTTCCTTTTGATCTTGGAAAGGGAGGTATGATTATTTATTCGTTGTATATAGTTATTTGCTTCCTATTTTTCCTAAGTGTTTTGAGCACATGTATGTCTTATTAGTTTACTTGCTTTGTTTTGTGTGTGTCATTTGCTTTGTGTGGTTGAGGTAGTCAATTAGTTGTCTTGTCTTGGTTAAACTTGTTGTCAATGGTCAAAGGTCTCCTTGTTTTGTCTCAGATTTTAGATGACTCCCTAAGCCTAATAAACTGACAAGACTACTGGTCTAGTTGGTATAGCAGGTATATTACCCCTATGAGTCATCAATTTGTTGACCAAATTTGACCATGCATGTCAAATTGAGGCACTTATAGCTAAAAACTTGAGTTTTAAGTGTTTTAGGGGTAAAATACATATTTCACAAGGTGTTTATCAGCTAATTGATGTCATTTAATGTTATATTGGCCTTGGTCCCTAGTCTTTTTAATCTTTTTAGGCCTAGGAGTTATTTTGAGGTTAAAAAATGGGCATTTAATAAATTATATTGATTTCTTGGGAAGTGTGAAAGTTTAAAAATATTGTGTCACATGCCATGTGTCATATTATGTCTTAGGTAATAGTTTCTAATTGAAAGTGGTAGGTGCTTCAAAGGAAAGAGCAATTTTCATGGAAAAAAAGGTGTGTTTGGCACTTGTACGACCCATGGGAAAGTGTTTCACATGGGAGAAGATCATAGAATGCCCTTTCAACTTAATAAAGCTTAGTTCTATGTTTGACGTGCTCTGAAAGTGCCATTTTTGACCCAAAACTATTCTGCTCTTTTTTCACCCTTCTTGGCAAGTAAAAGCAGTCTTTAGGTTTGTAATTGGTATGACCAGCAAAGGAGGTTTCAGATCAAACACCTTAGGGAGGTGAAATTAAACTTAAATACCATAATTTTCATATAAATATTATGAATAATGGTGTAATGTGCTTCATGAACTATCTTCATGAAGTTGACTATACTTTTTTGCTTGTTGTTTTATACACCTTATAAGTTTTGCTCCATTTTGATTAATTTTGTACAATATAGCTACTGAGGTTTATTCCAGATGATGTTTAATTCTTCCTAAAATTATTTTCATGCTTGGATACATGTTTCAAGGTGTTTGGATAGGTCAAATAAATCAAATTTGTAAGAAGACACACCTTTCTAAGTTGTAGGCAGTTTTTCACCATTTTCAAGAAGTTCATGTGTGTTCATGGTTTCAAGGGGTTGTGACAAGTCCTTGTTCATGTTTTAAATTGATCCAAAATTTATAGGTTTTCATTGAAAGATAATTAAATAACAAAAAATGATACAATCATATAATGTTATCTCTAGGAAGAGATGTTTTATTGCTCACAAAATTATAAAAAACATATGCTTATCTCTGGGAAGAGCTGTATGATCTCCTTCTTAGGCTACATATATTTTTATACATACTTTTAAGGTAGAATGAATATTTTTAAGGTCACAAATATCGAAGGAGATGAATTGGTTCAACTTATACGATTTACAATAACAAGGAATTCAAGAAATTACTATTTTTAGAAACTTTCTATTTTTTAGACAGCACTATTAAAATTAAAATTTTAGGCACTTTAATTGGGTTTTGGATGGTCAAAACCCACCAATAATATATTAATTATATCTCATCATGTTATCATTATTCTTATCTTTTCAACAGTTCAAACGGGGAGTCAAACGGAGCTATGGTTCAAAAGTTATGGCTCCCAGAAGTTCTACCACCAATTGGGGTAGAACCATTGCCCAAATTGTCGCCTGAAGTACCACCCGAATTATCACCTGAAGTGTTACCCAGATCATTCCTCCCTCCTTGGGAATCAATGGTTCTCATTGCGTCAAGATTCATCATCAAGTGTGGTAGTTGTGTCTTGATTTGATTCTCTGTGAGCCACTCACCTTGGTGGCTAAGCTTGCCCCTTTTGACCACTCGGTAAAGAGGAATAGAGCACCCTCTTGTTGTCTTCATCTAGGTGTCCTCAATATGATCTTCCTTTACTATAGTAAAAATATATGAATCAAGCTCATCAATGTTTAGTTATTCTGCTACAACTGAAGTGTCCAATAGATGTGGATGATATGGTTTGAGGAGCTCTACGTTGAATATTGGATGCAAACCAAGGTAGGCTGGCAGGTTCAACTCAAAAATATTTTCTCCAACTTGTCTAATGATGGCGTAGGGACCATATTTCAGAGGCCAAATTTTTTTGTGTGGGCCTATGTGTCATTAATTTTGAATCTACAACCAAACCTTGTCACCTACATCAAAATGGTGTGTAACCCTATGTTTATCATGGCATTGCTTATACTTCTGATTCATCTTTTCCAAGATGTCATAAACCTGTTGTTGGATGTGTTTGATTTATTCAATGAACTTTGTTTCTTTTGCTACCTCAGATCTCCCTTGAGGTGTATATTCTATGGTTGAGAATGGAATCTCTACATCAATCGGTGCCATGGGTTAGAACCCGAAGCATACTTGGAATGGATTATGCTTGGTGGAGTTGTGCAGGGCCCAATTGTATCCATGTTGTATGAAAAGAAACCCCTTATCCCATGTGCATGGATGTTTGAAGTGATACATTCAAAGCATGTGGACAATCAAGGAATTCACCACTTCTGTCTGACTGAGGATGTTTGAAGTGATACATTCAAAGCATGTGGACAATCAAGGAATTCACCACTTCTGTCTGACCATCAGTCTGTAGATGGAAGGCTATGGACTTCTTAAGCTTGGTATCCATCATTTTCCATAGAGTGGACCAGAAGATACTCAGGAACCTGCTATCTTTGACTAAAATAATGGACTTGGGGAGACCAAAATGGAGCCATACATGACTAAAATATAGTTAAGCAGTTTCTTCAACAGACATAGTTTTCTTACAAGCAATCATGATAACCATTTTTTTTAAATGGTCAACTACAATAAAAATACAGTTCTTGACATGTTTTGAAGTGGGCAAACTTGAGAGAAAATCCATTGAGATAGATTCTTAAGGCCTGGTTAGTTCTGGCAATAGTGTGTACAATCTTTGATTCTTATTTATTAGCTTGGCTATCACACATGGGGTGCAAGATTTGAGGTACCTTTCTACATCCTTCCACATATGGGGCTGATATAAGTGCTTTTGAAGAAGTGCCAAAGTCTTCTCTACACCAAAGTGCCCAGCTGTCCTACTGAAATGTGCTTCCCATATCATCTTTTGTTACCTTGCAGCTAGAACACAAACGTGCCCCATGTGATAGAGGACATTATCTTGCAAATAGAAATCAAAGACATGTTTACCTTTTCAAAGCACCTGATATGTATTAGCAAAGGTAGGATCTACTTCATATAGAGCACCTTGGGTGGTGGTCTCATGTCTGCATAGATTAAAAACTATTGTGAGTGCAGTAATTGGTGGATGGCTCAGATAATCCACAGCAGTACTTGAGATCCCCTTTTTGTGTTTGATTATTAGATGGAATTGTTGCAGATATGTGGTTCACTTTTGGTGCCTCTTATTTCATAGTTTTCTCTACGTCTAGATGGATTTCAACAGTTTGTGGTTGGTGTGGATGATCGTCTCTTTCCCCAAGATGTAGTGTTTTCATTATTTATAGGCTTTCACAATGGCATAGATCTCCTTATCATATGTCGGGTATTTCCTCACTGTATCATTGAAATTTTCACTGTGATATGTAATAGGATGGCCATGTTACATGATGATAGCTCCCATGGCATATTTAGATGCATCTGTCATCAACTTGAAAGGTTGATGCAATTCTGGCAAGGCAAAAACATGCGTTGAATAGAGTCTATTTATCAAATTCTTAAATGCTCTTTTTTATATTTCACCCCATTGAAATGTATTTTTAGCTCTTCCTTTAGTCACTTGGTTTAGTAGCCAAGCAACATGTGAGAATCCAAGAACAAACTTGCAATAAAAAAATTGTGAGACCCAAGAAACTATGAAGTTCTATGAGGGTCCTTGGTGTAGGCCATTCTTGAATAACCTAAATCTTCTCTGGGTTGACATGGACCCCTTCCTCATCCACAACGTACCCTAGATACTAAATTGTTTTCATCTTGAATGTGCACTTTCTGAGATTTGCATACAACTTGTGATTTTGAAGAGTTTAAAGCACCTTATGAATATGTTATAGATGTTCCTCCCATATTCTATTGTAGATGAGTATGTCATCCAGGTAGACAACCATGAATGAGTTGGTGAAGGGTCACAGGATGTCATCCATCATCCTCATGAAGGTTGCAGGTGTGTTAGTCAAGCCAAAAGGCATAACCAACCATTCGAAGAGCCCCTCCTTAGAATTGAATGCAGTCTTCCAGACATCATTGGGATCAATATGAATTTGGTGATAGCCAGATTTGACATCAATTTTGGTGAAAAACTTTGCACCGTGGAGTTGGTATAGAAGTCATCAATCCTGGGGAGGGGGTAGTGATTCTTCACAGTGATTTTTTCAGGGCTCGATAGTCAATGTAAAACCTCCATGTTCCATCCTTTTTTGGCACCAAGATAATTGGGCTTCCACAAGGCAAAGAGCTTGGCCTAATGTAACCCTTTTAGATCAATTTTTGAATCTGCCTTTTTATCTCATCATTCTCCAAAACTAATCTATGATACATAAGACTGTTAGGAAAAGGTGATCTTGAGACCAAATCGATAGAATGTTTTACCTGATAGTGAAGTGGAACTCCCATGGGTGACTTGAATAAGTCATCATATTCTCCTATGATTTGACCTATCTATTTCGGTTATTGTGTTGATTGTGTAGTTAGGGCTACAACATCAACCTTCTTGGATCTCTATGGTTTGACCACCACAAGAACGAATTACTTTGTCTTCTCCACCAATCTCTTACATTGCTTGGTAATAATCAGGGAGACAAATGTGGGAGGTGGTACCTTGTAGCACCGCATTCCACGAGTGAGGGTGATCTTTCATATTCTTGATTCATAGATGTCATGTTGATCATACATGAATGGCTAACCAAGGAGTACATCACAAACATCTAAATTGATCACATCACACAAGACCTTATCTTGAAAAGGTTTTATTTCATATGAAAGAAGACACTGGTTGATGACACAGAGGTCTCTCCCTAGACTCAACCATCCAATACTGTATGGATTTAGGTGAGGTTTCATGGACAGATGTAGATTTTTCATAATATTAGTAGAGATTAAAGTATTTTGACTCGCACTATCAAGAATGAAATGTAGAGGCTTACCTTTCACCCATAACTTAGAGTGAAACAACCTTTCCTTGTCATTTAGCCTTTCCTCACAGGTCTATGATGAATCAACGATGGTATCGGGCTCAGCATCTACAATCTTTTCTTTGTCATCTTCAACTGTAGGGTGTGTTTGAGGTAGAGCAATAGCTGTCGAGGATTGTGACTCACAAAGTAGGGACTTGATGGCTTGACATTATTCTTTAGAGTGAGTTCTAGTTTTGTAATAATCACACCATTTTTCAGTCTTCCCCTTCTGGGGTTTCTTATTTTGAAACTCCTTTTACTTCCAATTTTGGCCTCATGTTTGACCTTTTTTGTCATTTTTCTATTTTAAAGGATGATTTTTTGTATTCTTCCTTACATGCTTCTATTCAATCTTCACCACGAACTTGTACATCTCACCGAAGGTTTCCAAATTAAAGAGTTCTATTTCCCCCCATATATACCATTCTAGTCCACTACAATATTTGAGTCTTGTGTTTCTCACTTTACTAGATGCCTAGTCTTGCATATAGATAATAAAAAATGTCAGTGTAATCTCGAATAGACTATTCCTTACCTTGGCAAAGTCGTTGCCACTATATGTACAGATCATCATATGCTCTAATAGGGTAGTATTCTTCCTTTATGGCTTCCATGAAATCATCCCAGGTAGGTTCCACCTCAAGGCCAATGTCATTCATACTGAACCACTTCTTTTACACTTCTCGCCAATTTTTTGACGAGCAATGATGCTTTCAAAAGAGCAAAAGTGATCTTCTATCCATCGATTAATTTATTTACAAAAAAATAGGAAGACAATTAATCTAACCAATTTTTTATTGCATCAGCATTGATTTTTCCTTCAAATGTATGGATATCAAAATTCACCTAAACCTTGAAAGGTGTTGGGGCACTGAAAGGACATTCCATGGATGAGGAACCAGGGAGTGCAGATGAGGAGCCAAAATTTTCCATTAAGATTTGTTAGAGAATTTGAGTGAAATATTGCAGCATCTGTGCTTACTGTTGTTAAAGAGATTCATTCACCATTTCTTTTAAGGGATCATATGTCTTGGTGTTGTCCACCATTAGAGGTCATTTGAAGTGAATAGGTCGATAGTCTGTGAGCTCTGTTATTTCCCACCCAAGCTTCTTGTAATCTAACCTCATTCTTGGGATCATACACTCTCAAGACAAATCGCTCTAATACCACTGATCCAAAACTCAAAGGTTTTGGTTGAAAGATAATTCAAGAACATAAAATGACACAATCATATAATGCTATCTCTAGGAAGATATGTTTTATTGCTCACAAAATTGCAGAAAACATATGTTTATCTATGGGAAGAGATGTTTGATCTCCTTCTCAGAATACATCTATTTTTATACATAGTTTGAAGGTAAGATGAGGATGTATAAGTTCACCAATCTTGATAGAGATTAAGTTTTTCAACTTCCATGATTTACAATAACACATAATTCGAGAAATTACAATTTTTAGAAACTTTCTATTTTTAGACAACATTATTAAAATTGAAATTATAGGCACTTCCATTGGGTTTACAAGAATAAAAACCCATCGATCTTATCTTTATGTCATTGTATCATGTTATCCTCATTCTTAGCTTTTCAAAAGTTCAAACGAGTAGTCAAACGAAGCTATGGTTCAAAAGTTATGGCTCCCAAAAGTTTTGCCACCAATTGGGGTAGAACTGTCACCCGAATTGTCACCTGAAGTGCCACCCGAATTATCACCTGAAGTTTCACCCAAATTATTACCTAAAGTTTTGAAAAAATAATCAATGCTCTCGTGGTTCCCTTTACTTTCCAATCTAATCTTCCAAAGCATGCTCCATGAGGGTGTAGTCATAAAGATCATGCAGCCAATTTACCCTATGACTGTTATACACAATCAATCATGATAAAACACATGTATAGAGCCTATATAACATGTTCATATAGGCATTAGGAATTTCAAAATGCTATGAAACATCTTCTTATATCATGATATAGTTGACTGAGTTTCCAAGTGAGCAAGGGACTATGGCAGTCAGCCAATACATTCACTCACACCACCTTCTGCCATTAATTGTAACTACAGTTGCCTACAAGAAAGTAAAAATTGTGATGATGGGTTTGATCTTGTTTCCATATCTAAAACATCATAATGATTCATTTGGATACATTAAGGGGAAATAGACTGACTATAAATGTAGATTCCATGAGTATGATTCACAATTCATGATTCATTGCTTACATACAGCCTAATATGCACCTACAGGTGCCTCCATGGAAGCCAAATATGTTTAAAGTATATTTTTGAGCTGATAAAGGTTTTGATGGTGGGAAAGGTCCATTTTAAACTTTTGAAAAGGTCCAAACACTATTTAAACTCACAAGATCATGCTACTGCTTAAAGGTACATTACTGTTTGTATACTAGAATGAGTGCCTACAGGGGTTCCTAGCAAAGACTGAAAAAGTCTCAATGGAGGAATTTGGAACATGAAAAAGACTTCTCTAAAGTTATATTATATGTTTTTATCATATCATACCTCCTCGAGGTGTTAAATGGGCAAATGACAGTGGAGGAACCTTACAAAAGCAAAACAGAGATCCAATCATGTTTTGGGAATATCATACAACAGGGTTGCAATAACTATTAAAGCATCCTAATGGCTTGGTTTTGTAGCCCCATCATATAAAAATAACCCTAAAAATGAGGTCAAGAGGAGAAATAGATATTAGCTATTGAAGGGCTCAAACTTGTCAATTTATGCATTGAGAACAGTCAATGTTACCTACAGGATTGAGCTATAAAGAGACCTATAAATCCAAAAAATTACAAACCTGGGATATGCTATTATGATGTAATGATTAAAAGTGGTAAGGTGATATTCATAACCCAAATATCATTAATAAATGGCAACATACTATGTTTTAGACCCTAAAACACACCTATAGGTATGTTTAATCCTAAAACACCCACCTTCAGTTGGGTAAGCAGGGAGTGAGCAAAAAAGCTTTGTCCAAGTGATGATCTAGCCCAGGTAACATGAGTGAACAAGTTTAAATCATTTATAAATGGTATTATAAGTTGTAATGGAGCTGATTCAATGTTTTCAAGGTCCAAACAATGCAATGTTTACTTTAGATGGCCCCCTTCAAAGCAAAAACTCAGTCAGCTATGACTATGAGTAGATAGTAAGGGTTGATACTTTTGAAGTTGGAAATGCACATCAAATCACATGATCAAAGGATTGGGATAACATTAAAGGATCTAGTTAGGACCTTGTATCAATGTAAACAACTCTAGATATGTCAAATGCACCTACAGGCAGAGAGACACCTACAAGCAAAGTAAACTTACCAATCAAGTCTAACTGAGTAAGGAAGGGTTCAAGGTGCAAGCTTAGGTTAGAGGGTTTAGTAGCATTTTTAAATTCCTTATTATGGTTGAAATAATATTTTTATAACCTCATAGTGGATGAAAGCTAAGGAGATTTGAAACCAGGCAACATACAGTCTACTTCAACCAACCCTACACGTAGTCCATTTCACACTATCAATCTTGGACACTTGAAGAGTTGGAGGGTTAGATGACCTAACCAAAGGCCTCAAATTGGTATGTAGGTTATCCATAACTTGGAGAACCCTATAAAATATTTATATGGTCTGAGAAAATAGGGGGAGTGCCCTTTGTTTTGTCTCAGACAAAGGGCACTCCCTTATGAGCAAAGATAGCAGGGTTTGAAGATTAAGGTAGAAATATGAATTCAGGAGCCATAGGGACATTTTAGGAGGGTTTAGAGAGATTAATTATATCCAAAAAAACATGAAGGGTAGATAACATAAATAAAAATCTCAACCAAGAGTCCTAGAACTCCAAGGTTACAGTCAAGTCTAAAGGGCAGGATTTTGTCCTAATGTCCAAATGAAGAGTCATTCCCATTTATAACTTTTGATATGTTTTCCAATCCATTTGGGCATGCTCACAGGGTCATATCAGAGGTGATAAAGTATATGGAATGCAAGGAAACTCAGTTGGATGGCCTAAACCATAAGAATGCAGGTAAGCCTACTATACAAGTTTCAAGCCTAGAAGCCAAATGGAGAGTTACTTCTACTTTTCATATGAGATGAGAATTATATCCTATCAAAGCATGTTTTGGGGAAAATTTTAGGTGTGTTCAAACCTTTGTTTTGCAAACAAAACACAAGAACTCCATTTTTGACCTCAAAACTCTCTCAAGCCTGCAAGAAATGGAAGAAAGAGTTCGATAGGCTAGTTTTGGTTGCTCATATCTTCTTGGAGGATGTGCATGGATGATAAATGAGTTTAGAGGTGTTATAATGGTCCTTGAACATCATCCTTGTGGAGTTTATTTGCAATTTTCATGTTAGAGTTTTATGAACAAAGCTTAAGAGTCAAAACAGACCTAAAACCCTTACAAACCCTTAGTCAAGACCCGATGGAAGAAATGGAGTTGAATAGTTGATCAAATGCCATAGTTTGTATATAATAGTGATTGTATATTGAAAAATAATCTCTCATATTCTCCACCTTTTTTAGTTGTATAAAATTATACAAATGGAGTGCAAAACAAGTTTTTCTTGACAGTTTTGTGCATTATGTAGGTTGTAGAAGGAGTCTAGAGATGAAACTAAATTTGGGGGGAATATTAAGAATTTTGATAACTCTCCATGTTCATTTAATGCCTCAAAACAACTCATAAGTGTCCAAACAATAGCTCTCATCTCAGCCAGTCAAAATTGGTAGAGTACACAAGCTAGTGAGAAGGGTACAAAACATCAAATGAGCTCATTTTAAGGTGTGTCTGATGCTTATAAAACCATGGAGAGTCTTTAAAATTTTCATCCACTTCCTCTCATATATTTTCATGGAAAATTAACGTCAAATTTGAGGCCAAGTGTGTAGGGTACATGAAAGAGGAGTTTTCTTAAAAGTAGATGATGATAGTTCATTTTGAGATGATTTGAGATGACCAAGCCTACAACCAATACATTGAGAGGCATGCCTAAAATAATTTATCTTCATTACAATCATCATACCTATCCCTAATAAATTTTGGTATGTTCAAACAAGTCCAAATCATGAAGGCAGTTTTCTGAGCCGGAATGAGGAGTTTCATGAGTTTTATGACTTGGATGGACACTTGAGCTTCCTAACCTTGCATGGTTCATCCCACATCTTCTTCTCATGTAAAATTAATTGATTTTATCAGCTTGACAAGTGTCCTCTTGACCCTTGGACTTCTCTCTTCTCCTCTCTCTCTCAATTTCTATAAGAACTAGTCATTTTGGCCATTGTAACTCATGCTCCACCTGAGTATGGCAAAGCCCTGCTCATTTTCATACCATTTGATCAATAAAACTACTAATGTTTACCTCTACATGACTATTCATGGTGTGTTCTACTTGAATGTTGTATGTTGTTTAGTGAAGACTATGGATCCCTTAACATGTCTCATTTTTTCATCCTATTTGCAGTTGGAAAGCTTCTTCTTGCAGAGCATGTGAAGTGTTCTAGAAAATGTCAAGGATTGAGTGAGTTAGTTTATTCACTAGTCCCATTTAAGTCCTATTTTCTAGTCCTCTTAGCTTTGCACATTCATCCATAGCCTCATAATGTAACATTGATGTGAGAAGGTGCAGATTGGAGAAGTGTATATTCAATTTGTCCTTTGATTTCATGTGTAACATGCAACTGGTTAGAAGTCATCATGTTTTTCAATGTATCACCTCCCTTAGAATAGTTTGCTTTCAGTTATCTCTCTCCTTTTCCCCCCTCAAAGTTTAGGTGTAGCTGCAATCCAAAGTGGTACATCAAGGGAGCTAGCCATACCTAGAGATTCACCTCATCATTAGGCTACCCACAAGTCTAGAGGTGTTTCCATTGTGCCACTTGGATGAGGAAAGCTTAGACATCTCCTCAAAGGGTGCAAATCCAAGTGACAACAACTACCATTATCTTTTACTATCATTTGTTCGAATTAAGGTAAACCCACATTTGACTGGTATAGAATTCAGACTGGGCAAAATGGGATGCTCGGTTCTCCCCAAAAAGAAGAAACAAAGAACCAACAAAGCCAACAAAGCAAGAAAGTAACCCAACCCAGGTACGCATAAGAACCTAAGACACAAAAGAGAAGGACCCATCTAAACAAAAGTCCCCTACAGGACCCAACAAAGTGAGGGGATACATCTGAGCACAGATGGGACCCAGTCCCAAACCCCTAGACAGGGCATCAAAGAACACAAAACAAGCCAAAAGAAAAAAGGACCATCATCCAGAAGCATCAAACAACAAAGCCAATTATGATAGGCTCCATAGATTATTCAAACTTAAAATGTATTGAAACTCATCTTGCCTCCTAACCTTTCTTAAAGTTTCATTAGAGGGAAGATCCAAAATTTCCCAATCATACTTTTAGGTCCCCTTAGGAGCATTACAATCCTTCGATTGAAGATACAATTCAGAAATATATGGGTCTTTGTGCATGAATTCTTTAGATGACCAAATGTCTTACAACTTGAGTGAATTTCATTATCCCTATCAAATATAATTTCTTGGTTCTAGGACCCCAGAGTGGACCTAAATCTAATGGATTTAGGAAGAGTCTGGTCCATAACAACTAGCACACAAAGTCTAGCCGAGATCAACATTTTGCGAGTGACTAGCAGGATTAATTTTCGCAAGCAAACCCAAAAAAAATTGCAATATTTTTTAGGATCCAGTATGCCTAGAATGTGGGAGGGAGGTTAGGGAGTTCCAGCTACAGAGGAATTCAATAAATTTTGAAATTCAAGTGTGATCAGTTCAATTTCCAAAGTTGAAGCATGAGGATTGCCCTTCACATCAACCATGGTCCATCATTCAGGATTCTTGTGTAATCTTCTCTGCAAGCAAAAGATAACAACAAACAATCATTAGCAAGAGCAATAGTTTAAACTCCTATAGTCCCCATCCACTTCCTTTTTGTCCAATTCCTAATTGCTTTAATGTCATGCCTTGCTCCAACAAATTTTCCAACCAAAGAGTTGTCATACTTTTCTTCATCTTCTTCTAGAACCTTATTAGGAATATACAAAACCCGATTCCTACAAATGGTTCTAACAGTAAAAATGATGTCGCCACTCATAAAATACTTTTCCGTTTCTTTAGCAGTATCCAAAGCTTCGAAGGACTAATCCTAACTCTATGAATTAACAACCACTAAAGTTGTTAGTGTGTGTTTGAATTTCCTTTTGTGCATGGAGGACAATAAATGCTCTATCCACCAACTTTTTTCAGAGGGAACATTTCTCTAGTGATTCAAAATTAAAATAGGTATAAAAGAGATGCATTTAATACTCTAGTGACTTTAACTAAGAACATGCCTAGGAAATGGAAGTAGGTGCACGTTACTTCCCAGCCTGAAACGATGATCATCGACTGAAAAGTCAACATTACCTGAGAACCTTTGAAGGGTACTTGTGAAATTAACTAACTTCCAAGACTTAGAATCCCAAAAAAATCCTTATAGTGCTTGTAGGTCATAAGGGACCCCAATCCATTAATATAGGTTTCAATAAGATTATATAAGTTTGAATTGTCTCAAGATCATCTACAATTCTTGATATTTTTCTTCAGCGAAAGTCTAGGGGTTTTTCCTTATTATTTTTTGTTTTCCTTCCTCTTGTAATGGCACCCGAAGCTACTTTTTTCCTTTCCTTTGTTAAAGTGTTTGCCTCGATCCAATTCTCCTCATGAGGTAAAGGAGTTCCCTTAATGACTTCAGAGATCTGGAGAACATTATGTTGTTGGACAAGATCTGAGAAAGAAGCAATCCTTATTGTTGAAGGCTACCAATGTTCTTTATTTTTAGGGAGGGAGTCATGCAAGGCATCTAGGGGAGCCTAGTGATGATTTCCCCATCAATAAGTCTTTAACCCTCTAAATTGGGGAATCAAGGATGGACCCAACACCCTTGGAAGAAATATTTTTACCTTTTTCTTCTGGGCGTAGGAGTTTCAGGGGTTCTTCTGAAATTGATTATGTCAGTTCCGAGCACTTTCTCGAGGACCCAGGGGAGTGATTCCCCTCCTTGGCATTCCTTAACAACATTTTGTCCTCACAGGTGATATCCTGACATTTTTCCAACCCCAAATACCAAACTTCTACAGTGGATTTTTTCTTAATCATCAGGGGGACCAAAGGATTCTTCCGAGACTCAATAAGAATTTCAACCACCTCTTTTTTTGGCTTCTTTTTAAGAATTAGGTAGTAGCTTTCATCGTGGCTTACTGAATCACATTCTTTGCAAATACCCTCATCCCTTTCATAAATGATCTTCTGAGTCCATTTCCTAAATTTTGAGTCAAGCTGGATACTTCTTAGAACCGATTTATTTCTATGAACGTAGACAATCAGCGTAGCTTCAACCAATCTTCTTTTTTACTTAGTAACCGGGTCAATGGACATTAGTTGTCCGATGACCCATGCAATACCAAGGAGGACCTCCTCTATCCAAAATTCCAAAGGGAGTCCCAACAAGGTAACCCACATTGAAATTTCCATAAGAGTGTCACTATCGAGATTCAACCCAAGCTTCCATTCCCTGAGGCAGGGAAAAGATTTTCCCAAGTACCATAATCCTCCTTTCAAAGGGTTCTCACAATTTTCCAATGAGGAGAAGGAGACCAAAAAATAATTTTTTGCCACGACCACTACTTCAATATGTCCCAAAAACTTCCACTTCCTATCCACCCATTCTCTAAAGTATCAATTCTTGACCTATATCCATAGGACTGCCCCAGTGGAGAGTTCTCCAACAAGGCTTTAGTGCTTTCCACAATGACATTTGGGATATCCAAAATAACTTCATTCTCTTATCTAATAGGTTTGAGATTTTGAGCAGTCACAGAGTCGGAATCCCTTGATCTTGACAGAGTATCCACCCAAAAACACTTAGGCTCCTTCTCCGTCTCAACTTCAGAGTTCTTGAACTTGTCACCATCCAAGGGCCCACCAATCAAATACATACTCTCAAAGACCAGAATTGTCGCCATTAAATCTAAATGTTATATTCTTATCTTTTACTACCATTGTTACTATCACACCTCAATATTAATTTTCAAAATTTCATTAAAAATCAACTATTTAACTATCGGTTTTCTTATGATTGATAATTGGGGATTCCACAAATTACTCGTTGAAAATTCATAATATAGTATAATTTTTATGTTGAAAATAATAAGTTTTGCCAGTCTTGAAATGAGATAGGACATGGACGACTTCAAATTTGATTCTTCCTAATTAATAACCAAAAAAATTGTGAGAAAGCACAGGTAGCTTCTGAGTTACATAAGTTGAGAGATAGAGTTCTGTAGGACTGAGTTAGCGGTTATTTCATAGGTTCTCTGTGTAGAATGAACAGCGTCCCAGAAAACAGACTTGGATGTATCCTGACAAGTTACCGGAGTTATGACATTGCAGGTTGGACCTAACTCTATTAATCCTGTGCCACAACATCCCTTGCTTGATGTCTCAAACCCTGCAAAACACACCTACAAATCATTTCTTTTTCCTTTTTACCAGTGTTTAGATAATTTGGAGGCATAATAAAGTTTTGCAATTCGTACCATATTTGAAGGGATTTTTTACAATGTCCAAAAAATTGTAGTAGATGTCTACATAAACCACTTTACTGCCGGGAAGACGAACGTTTAAGTTGTGGAGGATTCGCATCAGTTTTGTATTGTAAGAACTCGCAACTTGGTTTAATTCCTCAATACATCCTTGCAGTGTTGATTGTCCAAATAATGTTTTCAGCAGCGGCACGCAGCCCATTGGGGGGATCCCATACACACCGAATTTGCGGGCTCCAAGCTTGTACAGCTCCTGCTTAACACAATGCCATTAGTCATTAACTATTAATTCGAATGTTTCACCGTCCAATGATATATTCGTACTTAAAAATGTTAAATATGCCATTGCAGAATCAATTTAATGATGATTGTGCGTAATTTCTACCTGGATGAAATTGGCATTGGCCTGTAGCAGAAAGTCCTGATACTGTGCAATGGTGAATTGTGTTCTTCTGATGGGAAGGAGCAAATAATTGTCGGAAAAATCGTTGGTACCTGCAACGCTCAGGAATATCGCTTTCCCAATTATGTTGGACGCACTTTCCTCTCCCACCACACCTACCAAGAGGGCCTTATACTGTTTAAATAATTCCAGTTGTTTCCACATCGGTATCACATTCTGTACAAATACATGTCACAGTTTTTAACGTCAATTATTTAATTGTTCATTTCCTATCTTTAAGATAACAAATCCACCTCCACTCAGTGAAATAACTTTTCAAATCAAATTCTATGAAAAATCCTTTTACAGTATATATTGATGATGGAAGTGTGGAAGATAAGGAAAGGTGTTTTATGAGAAAAGTCCTTTTACCTATAGGTCAGTATATATTGATGAGGGAAGTGCAAAAAAATAGTGTGTTTTATGAGGACGGTAGTATATATTCAGTATTGATAAGGGTAATATATATTGATAAAAGAAGTGTAAAATATTTATAGTTTTATTTTATATATATTTTTAATGTTGATTTTTTTAATTGAAGAGTGTATTTATATATTAATCAAATAAGATATGGTAGAACGTTAATCATATTAAAAAAGGGTAGAAAAGTCATATTTTACGAGAATAATCATATAGATGATAAAGATATTTTGGAAAAAGTTTAAAAAGTGGTCAAAAAATGATCGTTTACAAAATGAAACTTCACATCAAGAGTTTGACAGCAAAGCAGAGAGAGCAAGGAACAAATAACAATAAAAACAACAATTATGCCATTGAAGCAAACATGGATGTCGAGAGAGGCCGTGGAGACGGCAGGTCTTGATGCTTAGCACCCCATCCTCCTAGGGCAAGTGGATCCTCATCTATAGGGAAGGGCTCCTAACCAATATTGTGTTGAGTCTCTAATGTCTCATCTTGATTTCTTTCAAGAGATATTGCGGACCCAATCGTAGAAATTTATCTTGAGGAGATGATCCAACCTCTAATGTCACCATCATAAGACGGAAAAAAAGATCCCCAGCGTATGTGATCAACTTTAATGTTGATTTTGGATTTCACACAAAATTAAAAAAACTCAAAACAAATAAATCTATATTGATTTTAATTAGATTTAGATCGTAAAATTTACCAATGAATTCATATCTATAATATTATAATATCAAAATAAATTCATATAACTCAACACAATTCACTTAACCTCCAATTAAAATCTGAGGTCAGAGAGACCAAATTAGTGTACGGGACGTTAAAAGAGTTTATCATTATCCGTTAATGAGCAAATAAAAAATAAAAGAGAGAAAAATTATGAAATAAAGAAATATAGATTTTATTTATGATAGATGTGATTTGAAATATAAATTAAAAAAATTATTCGTACAATATATTAGAAATATATATATTTCCATATTATGAGTTGTGAAAGGATAAAATGTCGGAGAAAAAATGACTTACGACGGTCCCTGACGTGAGGTTGTCGAATCCAGTTCCAGCAGAAGCAAAGCTGACGCCTGTGAGGAGATCTTGTGTGCTCAACCGAGGCTCTAAAAATGGTGGCACCGTCTCCTTCAGCCCCAGCGCTGCAGCTGTACGCCAAATACTATAGATATCATATATATATAGTTTTGAGCCAAGTTTCTTGGTTATGTTTATGATAGAATAATTTTTTTCTGGATTCATACGCATTAAAAAAAATTGATCCGATGTCTCTATTTCATCATTGACTTTATTTTTCAGTAGTAAGATCTGAAACCTCAATCTCACATGAGGGAATGAATAAAAGATATTATACATACCGATGAAATCCGGGGAGAGTCTGCCATTGGAAAAGCGGCCTGTAGGTATTCTGCCCATAAAATCTTGGCCATACGGAGGAGTGTTAGCCTTGACAACGGTGGGTATGAAGTTATTGTTTCCCGGATCCACGATTGAATCCCCGAATGTGAACAGAGCAGACACCTTCGCTTTAACATCGTCTGTTTCTTTAATGGATTCCCCTGCACGAGGATGGGCGAGCATACACAACATAACCACCGAAATGTACAAACGGCCATTTGAATGCCACATGTTTTCTGTATACTTGGTCTGGATCAACTGAAATTCAAGCTGCAAAACTTTCAGAACACACGAGTCTCTAGTGATGATTTAAAAGAAAGTTTGATGGAAGTATTTATTACATACAAAGTTGCTCCATTTGGGTCCCATTGACAACTTATGAGTTTGACATATATCTGATTTATTTGGAGACTGATTTATGAAGAGTTAAGTTTATATAAAATAGTAAGTTTTCTAATCAAGATTTATTGTGGAAGAGTTATTATGGAGAAGGATTAAAAATTTTGTAAGATTAGTTGCACAGAATTGTAGAGTTGAAAATTTTGTAAGATTAGTAGAACAGTTTTGTATCAAATAATTGTGTTGGAAATTTTATAAGATTAGTTAGACAGTTTTATATGAAATAATTGTGTTGAAAATTTTGTAAGATTAATAAAACAAATCTTATATCAAATAGTTGTGTTTGAAAAGAACAATTTTATTACACATCCTAGTCCCATAAACTATAAACATTTTTAATTTAAAAAAATTATTCTCAACTTTATTAATAAAAACTGATCATTGGATGACACTTTGTACTTTTATATCACATTTATATCTCAATAAAATCATTCATTTTCAAAAGAAGAAGCTCGCTATCTATCGTGGGAGTTGACAAATAAATCACTGCAATAAGTGAACGTGAATAGCTTTAAGTTGCGCCAGGCATTAATTTCGCCAAAAATTAGGTGTCACCGCTGGCATTACTTTTTAAAAATATTAAAACCAATGTACGTACATAATGATTATTTTCTTTCAGGATGCCTTATGTTAAAGGCAACAACATTCGTACCTCAGGTTTTATCCACAAGTGTGTCTATTATATATTTATATGTGTGTTAGAATGATACTTTTGAATATATATATTTTTTAAATTATGCAATAAAATTAAAGTCTATCACTCTCACATTAAACCTATCTATAAAGTTGTGTCGGTATCCATGAAAAGTAAGTTACTATTGAAGAAAACTATAAATATTTATATTTTTGATATTTATTATTTTTTAATTTTTATTTTTAAATAAATTAAATTAGATTTATTTAACAATATGGAACTTTTTCTTTTTTAATGGTCTAGGGAAAACATGAAAAAATAGAAAATTTGTGTGAGATCATTGTATTTAGTAATCTTGATTTTTTAAAATTTATACATTTTTGGTTTTCGTTATTTTTTTCGGGTAGTCATTCTTATCGGGTATGCGATTTGATGATCCATGCCGCTCATCAGTGGAATTTTGGAAGATGGCCTTACATCTTATATAAGTATTATTTTATATATTTCATAGTTAAAATCTATATCTAGATCATTTGCTCTGCTGCGGTTTTTCCTATGTGTGTTGCCACAGTGCTTTCCATTTTTGAAGCATTCATTTTGCCTCTTGTTAGAGCCTATAGGATAGTCACATTTATTGTCCCTTAGGGTGCCTCGCCTTACAATGAGCTTAGCCTATTTAAAGACCACCTCCCTACCCCGTTTGGTTGTTGAAGTCCTGATAAAAAAAGGTGGAGCTCCAAACTATGGCATCTCCACTCAAGTGACCGATGAAAATTCTCCACAAGGTCTACCACGAGGTAACGACTCTCAACAAAATGTTGTATTGCCTTGGCCCGAATTTAACTCTACTTGTCAATGGTTGGAACAGTTTTGCTTAATAGGGTATTTTGTGGGTCATATCCCCTCTCAAAACATGCTCAAAACCTGGGTGTAATCGACGTGGACTACTCATGGCATCAAGCTTGAAAGCATCCAAAACATGACAAAGTATTTTTTCTACTACATTTCGCAAACCCTACCCATGCAGATGTGATATTAAATAAATCCACCACTTGGTACATTTGTAACTCCTTGATGGTGCTTTCACACTAGACTAGGGATTTTGTTGTCTCATAGCATGTTGCTCTAAAAGTCCTTGCATGGGTTGAGTTCCTTGGGTGGCCTTTACCTTATTGGTATTTCATCAACCAACTTGTGGCTTCCATTGGCCATGTTGTTTGTTATAAACCTATGAGATTTTTTTCAGCCTGTCCTTAGAAAAGGGTTTGTGTTGGGTGTATTTATCTCAAGATCTCAAAGAGTTTGTTGAAATTCAAGTCAGTGACTCTCACCACTCCAAAAGGGTGCTTTATATGAACTTATTGAACACGTGTTTTTGTTGCCAAGCCATGGACCACAAGATCAAAGGTTGCCCATTGTACTTGCCTCACAATAGGCCATTTTCCAAACCCAATTCTAATAATCCTAAGACTAATTAGGGAGATGGGTGGCACATTGTTAAGGGATGAAAAAATAACCTTGATAAGGGTATAGATTGATAAAACCCTCTTAGCAATAACAAGTAATCGTTTAGTTATGCACCTCATGAACCTTTACCAAATGCTCAAACTTCTAGGGAGTCAAAACGCCATTACTCAACCTACAAAGGAGCGTGTTCAAACTGATGTTGAAGTAGTTAAGCCAGCTATTCTACAGTACTCCCATGACCGCTAATGTGTTAGCCACTTCACAGGTTTCCTCATATATGTTTCTTGATGCCTTTACTTTTCTTCCCAAAAATATTTGGATTGTTCTTGTATTCCCCCCCCACCATTTAAGATGATACATTGAATGACGATTATGTAGTAGAGTTAACAAGTAGACAATAAATTCAGCATCAAGAATTCGTGTAGTCTAATAATGCACATTTTTTGAAAAATCGATATGAAGCCCTAGAGGGATTATATTTTGACAATATGTCTCTCGACACCCGTAATTTATGAATTATTATTCATAGAAATTTTGGGGACATATAGACTCAAACCGTAAGTATATGGTGTGAGACTTCCAAAAAAAAGTGTAGATATGGACATCATTTGCCTTTAAGAGGTTAAAATGGTGGATTTCCTTCTTTGTGATGTTAGTAAAATGATTTGGCCTGGTAGTATGTTTTTGATAAGCAATCATAACCGAGGCCATGGTGGCCTTGCTAAATTTACTTCTTCAAAATGGCATCCACACTTTTTGGATTCTAGATCTAACCCTCACATTGTGTCATTTGGGTGATTTTCAACATTGAAAAGTCAATGTTATCCAAGAACCTTTTAAGGGTACTTGTGAAATTAACTAACTTCCGAGACTTAAAATTCCAAAAAATCCTTACAGTGTTTGCAGGTCCTAAGGGACCCCAATCTATCAAAATAGGTTTCATTAAGATTATATAAGTTTGGACTGTCTCAGGATTCTCTATGATCCCTAATATTTTTCTTTACTAGAGTATGGGGTTTTCCCTTACTGTTTTTCTTTTTCCTTCCTCTTGTAGTGGCACCCAAAGCCACTTTTTTCCTTTCCTTTTTTAATGTTTTTACATCAATCCAATTCTCTTCATGAGATAAAGGAGTTCCCTTAATGACTTCAGAATTCTGAGGAACATTAATGTTTTTGGAGAAGCTCTGACAAAGAGTCAATCCTTATTGTTGAGGACTCCCAGTCTTCTTTATTTTGGGGGAGGGAGTCATGCAGGGAATCCTAGGAAAGCCCAATGATGACTTCCCCATCAATAGGTCTTTAACCTTCTATATTGGGGAATCAAGAATGGACCCAACACCCTTGGAATAAATTCTTATGGATATCCAAAATAACATCATTCTATTGTCTCATAGGTTTGAGATTGTAACCAGTCACAGGGTTGGAATCCCTTGATCCTGATAGGACATCCACCCAAGAACGTTTAGGCTCCTTCTCCCTCTCAACTTCAGACTTCTTGAACTTGTCACCATCCGAGATCCCATCAATCAAATACAAACTTTTAGAGCCTATAACCATCGCCATTAGATCTAAATGTTATATTCTTATCTTTTACTATCATTGTTAGTATTACACCTCAATATTAACTTCAAAATTTCATTCGAGTCAACTATTTAATTATCAGTTTTCTTATGATTTGATTATTGGGGATTCCACAAATTACTCATTAAAAATTCATAATATAATATAATTTTTATATTGAAAATAATAAGTTTTACCACTCCTAAATTGAGGTAGGAGAGGCATTGACGACTTCAAATTTGATTCTTCCTTATTAATAACAAATAATTTGTGAGAAGGCACATAGCTTCTGAGTTATAGAAGTTGAGAGATAGAGTTCTGTAGGACTGAGTTAGCGGTTAATTCATAGGTTCTCTGTGTAGAATGAATAGTGTCCCAAAAAATAGACTTGTCCCTATCCCGTTTGGTTGTTGAAGTCCTAATTAAAAAAGGTGGAGCTCCAAGCTCTATCATCCCCACTCAAGTGATCGATGAAAATTGTCCCCAAGGTCTACCATGAGGTAACGACTCTCAACCAAATGTTGTATTGCCTTGGCCTAAATTTAACTCTACTTGTCAATGGTTGGAGCAGTTTTGATTAATAGGGTATTTTGTGGGTCATATCCCCTCTAAAAGCATCCTCAAAACCTGGGTACAATCAGCATGGACTACTCATGGCATCAAGCTTGAAAGCATCTAAAACATGACAAAGTATTTTTTCTGCTACATTTTGCAAACCCTACCCATGCATATGTGATATTAAATAAATCCACCACTTGGTACATTCATAACTCCTTGATGGTGCTTTCACACTAGTCTAGGGATTTCGTTGTATCATAGCATGTTACTCTGAAAATTCTTGTATGGGTTGAGTTCTTTGGGTGGCCTCTACCTTATTAGCATTACATCAACCAAATTGTGGCTTCCATTGGCCATGTTGTTTGTTCTGAGTCTGCAAGATTTTTTTCATTCCATCCTTAGAAAAGGGTTTGTGTTGGGTGTATTTATCCCAAGACCTCAAAGGGTTTATTTAAATTCTGGTCAGTGACTCTCACCACTCCTAAAGGGTGATTTATATGAACTTGTTGAACACGTGTTTCCATTGCCAAGCCATGGACCACAAGATCAAAGGTTATCCATTGTACTTGCCTCGTAACAGGTCATTTTCCAAACCCACTTCTAATAATCCTAAGACTACTTAGGGATATGGGTGGCACATTGTTAAGGGATGAAAAAATGACCTTGATAAGGGTATAGATCTGTTATCCCCCAAAAATATCGCTCATTTTTGGGACAACATTTGAACTATTTTGGTCCTACAGACCAAAATCCTCTCTTCCCATTTCAAAAATTGCTCTGAGCATTCAGGTTCTTCATTTTTCAAAGCTTTCTCAAAAATCTACGAACTATGCAGGCTTGAATCTACGGACTTTGCAGGCTTGAATCTATGAACTTTACAGGCTTGAATCTACGAACTCTACAGGCCAAGTTCTACGGGCTTCGTAGGTTGATTTCTATGGACTCTGCAGGAAAGAAGCAAGCTCTCAAAAGAACATGTTTCCAACACTTAGTCATTTTCAGGATTGGTTCAACACCAAGGTTCAACCAAAGTGTCCATCGGCAAGCTTCTAAGCAAGGATTGAACCATTGAACCCTTGAACCTTGAACCATTTTGGTTCAATGGGTTCAATGGGTTCAGAGGTTCAATGTCATCAACAAAGTTAAGCGCTTCAGTAAAGGTTCAACAAGTTCAACCGCTTCCAGGTTCAACGGCTTCAAAACACTTATCAAAGAGAAGGCTTGAACCATTGAACCGTTGAACCACTTTGGTTCAAAGGTTCAATGGGGTCAATGGTTCAACAGGTTCAACGACCAAATGGTTCAACGCGTTTGGTTCAAAAAGATCAAAAGAACTTAGCCAAATAAAAAGAATGAACTGATTGAACCGTTGAACCTTGAACCAAAAGGTTTAACGAGTTCACAGGTTCAAAGGTTCAACCAGTACAATGAAGATCAAAGAGCTTAGAAAGAGCAAGTGATGGATAAAAGATGAACCAATGAACCGATTGAACCTTGAACCGAAAGAGTTCAAAGTTCAATGGTTCATGGGTTCAAAGGTTCAAAGGCGGCCTCATTCAAGGAAAGAAGCAGCAAACAGGTGGTTCAATGGATGGTTCAACCAAGGAGTGGTAAAGCGATTGAACCAATAAAGTGACTGACCGAAAAGATAGAATTCCTTTGGATTTGTTCAAAGGCCGACAAGGAACATTTCCTTCGAACTTTTTGTTCGAAGGAAATTATTAAGTAAAAGAGCCATTGGAATTCTTTCAAAAGTGTTTTTTGCGGGAAAATGACTAAGGCAAAAATCCTTCGAACATTTTGTCTGAAGGAATTCACCCGAAAAGAGAGCCTGAAGAAAGCGAAGGAAAACCCCAATTGAAGAGAAAAGCCCATGGAAAAATGCCCGATGGAAAAAGACAAAGTGCTGTAGAAGCTGCCACATGTCCATTATAAAGCAGAGCGGAAGCTACCACGTGTCATCTTCTGTAGGACCCTCAAAAGGTTTCTAAAGCTTCTATAAGTTAAGCGGAATGTGTCACGTGTCCTATTATGACTCAGCAAAACTTGACAAGTGTTTGCATCCGCATTCCCCTTTTGAAGTTACTCGGGCAAGACGTGTCATGGATCCCATTTTCCATAAGTTTCTAATGAGTTTCATAACACTGGAACTTGCCACTTGTCAAAGACGCAGAAAGGACCCCCCAAAGACTTAGACAAGAAGGGCTAGAAAGAACAAAGAAGCAACATGGAAGATTCCAAAGGCAAGTTCAATTAAAGTGACTGGCTGAAAAGAGAGCCTGAAGACTCAAATTGCTATAGGGGAGAGAGGAATAAGACCAAAAGACCAGAAATATCTTCAAAGGAGTTATTTTTAGTAGGTGAAATAGTGGATCAAGTAGACTTCTGAGCACACCAAATCAAGGACGCAAGCCTGTTTTTCTTCCTTGAAGTAATGGCGAATTGGACAGCTGCGTAGACATCAAAAAAAGGACCAGACAGTCCATACTAAGAAGAGACATATTAGAGGAATGGACACACCATAGTTATGGCAATGCACCGTTCCCAGCATGGTCCCTCTAGACAAAACTGAAGGCGCATTGAAGGCATTCAATTCAGCATGGGCCTTTTACATGAAAACAAGCACCCAAGTCTTTCTTGGAGCGCTATATATTTTAATCTCTCATTTTTTACAAGGGAGATCTTCCCGTTACCAGAAGCAAAACTCTGCCCAAATTGAAAGGCGAATACTGAGAATTTGAGCTCAGATTGTTGTTCATATCATTTCATTTGAATGAGAAAGTAAGTTGTTTGCAGACTTTGTGCTATCATAGCTTATATCATTTTAGGAGATTGTTCTTATGTCTATCTTCTGAATGTGTTCTTGTTTCTTTAATTTGGCAAGCAGAACTAGTGGAAGTAATCAGGAAGGTGTCCTGAAGCAAGCTACTTTCAGACTTTGTGTTGTCATAGTTGTCTTCAGTGTGTGTTTTTCTTTTTTGTATCTGTGTAAAGGACCTTGGGACGACTTTGTGCCCCCATTATTCTTCGTACCTCACTCTTGGTCAGTCAAGGTGGAGACTTTATGCTACATCTTAGATTGTTGGTCACTCTGTTACCTTGTTACTGATCCTACCAGAAAGATTCATGTTGTTTGCAAGAACAAGCACTTTAGAAAGAAGAGAAGTGCCTTATATCGCTTCACCAAGATTTCTACTATCAAGGAAGGGATTTGGCTCTTGGCTGAACGTTACTTCTGAAAGAAGAGAAGTATTTTCACCAATGACCTAGGATTTCTCCTCTATTTGTTAGCATCATCTCTGAAAGAAGAGAGATGGATGGTTTATCCTACCCTGTGTATTACTTTCTGCTTATATATATATAGTGTATAGCCTCTGTATATTTAATAGGGAACCTCCCCTTGATGAGAGGAGAGATTTGTCCCCTGTTGATGTAGTAAACCTGCACACTTGGATGACCAATCTCCCTATGCTGTGGTGATAAGAACTATTTTGCTCACCAGTTAGCTAGTCGACAAAATATTCACCCAACAAGATCAAAAAAACCCTATTAGCAGTAACAAGTCATCTTTTAGCTCCACACCTCATGCACCTTTAACAACTACTCAAACTTTTAAGGAGTCACCATCCATTACTCAACCTATAAAGGAACATGTTCAAACTGACGTTGAAGTAGTTAATCCAGCTATTTTGCAGTACTCCCATGGTCGTTAATGTGTTGGCCAGTCCACAGGTTTCCTCATATATGTCTCTTGATGCCTTTGTTTTTCCTCCACATCTTTTTTCCCATCCAAGAGTGAGCAAATGCTCTCGTAATCCTTGCCAAAAATACTTAAATCATTCTTGTAGTCCCCCCATTTAATATGATACATAGAATGACAAGTATATAGTAGATTTGGTAAGTAGATGATAAATTGAACGTCAAGAATTCATGCAGTCTAATAATGCACATTTTTTGAAAAATAAGTATGAATCCCTTAAGGGGGTTGTATTTTGAAGATATGTCTCTTAACACCCATAATTTATGAATCGTTATTCATAGAATGTTTGGGGTCATATAGATTCAACTTGTAAGTATGTGGTGCGAGACTTCCAAAAAAATGTGTAGATATGGACATCTGTTGACTTCAAAAGGTTAAAATGGTGGATTTCCTTCTTTGTGATGTTAGTAAAATGATTTGGCCTGATAGTTTGTTTTTTATAATCAATCATGACCCGGGTTGTGGTGGCCTTGCTAAATTTACTTATTCGAAATGGCATCCACATTTTGTGGATTATAGATCTGACCCCTAACATTGTGTCATTTGGGTACTTTTCAACATTGATAATTATTATTTTCACATTATTAATGTTTATGCCTCAAATGATGCCCATGAAAGGATGACTCTTTTGTAGTCGATCACAAATAAACTACTAAATGCCCATTGGGAAATTGGTGGTGACTTCAATATTGTAGAATATTGATAAGATAAGTTATTTCTTGATGCATTGGTTAGCTGGAAAAAGGGAAGCTTGGCTATTCATGTGAAATAAATTTGGGCTCTAAGACCCCAACACCATTTTCCATCCAATGTTTGAAGTTTGGTGCACTTGGACCAATCTTCAAAGTGGATCAGATCATGAGCTCAAATAACTCGATCAGGGTATGCGCTCCACTGAATCAGACTTGTCTTTCAACAATAATTATTCCCCATTGGTATAATCCATGTCATATTTTATCCTTTCAGGTTACTCACCAAACTACTTTCGCATCACCTAGCAACTCAAATGATCAAAAATTCAAAAAACTCAATTTTTTTCAAAATATAGTTTAATTAGAGCATGGTCCTACCATGGCCCACATGCATCAAGTTTGAAACCTTGTCCCTTGGCCAACTAATTAGTCAATCTAAATCTAGTGGTGGGTTGACACCCTCAATCACATGGCTAAATTTATCTATATGTATGACCGTTAGTTGCCCAAAAATCACTGCTACTCTTATTTTGTCACCTCATCAGAGCTAAGTCATGTAGTGGTAGTACTTGATCAAAACCCTTTCGTCATGCCATTGCAATTATAAGTGGTTGAATTGAAATAATGTGTCCAAATTGCATATAATTACAATGCTTGAGGGGCATATATTATAGCACACCTGCACAGGCTTAAAAGTGTAGATCGAGTTTCCAAATATTTTTTCCAGCTGCTCAAAGCCAAACACTCTTTACATCAGATTAATATTACTCAAGATATTGTCTATCACCTTAGTAAAGTTCCAGACATGGTCAATGCCTTTATGAGGCACTATTAACAAGTTTTCATAGCTCAAGAGCCTTCCCTTGAGTGATGACAAGCCCTTGACCAATGTCTCTCAGTTTTCCCTTGCAAGCTAACTCTAACTTAATGGGTTCCCTGTGATAAGAAACTCTCCAATAAGGATTTATATGAGGTAGTTATGCAGATGACCAATGACAAAGATCCTAGTTGTGATGGCTTCCCTTGTGAATTTTAAAAAAAAATGTGGGACATTGTTGGGCCTAACTTATACCAATTCAATCTCAAAACCTTTCACACCCAGGCTTGGGCTCTAGTATCAACAAAGGGCATGTCAAATTCATCTCAAAGCAAGGAGACCCCAAGTTAATATGTAAGTAACGGCCAATCACCTTGATCAATTTCTCTTATAAAATAGTTTCCAAAGCCTTAATGCTTTAGATTCACCATATTTTACCTTTGATTACTTAACCTAAGCTAATCGAATTCATTCATAGTAGATATATTCTGGATAATGTCATTGTGGTGTGGGAATGCATGGAATGGGCTCACCATTCTAATAAAAAGGCTAAGTTTATTAAAATTGAATTTGAAAAAACCTATGGTAGAATTGAGTGGTCATTCATTCTGGTTATGTTACAAGTCTTAGGATTTGGCCCAACTTTTTTGTAATTGGTTTGAATGTTTCTTGTTGATGCATCTGCCTCTCTTTCCATTAATGGAATCAACTCTGAGTAATTTTTCATTTTCATATCCATTAGGCAAGGTTACCGACTAGTACTTGTTATATTTTTGAAGTTGAAAATGCTCAATCTCAAGGGATAGTTCATGGTATTTCATTATCTTTTGAGGAGCCTGGGAGACTTTTTAATGGGCATTTTATGGATGACTCTTTTCTCACCCTAATTGAAGATGAAGATAATGTTTCCAGTGCCATGCATTATCTGAATATTTTTTGTCTTGCCTTTGCCTCTTCTATTTAGCAGCAAAAAACCCAATGTTACAAACAATCCTTCCTCCCTTTGCCTCCTTAGGTGAGCCATTATGAGTGTAAATGGCTCTAGCATAATGAAAATTCCAAGTTCTTGGGAATCCCCTTTGCATTTCAAGCCTCCCCTTCTATCCTCTATAAATATGTAGTGGATAGGTTGAGAAAAAACTTTCATATTAGATCACCAAGTCTTTATCGTTGGCTGGTATGTTTCAAATCCAATCTAAGGTGCTTGCATCCACCCATGTGTATTATTATTATTATTATTATTATTATTATTATTATTATTATTATTATTATTATTATTGGGTTATGGATAAAAAATAAGTCCAACACCTCAAAAAATTACTCTGTGAATTCATTTGCGCTAATCCCTCCACTAAAAAAGTTCTCCATAGGGTGGCCCGGGAGTATTATTCTCTTCCCCAATAGGAATAAGGTATGGGTTTGATTGACATTTCTCATCAAGGCTAGGCTCTCTATGTCAAATAGATTTTCCATGCCATTGAATGGAATGAAGCCTGGAAGGTCTTAATTCATCATTGTATTTCTCAAGACACCCCTTAAGGACATGCAATGTGGAAAGGCTTAGGTTTTGCTAACCTTCTTACACTTATAGCCCCTATGAAAATTGTGGGGTCCTTTGTGATTAAAAGTATCTAGAAAGATTGGGAAAAAATGAAATCTTGGTTCTTATAGAATACCTTAGGTTATTGATACGGTCCTTCTATCAACCAACATTCTCTTTGGCGGTCCCCTATTATAAATTATTATGTCATCCCTCTTGTAAAGTTGTCATGTATACATTCTCTCAAGATTTTTTGAAGAGGGATTCATACAATGCAAGATATGTTTTAAAATCATTCTCATTTTTGGCTCCCCTGGAATGAATTCAAAGCTAAATATAAGTTTTCTTCTATAGATAAAAAATCATACAAGGATATTATTGAGGATGTCCCCATTGATTTGCTTCACAAAATCACTATATCCTCTTCCTTCCCTTGGTGGAAGGATTGGAAATGGTATGTCAACAACCCTTTCCAAAATTACACTGCTTGCAAAAGCTATTAATGGATTTCACTACATTTGTCCATGATGGATAAGTTAAATACCATATGGGATATTTTATCACCCCTATAAATCTGGGGGATACATTTTCAAACTATTTGGTATACTTGTATTAAACTTAAACTTGCTCACTTTTCTTGGTGTTTGCTTCATCAAGGGATTCCTTTTGGTAGAGGATTAGTTCAAGTTCAGGTAGTGCATCCCTGATGCCCATTCTGTAGGCACTTGGATACTCTCATGCACTTGTTCTATTTTTGTCCTAAGGCTTAAAGTGCATGGTCCTGGATCCGTGATTTTTTAGGCCCTTTCATCGAGAACCCTTTAGTTGGTTTCTTATTCTCTTAGGTGATAACCCTAAGATGCCCTCTCAATTCACCTAAGTTTGGCACAATTTTAGAGTGAAAATCATATTCAAGTTATGGAAAGAAATGAACTTAATTCTATTCACTAATGTTACTGTTAACATTCACTTTTATATCTATAATAAGATTATGGTTATTTCTAACATAATTCTATCGATTCAAGTGCAAACCAATAAATTTATCATGGAACTTGATTAAATAAAATGTTTGCTTCACCATTGGGGGATTCCCCTTACAATTTTTCTTCTGTCCCAACTTCCCACCTTGGAACTCACCACCAAGAGGTGACAGTGGTCCCCCATGGGGTGGCTTTCACCGCAGCTGGTCTTATTTCCACTCTCACAACTGGGATACTAGCTCTCCATAATGGTGTCACTCTCCTCCCCCAACTCGGTGTGGAGGATGGATTTACTTACCTCCTTGTTCTCTATGGGCTCAAAGGTAGGGATATCCACCCCTTGAGATCTAACACAGATGTAGTTTTCACCTAGGAATGCTCAGGTTGGATAACAACTGACTCTAGACAAATTATTTCCACAGTTGACTTTAGCTATTTCATTCCAATGCATAGACCATGACACATATGTTAAAGAGGAAGGTGATCTTCATAATTTTGATTTTGTTTAGGACCATGTTACTGAAGGGAAGGGTCTCTTGAGCTCTAATTACATCGATCTACCTGATCCATACCCCTCTTCTGTTAATCTATTTATTTTTGTTGTTTAATCTTTTTTGATGTAATAGATATTTCCTAAGATGAACCTAGTTGATTTTATGTGTTACTCCTAGGCTAGGCCTAGTCTATTGTTCTTGCTTCTAGGCTTTGCATAGTTTGTCATTATGGTGTGCTCTCTACTGCAAATTTTTTATGAATAGTCTTGTACTTTGTTAATATTTATATTAAAAACTGTATATATATATATATTGATCTGGGTCTGTGAAATACATTATATCAATTTTAAGTATTGTTATAGGCTCATTCATAAACAAAAATATTTTTTTAATAAAATCATAGAATAAAATGTATTATTTTCTCATTGTATGATTAACTGTAATATGTCTGATGTTAATAAAAACTAACATTGCACGGAAATAAGACCACATCATTAGGTGATAAGGGAACATTATCACAGGCTAATAAATACAAAAAACACTTGAGATATAATATTATCCAACAAATTAAAATAGATCTACAACTTATCATACTTATTAAAACATCTATTGTAATATTTTATATCTCATGAGCATGACCAAACTGGATCTGTTAAACCCAATTAAGGGAGAACTTCTAGTAGTAGCCTGCTAACCCCATGCAGCTTCTAATCTCATGCACATTCTTCGGTGCTAGCCTAATGGCTCTAATCTTCCCTGGATCTATCGAGATACCATCTACAAAGATAATGTGTCCCAAATACTGGACTCTTTCCTATAAAAATGCACACTTAGACAACTTTCCACAAAGCTTGTGCTTCTGTAACCATTGCAAAACTAATTCCAAATGTTTAAGTTGTTCCTCTTCATTCTTTGAATAGATAATAATGTCATCCAAAAAACTAGCACAAAGTGATCAAGGTAATCTCTGAATACACTATTCATGAGATTCATGAATGTTGCTAGAGCATTAGTCAGTCCAAATGGTAACACTATAAACTCATAGTGCCCATACCAAGTTTTGAACATTGTTTTCAAATTATCCTCATCTGGAATCCTAAACTGATGGTATCATGCTCGAAGATCAATCTTAGAAATTTTTTTTGCTCCTCACATTTGATTGAAAAGATCATCTATATGAGGTAACAAATACCTATTTTTGATGGTTGCCTTGTTCAACATTTTATAATCAATGCATAGTCAAAGGGCACCATCCTTCTTCTTGACAAAGATAACCGGTGCACCCCATGGTGACACACTTGTCCTAATCAACCCCTTAGCTAAAAATTTATGAAGTTGAGCCTTCAATTCAACCAACTTAGTGATTCTCATCATGTACGGTGCTTTAGAATATGATTCTAAATCAGGTATGATGTTGATATAAAAATTGAACTCACATCTAGGAGGCAACCCCAACAACTCTTATGTAAACACATCGTAAAAATATCTAAGAAATGGGAAATCTTTGAGAGATGGTTCCTTAGGTTCCTCTATTTTATTTATCTTAACAATAAATACATGGCACCCTTTTTCCTGAGCCTTCTTAAGTTGCATAGCTGAAATCTACCTAAGCTTCAACTCTCTCTTTTCACCTTGAATTTGTGTCTAATTCTTGAATCATTAAGACACTCAACTTTCTTCAAGTAACAAACAATGTTAGATTTATGTTTTGAAAGCTAGTTGACTCCTAAGATCACATCATATGATCCTAAAGGTGCTACATATAAATCCACAACTATTGTGAATTCAAATAACCTAATCTTTGCTTCGACTAAACACCTATCAACCATGAATTTTGAGTCATTCTCGTACTCTACTGACCATGCATTTATCATCACACTAGCTCTTTTATTAAACTTACTAAGCACCCTAATATATATAAAACATTTAATGTCTCCTGTATTTATCAAAATGGAAACTAGATGGTCAAACAAAATACCCGATAGCTCAATAGGTAATGCCTGATATTTGGCCTGTTGATTGTTGATTGTTGCATAAATCCACTACTGAAAACTACCCTACTGAGGATTAGTGCCTTGTCCCTTTGAATTGTCCTACAGACAATCATGAGCATCATGATCCTCTCTACAAATGAAACATCCTCCTGGTGGTCCTTTCCTGACATTCTATTGATTTTCCTTGAAACCATCTTTGGATTCATTGCCCTATTTCTTCTTTCCTGAATCATTGTTGAACTTGGCATTTTGGGTTTTAAACTATTTCCTAGAGTCTCCACTCCTCTATTTTTAATTCTTCTTCTTAAAGGTTGACATATAATTTCCAAAACTCTTCTTGAACTTGTCCTTGTCTTGTGAAATAGACTTCAATTTTTACACCTGTTTGACCACCTTCTTGAAGACCTAGCCCATGGTAGAAGGTCCATAAACATATACCTCTCCACCGATTAGGGGCCTCAAATCCATGATAAATTTCTTGATCCTAAACCACTCATCTCCCTGATACTGAGGTATGTCATTCATTAGTTTAGTGAATTACTCCTAGTACTCATTCACCGACATATCACCCTACTTCAGATACTATAAATCTTTGAGCTTCTGATCAAAATAAAGTTAGGAGCCACCGTGATCTAAATAAAACCACAAGCTAATCCCAAGTGGTGGTGGTTGAATTCAGATTCATTTTTAACCTTTTGTTGGCCCACCATGTAGCTACTTCCCTAGCCAACTGGTATGCACCCCATACTACCTTGGTGACCTCAGAGTAGTTTCAAATTTTGAATACTTCTTCATCTCTGTTAGCCATGCCTCAGCACTGTCACCCAAAACAGTCCCATGAAAATTTGATGGATTCACCTTCTTCATGTCTTGGGCCAACTCTATAGCAACCTGAGCTCTAGCATCCTGAGGATTTTCTTGCTTAATGAAATGGTCTTCAGGTTTGTCCTACTATTCCTCTTCCTCATGGCCATGAACCACCTACTCTATAGTTGTAATCTAATATCTGGTCTCATTTATAACTATGATAATCTAGTCCATCTTTGTTGACTGCTCAGTGGCAAATCAACTAGGATCAAATGGAAGGTTACAATCATTAGCATTTGAAGGACCCTCTTAAGAAACTCTCACTTTCACCATCCTTTCTGTCAACTGAAAGATATGAAAATGTTAGTGACTCATTAGGTCCTAGAATTTGAGTTGTAGCTTTGATACCACATGTAATCTCTCCACTGAGATCTACCTAGAAATGTGTGATTTTTTTTAATTAAAGACATATATCAAAATAGATTACCCACGAGAATCGAATAGAGATCAAAGAAAGTACTCAAGCATAACAATAACATCAAAACATATTACATAACTGATCTCTAATATCATGAGAGTATATCATAAAGCTAATATAGAAATTCATTACATCAATTCAGTCATGGATGATATAAATATATAGTCACCGTTGTCAATGTAAAGTAATAAATAATTACAACTATTCATGACATTTTCTAATAATAAGTATAATATAATATAATGTACAATTAAGATACATGGCTTCTCTGAAGCATAGTTTTTGAACTTTAAGTATCTATGGCAATCTCAAGTGTCATCTCAATAAGTCATACTATTTTGGGGATGAAGAGCATCATCTAAACACTTTTCCACACCAACCATGAACCAATGATCCCCTACACTAATCCCATCAAGAAATTGCCCTTTCTTCACGAATAAGTAGATAGTGAAGGCACGAGAATCTAGAGAGATAAGCAAGTGTTTGTGTGTTGTATGATTTCTAAACTAAACTAAACATGCAGCGTATCATAGAAAAATTTGATATATTGTAAGATATCGCACATACATGTAAATCATACTCATGAAATGATAATTTCTCACCAAACATACTTTAGTCAAAGCTTTAAGAATAGTAATATAAAAATAATCTATAGATCAATCAAATTCATACACACCACTTGATCGAAATGCCTTCATCTGGGATTGTAATAATAGTAAGCCAGTGAAGTCCATCTCACTCCTTACTCCATATTAATAATGCATATTGTTCAAATACAATTCAACCACAAGATTTACATAATTTACATCCTATAAGCAAATATATCGCATAACATGTTAAACATAGGAGTAACTACATCATACATTTATTCTATCAAATATATGCATGAATCTTACATTATTTTCTATCCCATACTAGAAATAATGACTACAATTATACCACCCATGTAAATACATAATTAACTATAGAGTTCAAATAATACAATTTGTTTCCAATTTAACTACACCCTATTGTAACCTATTTTATCACAATCTAATGTTTTTAAGCATAACTACTAAGCATTGAAATCAAACAATTAAAGTAGTCATAAATACATGGAAACACACATTCATATTCAACAACGAGAACATCCAAAACTTCATTCTTCCAAAACATAAAAATTTCAGTCTAGCATTTGTTTTACATTTAGGGGTTTGTATGCAAGCATTCACTAAGTTATTTTTTTAAGAATTTTTTTAAATTAGTTAATACTTCATCTGAAGACTATAATCACAAGAATATGCCCTTATGTTTTAAATATGCTAACAGATACATTCACCTTAAATTATTGCATTTGATAACATGTAGCATATATTAATATCGTTTTTACATCACATGATTTTAACTAACAATTTATATTATGATAAGCTATCCATACCTATCATGATAAACACTCTGATGAGTTTTCTACTCTCTGCATGTCATATTTAAATTGTTTAAATATTCTCGATATAGTAGTCTCAGATAATACCTACGGTTAAACTTATTCCAAAAGAAAATCTTATGAGTTTATTCTACTATTTATATAACAAAAAGGAGCTAACACCCAAGCTAGACAAACTAAAAATCCCTATAAGCATTCCTTTTTTTTTAATAAAATGCTTACGATGGAGAATAAACAATACTATGCCCTATGTTCTACAACCATCCTAAATATAGAACATATCACTATTTGAAAAAGGGATCATTTCTACCCAACACATCTTTAAGCTTAATTAGGAAAACATAACTAAGAATTGATATCCCATATCATAAGTATAGATAAACATACATATACTAAGTGTTTAATCTATTACACACCTTGATGTGATATTTATATTATTAACTAAATATAAATCTCCCTTTTTATTTAACATGACTATGCTATGTTTTAACTCATATGGGAATATATATAATCTTTGACCAAGGAAAAGCTTTAGCTATATATATGGTGACATCATAATTACTGCAATGACTAGATAATATATGCATCCTTATAAAGCCATGGATAATCACTTAACTATATTATTGCATCCACGTTATAAAATGACACAAAACCATGGATAGTCAAATATCCTATCCATTTAACTATACTATCCAAATACACTATATGATATCGCTTAACTTTTATTTAAGAAATATACTATTATGGTATTACTATTTAACTTTAAAGATATTTAAGTGATTTAAAATAACATGCTATCCATATATGATAGCTGATCTAACATGCTTAACTATATCTCCTGCTTATGACAAAATAGTTGTATCATAATAGTTTGTAAATATATGGTGATTGAATTCAGGTTTGTAATTAAATAATGATTTCAATGAACCATCTAAATAACACGGTTTTCAATACATGCAATTATCCTTCACATAGTGGCATCTAAATGGCTGTAAACTTCCTTTCATAAACTGGTTTGTCTACATAGACCCTAGGTCGACACCTTTGCATTAATAATTATTTTTAATATGTTGTAAGTTTGAATCTACGATTCACAAGGTCTGAATATATGTATAAAATACACAAAACAACAAATCAATGACCTTCCTTTTTGTTTTATACAGATCTTCAACCAAAAATAGCCTCTTAAAAGTTTATTTAGCTAATAATAACGATGCTAACTATGCAATGATCTAATATAGTATGTAGTGCCTTAATTTAAGGTATGTTAGAGGGGCCATAGCAGTGATTATATTTATTATGTGGATTGAAATTTCCTACGTTAATGCCTAATTAGGTATATTTTTTAGATTTAAAAGTGTACTTACTCTCCTATATAAGTTGATGCCTCTTCTATACACAACTGTTCATTTATGTCTTAAACCAACTGATTCACTATAAACTTCAACGCCACTATAAATATAATTCAAACTAAAAAATAAGTTTTTGATTATTTTTATAATTGAATTTTATGGTTTTCACTTCTTATGACCTAATGTTTTTTTTAAGTTTTGAGAACTGGTATATAAAATACACAACTATTCATACAATAGAATAGGCTAAATAAAAGAATATGCAAGCTAGTTATATGAGTGACTCAATATGTTCGTCTTTCTCTTTAATTTAGTTTTCAAACTAAAAAAAATAGTATATAGCGTCCCAAACAAGAATATTATTGTACATATATAATATCAACATAATGTTCCATCATAAACATACCAAAAATCATTATTATATGTAATTGAAAACACCACCTACTGGATAAATTTAGTTGTTGATTCCTTTGTCTCTTTTCCTCAATGTTGCACTCCGTCCTTTCCTTTCTGACCTTCTCTTCTCTAAAATGCATAAGATGATAATCTTTCTCTAACTTCTCTATGTAAAAATAGGTGCAACTTCCTCGTTTCAAGATTTTTTTTTTTTTTATTTATTTTTTCTATTTTTAATACATTCAATTCTTTTTCTTTTTTTTTCTAAATTTTAATTTTTTTTCTTTTTATTTTTTTCCAATTCTAACCTCCAAATTTCCTTTTATCTTATTTCTTTATCTTTTCCTATTTTTTTAATTTTCCAGGATAATTTTCATTTTTAAAATATCTTAATATGGAATGCTAAAATTCTATGATTTTATTAAATCAAATTAGCATCCAAATATATTATAATAATTTTAAATGACAATTTAAAAATTTACAAATAACCCATATATATATATATATTTTTTTTTTGCGAAAAATGTTCCTATTATCATTAATAACAAAACATGACAAACACATAAAATAATCCATTACGATATTTTTACCTACTCTGGTAAACCATAGAAAGGAATACTTCAAACAAGAATAAACACACCATAAACAATTATTTTTAATGTATTTCTATCATGTACTAACTATTGTGGTGTGTGTAGGGTTTCATTAGCTCTCTGTAGACCTCTGATGTCTCCATCTACATTACCCTCTCTGATGATACTCTCCCTCTAATACACTCTCAGGGATGGGTTCTCCTGTGTCCACCTCACAACATGTAGATAATTAGATCATATCACATGATAAATATGTAGCAATAATATAACTAAAACAATACATTAATATGCTAAAAATATAAGCACATACTTTAACCAACTCACAGTAAGCAATCATGTATCATCATATATCTAAGCAATATTCTACTATCCCATAATAGCATAAATCTCAAGCTTAGTCTGAAATATAACCAATATCATATGTGCCCACTATAAATACACATGAATAGTCAAATAGTTTGCTTAGCAAGGAATCAGGATGTAAAAGCCTTCTTGTTCTCTGTGGGCTCAGGGACAAGGATATCAACCCCTTGAGATCCAACACAAATGTAGTTTTTATTTAGAAATCCTTAAGGTGGCTAGCAACTTCCTCTGGATAAATTATTTATATAACTGGCTTTAACTATTACGTTCCAATGCATAGACCATGACACATAAGTTAAAGAGGAAGGTGATCTTCATAATTTTGATTCTAGTTGGGACCATGTTATTGAAGGGAAGGGTCTCCCGAGCTCTAATTACATCAATCTACTTGATCCATATCCCTCTTCTATTAGTCTATTTATTTTTTTAGATAATTTTTTTTTATGTAATAGATGTTTCCTAAGATGTGCCTAGTTGATTTTATGTTTTACTCCTAGAATAGGCCTACTTTATTGTTCTTGCTTTTAGTTTGTCATTTTGGTGTGCTCTTTATTGCCATCTTTTATGAATAGTCTTGTACTTTGTTAATATTTATATTAATAACATAAGTTATATATATATATATATATATGGTTCTGTAAAATACATTATATTAATTTTAAGTAGTGTTATAGGCTCATTCATAAACAAAAATATTTTTTTAATAAAATTATAGAATAAAATGTATTATTTGTTCATTGTTTGATCAACTGTAATATGTCTGATGTTAATCAAACTAACATCACATACATATAAGCTCACATCATTAGGTGATAAGGAAACATTATTACAGGCTAACAAATATAAAAATCACTTGAGATATGATTTTATGTAACAAATTAATATAGATCTACAACTTATCCTACTTAGTAAATCCAATATCACATAAGGTAATCGATTAACATCTATTGTAACACTTTATATATCTTAAACATGATCTAATTGGATCTGCTAAACCCAACTAAGGGATAAATTATCAAAAAACACTAAAGGAGAGAGTTTCAAAGCCTTTAGGCAAATAATATCATGCAATAACCCTAGCTAGGTCTTCCAATGCATAAAATGAAATCTAATATAATGTTATAAAAACTTAAAACATAAAGAAATATGATTTAAAATAAACAAAACAAATACGAGATCATGGTAGGAAAATGGGGCCCTAGATCACCTAAAGTGGAATATGGTGAACCAAGAAAACCCTATACCTACACTAAGTTTAAGTTTAGAGTTAATCTAAGCAAGGAGTTAAACATTCAAATATTTTACTTTGTGTAATATCTATCTCTCAAATGAAATAAAAAAGCTAGAGAAACTTACCTTTGAGTGACCTTGTCGAATCTCAATCTCTACCTTGGCCAATAGTGCTTTGCAAGAGATTGTTATGGCTTTGTACGGATTACACTAGTTGAAATTAGATCTAGGTTAAAATATTCCTACTTCCATCCAAGACTTACTATAACGTAAGCTACCTTCTCTCCAAGGCAAACCCTAAACAATGGCTCATTCAAATACAGATGTAGTAAAATTATGCACTGTAATAATGCAAAAAATGAATGTTCCTCTCTATTGAATTAAAGTTAAGGTTGTATTTATAACAATGGATAAATCTTAACCCTTACATAATTTTATCTGATAAGGTCATCCCGCCACAACTAAATTTTAAAAAATAACTGATGTCAACCTAATTGTGTAACGTGTGTCATAAATTTTAGAATAGGGTCAACTAGGGCTGACCTACCAGTTAAAATGGGTTTTGTCTCAGTTAGAGGCTATTTGAGAGGAGAATTACTTAGGGAGTTAGATAAATGGGGTTTGTTTAATTAGGGATTTGGATTTGTAATGGGTTTAGGTATGATAGAATTAAAAAACAATCTTGTAAATCACCAATGGTCTGCCCACCCCTTTCTTGGTGCACCCTTTAAGGTATGCACTTAGAGAGATTAAAACTTGAGAGGATCCTTTAAGATAGAAAGTATCAATAAATAATAAAGTTTAAAAAATATTGTGTGTATACATATATTCCCCACTCGAAGCTCATCACATGACACGTGATTTTAACATGGAATGGTACTTCAAGAAAGAATGTAACAATACATAAAATACTAAGCTAACAAATTATAGTAGAAAGAAAAAAATGAAAATATATTTTAAAATACATACATTCACTTACCTTGTTCTTGTTGAATAAGAGTTGCATGAGAAATAGAATAAAATGACATCCAATATGTATAACAAGAGGTAAACCTAAAAAATAAGATAAAAATTTATTTTTTTTGTAAAAATATGTGGTTAACACTGAAAAATTCTCTATTTTTTCAAGATTCCAAAACTTTCAATTTGTGAAAATAGCTTTTGAAAACAAAGTTATGAACAAAATATGGAATTTCTCGGTAAATAATTGAAGCTCTATATTTTTCAAAATTTTATTATAAAAGGGAGAAATTATTGTTCATTTTCTATCATTGAATATCAGAGCTTTGGGTATCTTATTTTAGTATAGAGATGTCTTGGATTAAGAACGAGGAGGTGGACACGTTGGAGGATGAATTGTAGGATGGATCATGACTATTGTTAGCATAGTTTAGGTATCTCATGTATTTAATATAAATTTCTAGCATTTTAAGATTAAAATGAACTATTTTAGGAAAATTAAATGCCAAGGCAAATCCATGTGGCAAAATTTACCCTAAAAAAATAACAATAGAATAAAAATTATCACAAGTAATGGGTAAGAGTGAAAAATTAAAAAATTAGGTCTAGAGCATTAATTGCAAGTTAGGTAACAATTGCTATTCATTTTGAATAGGGTTAGCCTGGCTGACTTAGTTGAATACGGAAGGTATGGGTAGGTGGTTTATTGTGTATGAGTTGAAGAACTTAGTAAAATATAATAATGGCTGACTATGTAAGAGTTGGCCAAATATGTTAGGAATAATAATGACGGTTGACTACATACCTTCGGGCCAATGATGTTAGGGATTATTTTGAAAGACTTAGCTTTAAATCTAAAATGTATTAAACTAGCTAATTATGTACCACCTAGTCAACATAGTTAAGTTAAGTGGCCGCTATTGTAATACCTGGCTGATTTAGTATGAAAATAATGCTAGCCCATGTAGTTGGATACATGGCAACCTTAGTAAGATAGAATAAAAGGTGAGTGTAATTAAGTAAATGCCCACCCAGTTAAGAATGATGGATAAAAATTAAAACAAGTTAAGTGTATTAATTGCCTATTTTTTTAGTACTTACAGCATATTTGATTATCATTTGGATAAAGATATGACAATTTCTTTGTTGTTTAGTATTTTGTAAAGGTGACAGAGGCTATGGATATTAGTAGATGCAGTGTGGCTACCAAATCTACTAAATACATTGCCTAGAGTAGATTGGGCACAACTGGTGGCTTTGAGATTTAGTGGGATTACAGATCTGGTGTGGATTTCATTGAGTGTTGAGTTAGTCACCATGTTCATAGGAACGTCAAAGAGAATAACTAACACTTTCTGATTGGTGTTGGATGAGGATATTATTTAGGTGGGTATTACCCTAGAGGATGTTCATGCTTTTTTGGTACTTTCTATTATAGGTACACATGTGGTGTGTGATAACCAGAGATAGATGCTGATAGGAAAGCCTTAGCTTTATGGGTGATTGGCTTGGAGAGGTATATAAAGATGGTCTTACAAGTATGCCTATTTGATGTGTATGTTTTGATCATTTTGGATATTTATAAGGCTATCATTAGACTTGTGACGGCTCATGTGATATGTCACAAGTCAAATGGTAAGGTCCAATTGTATATTATTATGCTTGTGCTGGTCTATGTTGGAGCATGACATGTCATATGAATATTATTATGTTATCTGGGTGTAGTTGGTGCATAAATTTTATGGTATTCTATCACAGAGGTATATGGCTATGGGAATCATTGTTTTATTAAGGATTTGGATATATGAGAGATTCCTTGTGTATCAGTATGTAGTATTATCGCATGTAGTGGATGATGCCTTACCATGTATGTAAAGGTGAACACATGATGACATCATACATGTTGTACCACATACCTGAGCGATGTAGACTATCACATGAGGGGAGAATATTTTTTAGCCACATGAAGGCACAATAGATACTTGGTAATCATGGCCAAGTAATTTTTAGGCACAGGGTTGATTACAGATTACTAGAGATTTATATGGTGGTCATAACCACACCTAGTAGTTAATGTATTAAGGAAATTTTGATTTCCACATCTGGTGGGTCCTATATTAGTCCCAACATATTGGGCACATCATGAGTGAGAGTAATATGGTGCAGGAGGTGGCAGGGTACTAGCAGAGGTTCCTTTGATACAGCTTGGTTGAGTTATGGTACCTAGAAGAGGTTGGAGATGATGAAGAGGAGATAGAGGACTAGTTTTTATAGCACAAAACTAAATACCATTACCACCACCATGACCAAGGAGATAAATATAGTCTTCAATGTAGTTTCAGGTAGAGTCACAATCACAGGGAGACTTGGTTGTGTAGCCTATGTTGAGTTGGTCTATTGTCAGGTGGATTCGTAGTGGAACATATCATGCTCATGTAATTCAAATTGATCAATATATAGGTTTCACACCATCGTGGAGCTACCCATCATAGGAGGTGTTTGGTGGATACAAAAATGGAGTGACTATTGTGAGTAAGATGTGGTGTCTTGTGATTATTTTGATTTGAGATAAAGATACATGCTAGATATTTGCATATTTTTTGGAGATATATATGTGGGAAATAATGTGATTTTTGGTTTGTTTTTTGCATATTTTATGGTGGAGGAGACCATATGGGTGACCATGGTGGAGAGGGTCAATCATGAAGTATTGGATGGTATGATACCTCAGCATAATACTATAAAGATGATTGATCTTGTGGTGCCTTCTACACCTGCTTATGTGAGCCAGTTTCAATTATTTGATGAGTAAACTTAAGATATGTAGAAACTATCAAATAGATCACATGTTACTTTGCCACTTAGAATGGGTCCAGGGAAGCTCCATGCATGGTAGACGCTTACTCTAGAGAGATTCATTATCGTAGGTACATCTAGATAGTTAGCATAGGTGAAAGGCTAGGTGGCTAATTTACAAGGATAGGTGGAGGGTCTACGATCAAAGACATGGTCACTACAGTAGACTATTCAAAGAGGATAGTCACAGGACTCAATGGGTAGTATAGTACATCCTCGTAATGGACCTCAGCCTTAGAGCTATATTTTTTACTATGATTGTTTCATGTTGTTGTTTAACCCTAAAATGTGATCTAAGGTGATCTTATCATTAACCCTATATTTTATTAAAGGGGTATATCAAAATGAAATGGAACAACTATGATAATTAGATATATAGCAGGCCAATTAAATATTGAACTCGTATATAAACATATATTGAATTTATTATGTTGAGTATAGTCTAAATATGTAAAGTATAACTATGCTAGATATGAAAATGATAAATACATAATGTATTTTGATTTTTTTGGTGTTAATGTAGATTTGGATTTTAAACAGTCAAAAAGCAAGCTGGAAGGAGATTTTAGAATAGTCATCATATTTTGGGTTTGACGTTTTTAATGCTCTAGACACTAATGTCAACCTAGGATAGTTGCATCGATGCTACTATTTGGGTTAGACATAAGTGTCCTATCTGGAATATCTACTGGAAAAGGATATAACCACCTAGATGTTTTTGGGTTTTACTTCACGTTTGTTATGGTGTATTCAGATTTGGGTCATGGACTTTCACTCCTTGTGAAATGGCAAAACCCCAATTCTCCATCTTCATAGTGACCTTGAGAAAAAATGGGTTACTAGGCACACAAGGTCATGTTGAATCCAAATATCTCTTTATTAGAGTGCATTTCTTGCATGACCAATACTCTAAAATAGGGCCTTATACTCATGTAGTTCTCTCTTATGTGTTGGCTTGTGTGTGAATCATGTAATATGTGTAAAGTAAGTACAATAATGACTTAGCTTGTAACTTAGCAAATCAGGCTCTTGGGTTATCCCTTTAGTACTTTAGATCTAAAGATGTGTTTTCAGTATGATTGTATGGAAATAGGGAAGCTTTATTCAACCAAATGCTTGATAGAGTGATTTTGATAAGTTACCTTGGTCTCTTTGGTCTTTTGAAAGGTTTCATAGGTGAGGAATGAATGAGGGTTGATCTTGTATTTATATCAATCCCTTTGGAGTAATGACTCACATTAAAGCACTTGGGCCAACATTAGAATCTGTTTCATTTGCAAAATGTATGAATTTAAGGTACTGGACACTTATGTCGACGCTAGTGTTTGTCTCGAATGTTAGTGTCCATAGAGTAGAAAAATAGGTACATGTTTAGAACTTGCAAAGATGGAAGATGAGTACATTTAAAACATTATGGGAAATATATAATACCAAGGTCATCAAAATAAGATTGGTTAGATTAAGATATTTAGGCCATGAGGCATAAGAGAGAAAATGTGAGACTTGTCGAAGCAAGAAACGTATAGAACTAAAAGAAACATCTAAGGTCTAAGTTTACCAAGTGTACAAGACTAAGGTGATATATAATCATAAAATAGTGTCTACATTTCCCCCATTCAATCTAGTAAAGAAATTTATATTTTAAAGGAAAGTAATGCATACCTGGGTGTGTATGAACACTTTATCTTTGTGTGTGCCTAACTTGAGTGATTTGTTTGTGACTGATTTACACCAATAACATGTTATAATATAAAATTAGTGCATATAATTTGAGATTGAAAGTATTTGAAATAAACTAAAATTGAAAGAGTAAGGTTTAGAAATATACTCAAGCCATAACTTAACTCTTACTGATCAAAATGCATAATCATGCATGTTTTTATATTACCTTTATAAGCTTCACATATTATTTGCATTCAATATTTGTTTTGAGGACATTTGCATGTGTCATTACCAAGTGGCTCTAAGCCTTAATATTTTTTTATTGTATGCATGGGAGGACATTTTACATGTACTTTTGTGTGTCTTCCATTTATGTGTGTGGACATTTGAACATGTCCTTATATGTGGTTCTAAGCCTCCACTGGTTGTGTCTATGTGTGTGCAGGCATTTGAACATGTCTTTGTATGTGATTTATATTTGAGTGAGTGACATTTGAACATGTCCTTTGTATGTGGCCCCTTGGGTTTATATTTTGTGTTATGTGTGAGTTGTTTGATTGTGTGTGTCATGGCCATGACACCTTACTTGCTTCTTTGCTCAAATATAGATACCATGATGGGAATCATGCACCCACTCAGCGCTTATAATACCATGATGGATATCATGCATTCCTCCTTAAGTAGTTCTAATCAGCGTTATATACTCAGTTGATCAATTATTTATGTGCTTCATTGTCACATCTATCTAGACACACTATGAATGTTTATTTCCATATGCATCTTACATTATTACTATGCTCATTTTACATACCTAATGATGCCATGCTCTTTCCATGTTATCAATAGTACTCAGATTTACACTTTTAACATCACAACAACCTACTGCATAACTTTGTATTTTGAGTTAAGTTCTTGCACAGGATCAAAAAATCATATCAAAATAAGGGGAATTCACATAGGTTTGTCTCAAAGACTAGACTTCCTAGATCAATGCACAAACATGATTTAATAATGATTACAAATTTGACATAGTTTAGAGATCAAAAAATACACAGGAAAACATCTTGGACAAGACAACCACATTGGACAAGAGAGCACTACATTATTGTCTTTCTCATCATTGTTGTCCAAATGCCTAAAAAAAAGGCATTAATCTCTCAGAACCTCATTTTACCTAGAACAATACTCATCAATTTCACAATCTTAGTTCTCAGAATTACTCAATTTATCTCATATTTGATCAATTTGGGGGCAATCATGTGCGATATTTTATTTTTCTCAATCTCATAATTTATATTAACTAGATATTAGTTGGGGGCATGTGTGTGGCAAGTTATTTCCTCAGTGATCAATGTTTTATATCAGTCTTGAAAATGGAATGGTAAATTCACGTCTCTCTATGTTGTATACACCAAACCCAAATTACACCCATTTTTGCACCAATTTTTCTTTAGTTTTGCTCCATAATTTAACCTTGTTCCATTTGCAGTGGTTGGTTCACTATTTGCACCAAATTTTACACCAAAAATGTTTATTGGGATTCATATAGGGATTCCAAATTTGCTTTACTAATCTGGGTATGTGATTATAGATTCAAGTATAACTTGAGTTCTTAAACACACTCACCCATTAATGAGGATTAGGGTATGCACAATTCAATCCAAATTATTCAACGTTAATGAAACTAAAAATGTATAACCCACCATAGTCATCAAATTTTCACTAGTTTTTGCACCTAAAAATCATAATGGTTTATGTACCCAACTAGGTGTATCCATTCCTTGTCACTTTCTAGTTATTTTGCTTTCACTTTTTGATATTCATCTTAATTAAATATTGGTATTACATATGTTTCATTATATTTTTAAGCATGAAGCATAGTTTAACATTGTGGCCCACATTCAAGACTACACTTCGCATGTAAGTTCTAGTATGTGTTTTTACTTTTAATCTAGTACTTTTTCTTTGATACATTATGACAATAAAAGGGGGTAAATGTAGACACATAAATTAAAATTTAAGATAAAATTGTGCACTTTTGACCACCCTCTTACACACTTAGCTCTAAACCTATCTCAAGGCCCTCTTTATCACTTTCGACCATGTTCAACACTCTTTTAAGTAGATGAACAACCCTTGAATTTAATTATCTATATTATTATCAAAATTAGACCTCTTTTTAGCCCTACCTAAGCCTCAACATGATGAAATTACCCATATGACAAGAGTGCCCTGGGGGACTATAATGCACCGCACTAGTATCCTTGCCTCTTCTCTTGTCTTTCCACCAAATAATGACTAATTTACAAAATCAAAAGTTATAATAAGGTTGGCCTATGTCCCTAATGAGATCCATTCAAATTAATTTCATATATATTATTATATAAACATTTTTCAAACCATTTTACATAGGCAGACTTTCATATCGAAAAGCTCCAGAATCATAATTACACATTGAGGGCAAAGTACCAATTTCTCCCAATTCTATTTGAATATAACCCTAGTGTCTCAAAGCATCTAAATACATTTTACATGTCACAAGTAGTAATTAAAGCACTTAATCACATCATTATTTCACCATCATCTAGTATATTGCATCGATTATTCACACACCACAATAGAATGGGAGATTTAAATGAACTTTGATCCCTCTTCATAGTATTGGTATGTAGGTAGTGCTTGACACATGAGGTGTTGAGGTCTTGCCCAAATTCAATGGCTCACCCATTTTTCCCCATTTATTTACATTGGTCTTCACATATACAAGAACTAGGGTTTTGAAGAAAAATCAATCATACAGTGGTCTTCATAACTGATCGTAAGCTCCTACACCAAATAATTTACATATGAAGACATAAAGAACCCTAAACCTTGATTTCCTCATTTCAAGTGGATAAGATCTCCCAAGTTGGATAAGAGCATGAACCATGTAGTGTCATCTTCCTAGTGTTGTTCTCCAGGTTCAAATTCAACTCCTAATTTCTGATTTCAGACATCAGATCTTCCTGCATAGAAAGTTTCAATCTTTGATTCCTCTCGTAGATATAATTTACAGCAAAGTCTTTATTTTTTCATTACATTTTTCTTTTTTTAGTAAGTTTATAGAATACAATAGTTTGAAATTGGTGAATGTTATTATCGTTGTATTATTCTCTTGATTTTGTATAGTCATATTGTCACTTAGAGTTTTCTATAAATCCCAAATTTATAGAACACCAATGATTCCATGACTACACCACATGCCTTCATGAGAATTTATCTGATAAACATAAGGTGTTTAAGTACATCAATGAAATATCACTTATATCTATGTGAAGATGGAGTTCTTGACTTTTACATATTTAAGGCAAGTTTATCACAACACCTCTAATATTGAAGTCAAAACCAAGATGAAGTAACATCTTACCCATTCATCCAATGGTATGTGCAAGATCCAACTAATGCACCACTCCCCATATCAGCCTCCCATGCAAAATCATAATGTTTCCCTCATTTAATGGGAATAGCCTAAGAATGCCACACAAAACTCGAAGGCTCCTATGCCTTCAAATTCAGACAAAGGAAATAATAAGTTATATGACAAATGGTGTTACAAACATCACTCATGCATCCATGATAATTATGAATGTCATGCACATTAATCTCTACTTTTAAAATCTATGTTAGGTCATACCACAACTACATATGACATGATCTAGATAATTATTGTCTAAGCACCACCATCACAACACTAAACACTTTAGGGTAATGTGAGCATCTAAACCACATGAAGTTTTTGGTTAAATTACAACCTCTCCATGTCATCATAAATAGTGGGATTTATAAGAACATCATTTTTCAAGATGTGGTTCAACATCCCATAGTTCCCACTATCGCACATTGTCACCCTTACTTGTTTGGATGGCTCTAATCTATAAAAAATATATAGAACTAGCGATAATGTACATTCAAGTAAAAATTGAATCTAATTAAGGATAATGTCACTTGTGACATTTTACCTCTATAAGTTTTCAAAATATTTCTAGGAATATCTTACTTATTTGAATGCAAATCTATATATCAGGTGAAGCTATAAAAGTGGTGTGTTCATGGACCATAGACCTATTTTGTTACCTCTTTGAGTCATCACTTTCAGAAAAGGTCATATTTATCTCTGCCAAATAATGTCACAAACTCATCTTGCACATGTAGTATTTTATGCTACTCATGGTCCATCCTAAGGCACCTATAGAAGAAAGAACTAAGCATCAACAATGTGCACCATGTAAATATAATAGTAATAGTATCAACTTAAAAATGTACTAAAGAAGTATGCTGAAGTCTTTGTAGATGTAATATCCCCAAACTCAACCTCAATTAAATCATTGAAGGGTATTCAACCATTGACCATCCAATCACTAAACACCAATAGCAACTTAGCTATTAGTAAATTGTTACCCATCAAGCAACCCAATGCCAAAAACAAATCACTAACATGCAGTAAAGTCATTAATTATAGTCATTTAGGGAAATCGCAACATTTGGAAATGGAACACTATAATTAACAAAGAAACCACAAGTCTATAATCTAAAATTTATAAAGAGAAATTACCACAACCAAGGAAATTGCAGGTCTATAATGAGTGCTAAATACAGCAACAATAATAATTAATTAAGTGGATAACCAGCCTTACTCTTTAATTAATACATTGTTAACCAACATTCATTAAGACAAAGGATGCCACCCTTGGGAATATACCTCTTGGGACAAGACATTTGGAAAATTCATGTCTCTTTGATGGAAGGATTTGAAGATATAAATAATCCATTGTGGGAATGGAAGAAGGCATTCAATTATGTATTCAATCATCTAACTTCATATAAGCATCATGCTATACAACCACTCTCAAGGATGAAAACCCTTGTGATTATAATAGCCCAAGGACGAAACCCCTTGTGGACTTATATTTTATTTAATTTATTATTTTGAATACAATATTTATATTTATAAAAAATATTATTTAAAGGAATTCTGTAAAATCCAAATTAATGTAAAATATTTCGATTTCAAATATTACAGTAGAGCACAAAGGTCTCTTGATATATTAGTTACTAAAACACTACATCAAGTTGGTGCTTGAATCTCCTCTTGTGAATAACCCTTTGTACTGCATATCACTTCAAGAGAATGATGAAGATTGATGATAGATATAAGAGCTCTTCGATTACAAAAATATTAGCCTAGTTCTTCTCCTTGGGGGAGTTCGATAGTCCTATCTCCCAAAAAATATTGGACTTGCTTTTACATATACTATTGCACACTCAAAAACATCACAATAAAGAATCGATATCCTTTTTTGTGCATTAACAACCTCCTAGACCTCAAGGCACTCAAAACTTCACCAAGATCGACCTAAAGTCCAGTTTCCACTAGGTTCTAATTCATCCTAAAGACATATAGAATACAAATTTCGTGACATAAGAGGAATTATATGAATGGATGGTCATGCTTTCAATTTGACATTTGAATCTCGTCCTTGATTATTTAGTTATAACATTTTGAAGATTCTGAATATTTCATTTTACATTACTATCAAAAAAAATTATATATTCTAACTATAATATATGAAATATATAAATATATAATATAATAAAAATATTATATAATAATATAATATATATTATTATACAGGATAATATAAAAACACTTTAATCGCATGTAATATATTTATAAATAATTAATTAGCATACATATCTTAGAGAAATTTATGTAAAATACATTGTGATTTAGATGTCTACTTTACTTTGTCACTTTTTGTAATTATATATATTTTTGTTAATATAATGTGAAGCATTCCAATAGTAAAATACACCGAGATATATTATTCTCTAGGCGACTATATTATATTGGATTTTGACATAAATAGAATAGACGCATCTAGAATGATATCTCTCAACATCTTTTACATAAATTTTATCTAAGATATATATGCTAATATATTCTCTATATAATTTTATTTTAATTGAAAGTTTCATAATCTATCCATGACTACAGTTTTTATTCAATACTTAAAGAGTAGAGTTAGCATTAGCACCCATTTAAAGGAGTTACATTTTTAATGCCATGGGCCAATTTTTTGATTCAAAAATGGCTAATGAGCTTCTAAATAGTACTTTTAGAAATTTTCAAAAATTTAACGATCTATGAAAATTCTATCCAAACTAGTTTATAAAAAATTAAAATAACACCAAAGATTCTATAAAATGTATCAAAAAAATATTTAAAACATCTTGCATAACATAAAATTGTGATGAAATTTAGGGCCCATACCAAAGACACTTAGATGTGATGGTAATCATGTTTGACCTAATTTTTCTCATCTATACTTAAATTATTTTAGTCATATATGATATACTCTTAAAATATTAAAAATTATAATTTTTTTTTAATAATATATAATTTTCTATTTTTTGGTTATACAGCAAAATCTTTATCATGTAAATATCATTCTCTTACATTTCTTTGTCAGTACCCATGGGTCGAATACTTTCTATTACATCAAACCATTTAATACATCACTCCTCAAGCTAGAGCGTTTAATCCCAATTCTAAAGAGAGAAAGTAAAGATGTCATAAAAAGTTTACCATGGCCAAAGTAAGCAAAGAGTTTGCACAACCATTAAGATTATCTGATCATGGCATTTAATGCATCAATCTGCAAACTTCTCTATGAAAAAGACACCCAGTTCTCTCACACAATTCTAATTTTCTCTAGTATGCTTTTTTTTAACTCTCTTTCCAAATTGTGAGGATGTAAATGGCTCACCAACTATCTGATAAAAATAGAAATATTGGACAATGGAGAGAATCAAATATTTCTACTCATGATAGATTATTCACATTTGGTAAGCACAACCTCTTGTTGCCAAAATATTTTTTATATTGGATTTATTTGATAACTAATAGCTTATAAAACGGTTCACTCTTTTCTTTGTTATATTTTATCCTATGGAAATTTTATTTAGATATGCTAAAATAATGTGAAAGAAAAAATTTCGCTGACATTACTTTTCAATTGGATTTTTGAAGAAAAAGGAAATTCTTTTATATGATAATTAAATGAACGTCAAATTTAAAATTGAAATTAAAAATGAACACACTTACTCTATTACAACCCATCACCACTCCAAAATATCATTATAAAATACTTCTAACCATAAAAATATATAATATAATTCTTTTTAATTACAAAAATTTATTTATAATTATCAATAATTATATTATATTTGTTTTATTATTATTTTGAATTATATTTATGCCATGTTTGTGTTACATTACAGGGGACACAAAAATGATACTAATGTTATGAAAATCTAAAGGTGATACAATTAAATAGGTTTATCTCATTCACATTTTTACCTCTGAAAATGATATGACTTCCTCAAAGTTTTATCATGAAAAACATAAAAAAATAATCGATTCATGACACAAATATGATCTTATTTATGACTTGAATTGCACTTTGTGTAATAATATAGATAAATAACAAATGCACCCAAAGTTGTAATGGACACACATAGGGATGTGAAGGAATATATAAACTTTAGGGCCTCGAATAAGGTGTTAATAAAACAAAATAAAAACTTGATGTAAATGAAAGCATAATACGTTATATAATTAATAAACTCTATTGATATCAAACTTAAGTCTTTTATCCTCTATTTTCAGATTTGAACATATGCACTATCTTGCAATTTTTCATAATGTTGGAAAGGAAAACAAATGGATGAACTTTTGAGAATGCAACGAAATTCAAACTATGTCAATCAACATTGCTGGTGTCAATTGGTGTCGTTTGTAAGATAAGGCTTTATGATTTGTGTATTTTTAAAATATATGGCATCTTAAGGGGTATTTTTTAATTGGTGCTACATTGCTAGTGTCGATTGTTGTCATTTGTAACACAAGGTTTTATGATTTGTGTATTTTTAAAATACATGGCGTCTTAAGGGGTATTTTTTAATTGGTGCTAAAAGTGATGGACACTATTGAAACACATTTTATAGTTCTTGAACACATTGGCCATTCGAAGGGACTTGTGTCAACTTTATAAACAACAACAAGAACATGGATGAGAGTGTCATTTACCATTTTAATTGACCCATAAATTGGTTGTGGACATATCATATATATAAGAATAGTATAATTTTTGGTACATAAATTAACATTTAAGTTAAAATAATATATTTGTTATCATTCTTTCACACATTTAAATTTAAATTTATATTAGGGTTCTTTTGATCATTTTTAATTACTTTGTATGTAGAAGACTCATTTTTATAAACTTATTGACAACTTCAGAATGCAGCGATACATCATGTTATAAACCTCAGCCATCATTCAAGTCATGATATAGCCTTTGCACCATTGTTTATCCCCATTAGATACCAACACTCTATTGGACAGGAGCGCCTTAGTATGTTGTCCAATCCTCCTCTCTTGTCCTCTTATAAAATAATGACTAATTTACAAAAATCAAAGTTATGGAAAGATCGGCCTATGTCCCTAATATCGGCCTATGTCCTTAATAAACCCCATTCAAAGGAATTTCAAAGATATGAATAAATAAACACATTTCAAACCATTTTTCACACAAGAGGATTCCACACTAAAAAACACCAGAACTTTAATTATGCATTGAGAGAAAAATCCCTATTTCTATAAATTTTGATTACATATAACCTTAGTAGCCCAAAGCTAAAGTCTAAATACATAGTCAAGGTCACAAGTCATAGTTACGGCATTTAATCACACCAGTATTGCACTAGCATCTATCACTTTGCTTCAGTCATTCACATACCACATAACTTAGGAGAACTACATGAAGTTTTATCCCTCTTTAGATTGTTGGTATGTTGGCAGCACTTAGCACATGCGGTGTTGAGGTCACACCCAACTTCAACCACTGACCCATTTTTCTTCCATTGATTTGCACTAGTATTCAAATATCAAAAAGTTAGGGTTTTTAAGGAAAAATAGTCATACAATGGTCTCTGTAACTAATAATAAGCTCCCACACGAAACACAAAACTATAGATGAAGGTAAATAAAACCCAAAAATCTCAAATATATATTATTTGTTGAACATGATCAACCTCATAGAGGATATGAGCACACCCTTTCCTATCCAGCTTCGAGCATTGTTTTCTAGGGCTCATTTCAGTTGTAGATCCAATTTCACAATCACTAAACCCAACCACTACCAACTTTAGCCATTGATTCATCTCACAACATTATTTTCCAAATAAGTTATAGTTTTATATTACACTTTCTTTATTTATCAAGTTTCAAATTAGTGAATGCTTGATATTTTCAATATTAGTATTCCTAATTTCTTACGGTAGTTTGTCACTTAGGGGGATCTATATATTGTTAGGTTTTCCCAAATTTGATAAAACATATTGGTGAACCTAGTTATTGTTGACTATTGAAAGCTTTAATTTTCCATAGGGTTTACTTTAAACATTTTTCCTCCTAGGGTTTCAAATGTAGTTTTGATTTCCTTAATATGTTGGAGTGTTTACTAGCATTTGCATGCCTCTCTTTTCTTACACTCATTTTAGTCTTTAGAAAATTTAAAATGGATAAAATAAAATATCTTCCTCCTCTAACCCTCAATGTTATGAAAGCTAGTTTCCCTCTAACCAGGTCCATAATATCATTATCCCAAGAGGTAAGATAATCAATTATATAGTGTCAAAAGAAGGTAACCAACGTGTTCCTCCTCCAGCCCCTCCACCTCCCACATATCCTCTTGATGGTGTATGTATGCATGTTCAATCTAAAGAACTCAGGGTTTGTGTTGGCGAATCTCTTAAAGATCAAATCATCATTATGGGCAATTTAATAGAAGAGTTAAAAAAATAAAATCATTTTTTTAGTGCAAAGATCACATCATTGAAAAATCATATTACATATACACATAATCTAAAGTATGCTAGTGTTAATCATGTACATGCATCTTCATATAACAATATTGTGCCTAATAAGATTTCATATCAAAATAAGAAGCTTTTACAAAATTCATCTACAATAAGTGATTTTAAAAGTATACAAATAGCTAATAAGAGTTTAAGTGATATTCTAAGGGCAATGATTACAAATAAGTTGATCCAACTACCTCCTCTACATCCTATAAGGAGATCAAAATACTATTGTGCATATCATATAATGCATGGGCATAATACAGATCATTGTTTGGATTTGAATTAAAAAATACAAAAGATAATTGAAAGTGTTGATCCTACAATTGATACCTTAATCAAACAATCCACAATGGAACAAGAGCAAGTAGAAAAAGTGGCAAGATTAGAACTAGTACAAAAATGGCTACTAAAGGATAAATTAGAGCAAGAAAAGGTTTAAAAGGCATAATTAGAACAAAAAAATATTCAACAAGATAAATTAGAGCAAGCAAGATCAAAAAATACATAAGATGCAAAAGAGAAATTACAAAGGGAAGAATTGCAAAAGTATAGGTTACAATAAGAAAAGTGAAGCTACTACAAGAGAAGTTGAAAAATCAAATTCAAGACAAACAAAAAATCATTCTTAAAAGAGGGTTTTTAACAAAAGAGTTTCCAAATCAATAAATGCTTACAAAATTCAATGATGCAAGCATGGTTGCAAAGGAGTCAACTAGAAAGAGTTCATCATTCATAGAGCCTTTGATTCTTGATCCCCTCATTGATGGTAAGTATTGCACCAACGTTGTGATCAATAACACTATTGAAATGAATATTTGTAGCATGACACTCTTACAATTTATTGGATATGATAAACAACATTTGAATAATATTAATTTATCTAAGTCATTTATTCAATCCATTGAATTACCTTACACAGCTGTACCAAAAACATGTTCAGTGGTATTCCATATATGCCCTAGTTTGGCCCAATATAATGTTGAATTGGGAAGATTGTGGATGATAGAAATGAGGGAAATAATGGGTACATATGCTAACCATGTCACATTTGAACATGAAAGTGAAACAATCACAGTTTCAAGAGAAAATAAAATTTATTCAAATGAAAAGCAACAAATAGAAATAATGCCTTTAGTGAGTACACACATCGATACAAGTAATGACATAATAGTAAAAGCAAAGGACATAATATATATTACAAAGGAGAAATCAGAAAGTTCAATACCATAATATGAGTCAACTTAATCAAAGGTATCTCAGAGTAACATTTTTGTTAAATTTAGCATCACTAGAGAGAAAGAAGCACAATATATCAATCACTGCATCCCAAACAAACATGGATAATCAATATAATAGTGGTAATCATTATACAACATGAAATCAGTACTCATATTCAAATTTTAGTTCAATTCAGTCATAACAATATAGACATTTCCATTCACACAAGGTTACCATTCCTCTTTTAGATACAATTCCTATTGATTGTGAGTCTTTTTTAGGACTCATTGGTTAGTATCTATCTTTCACTTTTTACTTCTACTTCTCATATATATGCAAAAATATAAAAGTAGAAAAATACTTCCAAAAATACCAAAAATTAGGGTCTATGCATGCTTATATATACTTCATCATACATCAGTTCATTTTTGCATAGTTATTTGATACTTATTTTAACTAGTTTTATATCATATATGCTTCACCAGTATACATGAGTGACTACATATTACAGAGAACACTAGATCCAAACCTAGTTATAAGTGATATGACTATTACACATTCAAAAAATGCAATCAAAAAACATCACCCTATTGTATATAAGTGTGTTGCTCTAGTGTTCTTAAATGCGTAGTTATCCTAAAGTGAGCTTAGACTGTCACTACTTTGTTCTAAACCACACACACACTTTTTACAACATGTACATTCATCAACTAGTTCATTTTGGGCATACTATACACAAGTTTTATCTAGGCTCTTTGGCTACCTTATCTTACTCATAACTCAGTTCTTTACACATCATTAAATATTTAGATATTGTTTACTCACTAACATCTTGATATATTAGTGGTTATCTTAATTACTGAATCTACTCATGTTATAACTTAGCTCTTGTTGATCAATCACATATTATCATGCATGCTTTTCATATTACTTTCCTATATTTGTGTCTTTTATGCACTCTCTCTTTGCCATTTAGGACATTCGATTGTGTCTTTTATATGTGGATCTAAGCCTTCATTTTATGTTTCTATGTGTGTGAGGACATTTGAACATGTTTTTGTGTGTGTATTCTATGTTTATGCAAAGATTTGAACATGTCCTTCTATGTGGATCTAGGCCTTCGTTGCTTACATATATGCATGTGAGTACATTTGATGTATGTGGCCCCCTGGCTTATATTGTGTGCTTTGTGTGTACTCTTTGATTGTGTGTTTCATGTCTATGACACCTTGATTGCTTCTTTTCTCATATTTTTATGCCATGATGGGCATCATGCATCCACCCAACCCTTCCAATGTCATGATGGATATCATTAATTTTTCCCTAAGTAGTTCTATTCAATGTTACATACTCAGTTTGATCACTTATTTACATGCCTAAATGGTAACACCTATCTAAACACTTTTGCTATGAATGCTTGTTCCTACATGCATCTCATGTACTAATATGATTATTTTATCTATATGATGATGCCATGCTTATCCATGTTATAACTATTAATTAGATTTACATCTTTATGTCAATAATGTAATGCATAATTTTTTATTTTGAGTTAAGTTTTTATGCAAGCTCAACAACTTACCTCAAAAGAGGGGGAATTCACATAGGTCTATCTTAGAGACTATACCTCATGTATCGACACACAAACATAATTTGGCAAACTATTTAATTATTTTTGGGAATTAGGTGTTTAATTCCTAAGCAAATAAAGGTCTGAGTAAAAGTAAATTAGTAAATAAATGTCTCTCAATTAGCCTACTAATTTGTGTAAATAAAAGTGTATTTTACCTTTTTTTTAAATAGTAATAAGTATAAGGAAATCAAACTTAGCTTATTATGGGTTAAAACATGTTGTTCCCAAAATCCGTTACTCATTTTTGGGGACAACATATCAACTATTTTGGGTCCTGCAAACCAAAATTCTCTCTTCCCTTCTCAAAAAATGTTCTGAGCTCTCAAGTTCCTCAATTATTCAAGCATTTTCAGTCAAGGAACTCGCAGATTCAAACGTTCAACGACATCAGTAGACTTAAAGAGTTAAGCGCTTCAGCAAGGTTCAAAAGTTTAATAAGTTTGGCGGACTTAAAGAAAAGAAGGCTTCAAAGAGTGAAGGTTGAACCATTGAAATTTGAACCAAAATGGTTCAACGAGTTCAAAGGTTCAACAAGTTCAATAAGATCAAAAGACTTAAACGAAAGAAGACTTCGAAGAAGAAAAATTGAACCATTGAACCGTTGAACCTTGAACCAAAATGGTTCAAAGGTTCAAGGTTCAACAAGTTCAATAAATTTTGAGAGACTTTGAAGAACAAATAATGAACCATTGAACCGTTAAGCCTTGAACCAAAAGAGTTCAAAGGTTCAACGAGTTCAACAGAAAAGAAAAAGATCCAAAAAGTTTGAAGGAACAAAAGATTCTAAGAAAGAGAATGAACTATTGAACCTTGAACCAAAATGGTTCAAAGTTCAAAGGTTCAATGAATTTCAAAGTTAGAAGGGGAGCTTCGAGTGAAGGAAAGAAGCGTAAGATTCCAGAGACAATTTCGAAGACATGGTTCAACCAAAGAGGAAAGAAAGTGATTGAACCAAGGGACCGCCCAGACTGCCCGAACCATTGAACCATTGAACCAATGAACTTTCAAAGTTCAAAGGTTCAAGGTTCAATGTGGTTCAAGTGACCAAGTGACCAATGATGTCCCCATGGACATCAAATTTAAGGTAATAAAATGCCTATTTATTTTCAAATATGACACAGAACTTGAAGATAAAACTCAGCAAACAACTGAAAAAAGAGCCGAAAGAGCCTGCTGAAGGTAAGAAGATAGCCCGAGAGCTCAAAAAGCTACAGTAAATATTGAAATATCTAAAGGGGAGTTATTCTAGTAGGTGGAACAGTCCACCAAGTAGACATCAGAGCATAAACATTCAAAGGCGCAGCCTATGTTTCTCCCTTTGAATAAAAGCGAGTGGACAGCCTCATACATATCTGAAAATAGACCAGAGGACCCATGTTGAGGAGAAGACTTTTGAGATGAATTGACATGCCACAGTTAAGGTCGATGCCCTGTTCTAGCATGGCCCCTTGAAAGAACTGAAAATGCATTCAAGGCATTGAATGCAATATGGGCCATTTTGTGAAACAAAGTGCCAAGTCTTTCTTGGTTGTTATATATTGTAATCTCTTATTTTATGCAAAGGAGATATTTTTTTTATCAAAAGCAAAACTCTGCTCAAATTGAAAGGCATTATTGAGACTTTGAGCTCAGATTTTTAATCATATTTCGTTATCTGAATGAGAAAGCAAGTGACCTTTCAGGCTTTGTGCTGGAATAGCTTGTATTGTTGAATAAATTGTTCTTATGTCTATTTTCTGAATGCGTTCTTGTCCATTTAATTAAATCAGTAGGACTAGTGGAAGTAACCAAGAAGGTGTCCTGAAGCCAACTGTGGAGAGACTTTGTGCTGCCATAATTGTCTTTAGTGTGTTTATTTTCTGTTTCTGTTTAAAGGATCTTGGGATGACTTTGTGCCCCCATTATTCTTCGTATTTCACTCTTTGGCAGTTGAGGAGGAGACTTTGTGCTACACCTCATTCTATTGGTTATTGTGCCCTTTTACATTTACTTATTAGTTACTTTCCAGAAAGAATTCTTCTTGTTTGTTGCAGACCACTTCTGAAAGAAGATAAGTGTCTTCTATCATTTCACCAGAATTCTCCTATGTCTGTGAACATCATCTCTAAAAAAAGAGAGATGGATGGTGTTATCCTATCCCTAAGTGTTATTTTCAGCTTATATATATATAGTATATAGCACCTCATATTTATAGGGAACCTCCCCTTGATGAGAGGAGAGATTTGTCCCCCTTTGATGTGGTAAACCTGCACATTTGGCCGACCAATCTCTTTATGTTATGGTTGAAACAACCTATTTTTTCTATCAGTTAGCTGGTGACAAAATATTTACCTAATAGTTTTTTGCAACTCCACTGGGGACACAACAATTTTGCATAATTTGAAGCCTCAAGCTTCAGATTGAAGCATCACTTATGTCTTATCCATTATCATTATAGCCTTAACTATTTTTATTATATACTCTAAGCTACAAAACCAGAGATGCTAGAGATCGAGTGTTTCATTTCAAAAGTCAATTCTCTGGCAGCTCCACACCAATTGGAAAGAATGTGCAATTTAAAGCCTCAAGCTTCAAGCTGAAGCAGGGCCAATTCTTTTCCATTTTTATTCTACAATCTGGCAGCTCCACGCTATATAAGAAGACAGAAAGCTCAAGGTCTTGTTGACCCTATTTTTGAGTTGGTGCAGCATAGTAATTTTGATTTGTTTCCTCCACAACCTCACCTTCAATGAACTAGGAGTCTTCTTCCTACCAACACCAAGTCACCAATACAAGGCAGAGCTTCTTTTTCCTCTGCTAGCAGAGCTTTGCCTATACATACTCCACCCAGATTTGTTATCCCTCCTTTTTATAGTCATATAATGGTAGTTCAAGGCCCCTAGGGAAACTCTTTTAGCTCACTCAATTTAACTCCACCTCTACATGAGCTACCACACAATTCTAGGAAGAATTTCTCCAAATTTTATGGCGATGAGAGAGTTCATCCTGATGAACATATTACAACCTTTAGCATAGCCTGTGGCATGATGGGTGTAGAGTATGAGGATGTAGCAGTCAAGATGTTTGTGAGAACATTGCAAGGCACTACTGCAGACTGGTTTTACCATCTGCAGGCTTAGTCAGTGACTGACTGAAACACTCTCAAAGCCAAATTCAAATCCAGGTTCAAGCCTACAGAAGATGTGCATGCCCTGTTAGTCCAACTCACACAGATGAAGAAGGAGCCTCATGAACCTCTGAGGGACTTCATTGCCAAATTTGACAAGTTGAGTAACATGATTCCTACCATTGCTCAGCCAACATCTGAGAACCTTAAATGTTTTTTTATCAATTCTTAGCTTTCAGAAGTGATTTTTCTTCTGAGACAGGTTAGCCACATAGACCTTGCTATTGCTCAGGATTTGGCCACTGAGGTAGAAGATGATCTCATCTTGGCAGAGAAGATAATAAGAGATCCTAATGAAGGTCAATCTTCTTCATCCTCTAAATATCCATCTACAGGCACCATTAATCAAATGGTGCAGAAGCTGGTAAATGAGTTGCTAGCTCTCAGAAAGCAAATGGTGCAAGAGATGTCTTCTGTTCCTTCATATAGAGATACACCAAGGATAATTTTTCTTAATCAGTCGTACCAAGGCAATACTGCTAGGAATCAAGGGCAGCCAAATCGTCTTCCTCCCCCACAGGAGAAACTTGCCATTGAAGCACCTCCAACCAATTCAGTAGTTGTATATCTTGAAATAAAATCTGATTTTTCATTCCAACCTGAGTTGAATCCTAAAAATGACATTGATCTCTTCACAGAGGACCATGAAGAATCAGCTAGCAACTCCAACATTAGTTTCTTGAATTACCAGGATGAACCCAGAAGTAAAGGTGAAGCATTTGATGGATCATACGTTGTATTCATCTGGTCCCAGAACCAGTCAGCCCAGCAAGCTGATAAGAAAAAAATAGAGGAGCATTCTCAACCAGTAATTTTAATTGCTAAGCGGGGAACCACTCTACCTTTTCAATCAAAGGACCCAGTGATCGCTAAAAAGGTAAGTAAATCAAGCATTTTTCATCTTCAACTTCAAATTCACAGACTAGTACCCCACTAAAAATTAGAAGGATGAACTTCCTTCCTCTGTTCTTAGTCCACTTCATTCATTTGACATAGTCGACCATGTCAAGAACACCAAAATTCAAATGACTGAGTTCAAATTCCTTCAATCCAATCCTGAGTAGTTGGATAGATTAGTGGAATGTGTGAAGGATAAAGCCATCCCTATAGGATAAATTTTTTTGAAAGTAACTCCTGGTCCCTCCAAGAACATATCCACCCAAAATAACCTTGTCATTACTCTTCCAGCTACCCTCGAGAAGAAAGAACCATTTTATGTCTTCCTATTGATAAACAGTCACCAGCTGAATAATTGCATCATAAACTCGGGTGCATCTGACAATGTCATGCCTACCAAAGTGGTTGAATCCCTTGGTCTCACACTGACCAAGACATTTGAGAGATGTTTCTCCATGGAGAATAAACAAGTGCCACTGCTAGGACAAATCAAGGATGCCTAATTTGCATTTGTGGCATTTTTAAAAAAGAGAATTAAGATGACAGTCTGAGTGGCCGATGTCCCAGCCTCCTACAGCATTCTGCTTGGATGAATTTTTTGCAAGGATGTTGGTGGTGAGTTGAGCATAGACCTGTTTGAAGCAAGGATCTCGATCAAAGGCATCATGCAGAGATTGCTCCTTGGGAAGGAGGCAAAATACGTTGTCACTCAAACATCAACTCTTGAAGCTCAAATTTTGTTTGAGTCTTCAAGCATGGGTAATTACTTCTTGACCACAGAGGATGTTCATGTTTCTATAAATGAAAGTCCTGTAGCTGGTGATCTAGAAATAGATTCAGATGAAACAACAAGAGAATTGATAGGATGCAGTGCAAGTGTAGAAGAATCCTCCCCTCTAATTAAAGAAAAATCTAAGGAAAAATTAGTTTTTGATGATGTCTAGATTCTAAAATTTGATGGCAGCTATTATTCTACCAATTCAGGAGCTAGAATTGTGTTGATATCTCCTCAAGGAGATATTTTCCATTTCTCTCATAAATTACAGTTCAGTAATACCAACAATACTACTGAATATGAATCATGCTCAAATTTAAGGCTAATTAAGACAGGGGCATCAAACTCCTTCACACTAAAGGAGATGCTGAGTTGGTGGTTTTCCAGGTTAGGAACCTGTACCAAACCAAAAATAAAAGATTATGTCATTATCGCAATCTAGTTTGGGATCAAATTGAAAGCTTTGATGCTTTCAGTATCTCTATAGTACCCAGAGATTTCAATGACCAAGCTGATGTGTTAGCTATTTTAGTGACTCTTAGTTCCTCACCAAGATTTTAAAGGAGATAGGTACACTATCAAACTGGTATTTCAACCAAGTTTGCCTGACAATGCCAATCATTGGCAAGTATTCAATGGTGACAACTAAATCATTGCCTTTCTAGAACAAAAAAGTATCTTTGAATAGCTTCACTTTGAAGGCAGTGAGCCTCAAAAACTTGATCAGCCCCTGAAACAAGTTCAGACGCAAGTGAATAATTCCTATAACTAAAAGGGAATAAAATCCTAAAAGGACTGGTTTCCCTTGAAAAATTGTTTGACAAGCACGACAGGTTCATCAAACAGCAACAAATAGATTCAATCTCCTCCCAGGAGTTTGATCAGATAAATTTGGGTACCAAGGAAAATCCCAAGATGGTGAACATTGGGAAGTGCTGCACTCCAGAAGAAAAGTGTAAGTTTACTGCTCTACTCTGCCAATACATATATGTTTTGGCGTACTCCTATGATGACCTAAAGTCACTCAGGCCTGAATAAATTCACCATAAAATTTCTCTCAAGAGTGATTCGGTGTTTTACAAGCATAAATTCTGGTAGTATAATCTGAATATATCAAGTACTATTCTATTTAAAATACTGAATGCTAGAATAATTTTCTCAATCCATCATTCCATATAGATTACAAACATAGTTCCTGTGAGAAAAAAGATTGGTAAAATTCGCCTCTACGTGGATTTCAAAAACTTGAATCAATCCTCTCTAAAGGATAACTATCCTCTGCCCATCATGGATCAAGTCCTTTAGATGGTGACTAGTTCAGAGATGTTATCAATGTTGGATGGCTTCTCAGGGTACAATCATGTAGAAGTTGGTGAAGCAGACCAACATAAGACTGCCTTCACCACACCTTGGGGCACCTTTACATATCGAAGAATGCCATTCAGCTTAATAAATGCTGGTGCCACTTTTCAGAGAGCAATGGACCTTGCTTTCAAAGATGAAGTGGGTAAGTTCATTGTGGTATACTTTGATGATTTAACAGTCTTTTTCAAGCATCGTCCTAATCATGTGCACTATCTGCAATAAGTGCTGAAATGATGTCGACAGAATGACATTTCTCTAAATCTTAAGAAGTCTATTTTTGGGGTAATAGAAGGGAAACTTTTCAGACATATTGTATCCCACGAAGGCATAAAGATTGACTCTAAAAGAGTCAAATCCATCTAGGTGATTACTCTGCCCACAAGTAAGACTTCAGTTCACTCTTTCTTCGGAAAGGTGAATTTTTTACAAAGGTGAATTTTTTACAAAGGTTCATTTTTGAGTTTGCAGAGAAGACTCACCACATTGTGGACATGATGAAAGGAAAGACCACTTTTAGCTAGACTAAAAAAGGCAAATCAGCATTTCAAGACATCAAGACAGCTATTGCCCATGCCCCAATTCTGGTTTGTCCAAATTACAGCAAAATTTTCACAATGTACAATTATGCTTCTGAGCACACACTTTCAACAATTCTGGTTCAAGAGAACAAAGAAAGTGTGAAATCTCCCATATCCTTCATGAGTTGTCCTCTCAAAACTCATGAACTAAAATATTCAAATCTAGAGAAGCATGCTTATGCAGTGGTAAAGGCAATAAAGTATTTCCACTTTTACATTTTGAATTCCCACATTATTGCCCTGATTCTTGATACAACAGTCAAGTCTATATTAACTCAGTAAGAGTTTAGAACCAAAAAGGGCAATTGAATTGCTAAAATCTAGGAGTTTGATCTGGTTATCAAACCAACCAAGCTTGTGTGGGGAAAAAGAGACACACCAACAGTCTTCTTTGTCACCACCACAAATGAGTGGTATTCAAATATTGCTCATTTTCTCTCCTATAGTGAGTGTCCTGCTCACCTGTCTCGTAAAGAAAAGAGGATTGTCAGGTTGAAAGTTGCCAACTTTGTCTTATGGGACAATGGGCTATATAAGAGGAACTTTGATGAGGTATTCCTTCGCTGCGTAGATAAAGTGCAGCAGAACCAACTTCTGGAGTCCTTCCATAATCTAGCCGATGGAGGACCTTTTTTTGCACCTATAACTGCTCATAAGATTCTGAAAGCTAGGTATTATTGGCCTACTCTATTTCAAAATGCATACAAATGGGTACGAAGATGTGAACTGTGGCAATAGTTCATTGGAAGACCTAAGTTAGTTGCTTTACCTCTTAAGCCAGTGGTAATAGAAAAGCCATTTCAGCAATGGGGAATTGATTTCATTGGTGATGTAAATCCATCTTCAAGCACTGGACATGATTATGTCCTCACAGCCATAGATTACTTCACTAAATAGGTGGAAGTTATTCCATCCAAGCAGGCTACTTTAGAAGTAGTATGCAATTTCCTCAAAGAAAACATCATTTCCAAGTTTGGGGTCCCAACCAAGATTATAACAGATAATGCAACCTCTTTATCTTCCCATGAGATTACTCAATTCTATTTTTATTATGGGATTACCCTCTCCCACTTCTCTGATTATTTTCTACAAGAGAATGGCCAAACAGAATCAAGCAACAAGGACCTAGTGACCATCATCAGGAAGCTGGTATGACAACCAACGAACCTGGCATAAAGCATTGTTTGATGCTTTATGGGCAGACAAAATTATGCCCAAGAGAGCAAAGGTATGTCATCTTTCTAACTTCTGTATGGTCTCAATGTAGAGATACCAATCACCTTGGAATTACCAGCATTGAAATTGGCAAAGGCGGTCAAAGATCAGACATATGAAAGCTCAATTGATAAGAGGATCATGTGTTTGACTGAACTAAATGAGCAATGAACCATGGTGGTGGATCGAATTGTTGCACATCAAATCTTGGTGAAGAATCTCTTCGACCAGAAACCAAAATCCCATACTTTTTAGATCGGTGATAAAATTTTGTTATGGGACAAGAGAAGAGAACCAAAGGGAATGCATGGGAAATTTGATTCTCTATGGAGAGGCTTGTTTACTATTCGTCAGCTCAATGGTGAAAATAGTTTCCTGTTGAAGTATCAAGATGGCATGCCCTTTTCACTGCCTCACAATGGGCAGCATCTGAAGCACTTCAATACTTGAAGTATCGGGTGACATCAGTTGTACATATGTATATTTGTATAGTCTTTAGTTATGTTTGGCACTTTTTTATTTTTATTTTTTTTGACACCTTTCTTTTTGGGTAGCATGACTCTGTATCCCAATGGCATACTTAAAGGCACTGGAGATTCTAGATTCTACTCCCTTCGATTATTTTTACAATCGATGGAAGTTCCCCAACTAGAACCAGCTGTTGTTCCCAAAATTTGTCACTCATTTTTGGGGACAACATATCAACTATTTTGGGTCCTGTAGACCAAACTTCTCTCTTCCCTTCTCAAAAAATGTTCTGAGCTCTCAAGTTCCTCAATTATTCAACCATTTTCAGTCAAGGAACTCGCATGTTCAACAAGTTCAACAACTTCAACAAGCAAGCTCTCACAAAGAGACAAGTTCCAAACACTTAGGCATTTCAAGGCTGGTTCAATGCCGAAGTTCAATCAAAAGGTCCATCTTTAGGCTTCAAACCAAAATTGAGCCATTGAACCATTGAACCTTGAACCAAAAGGTTCAAAGGTTCAATGGGTTCAAAGATTCAATGACATCGGCAGACTTAAATTGTTAAGTGCTTCGACAAGGTTCAAAAGTTCAATAAGTTTGGTGGACTTAAAGAAAAGAAGGCTTAGAAGAGTGAAGGTTGAACTATTGAACTTTGAACCGAAATGGTTCAATGAGTTCAAAGGTTCAACGAGTTCAATAAGATCAAAAGACTTAAATGAAAGAAGACTTCGAAGAAGAAAGATTGAACCATTGAACCTTGAACCAAAATGGTTCAAAGTTCAACAAGTTCAATAAAGTTTGAGAGACTTAGAAGAACAAAAAATGAACCATTGAACTGTTGAACCTTGAAACAAAAGAGTTCAAAGTTTAAAGGTTCAATGAGTTTAATAGAAAAGAAAAGGATCTAGAAAGTTTGAAGGAACAAAAAATTCTGAGAAAGAGAATGAACCGTTGAACCTTGAACAAAAATGGTTCAAAATTCAAAGGTTTAAAGGTTCAAAGAATTTCAAAGTTAAAAAGGGAGCTTCAAGTGAAGGAAAGAAGCGTAAGATTCTAGAGACAAGTTCAAAGAGATGGTTCAACCGAAGAGGAAAGAAAGCAATTGAACCAAAGGACCGCCTGGACTGCCCAAACCGTTGAACCAATGAACTTTCAAAGTTCAAAGGTTTAAGGTTCAACATGGTTCAAGTGACCAAGTGACCACTGATGCCCCCATGGATGTCAAATTTAAGGTAATAAAATACTCATTTATTTTCAAATATGGCACAGAACCTGAAGACAAAACTTAGCAAATAGTTGAAGAAAGAGACAAAAGAGCCTGCTAAAGGTAAGAAGATAGCCTGAGAGCTCAAAAAGCTACAAGGGATAATGAAATATCTACAGGGGAGTTATTCTAGTAGGTGGAACAGTCCACCAAGTAGATATCAGAGTGCAGACATTCAAAGGTGCGGCCTATTTTTCTCCCTTTGAATAAAAGTGAATGGATAACCGCATATATATCTAAAAATAGACCAGACGACCCATGTTGAAGAGAAGACTTTTGAGATGAATTGACACGCCACAGTTAAGGCCGATGCCCTGTTCTAGCATGGTCCCTTGACAGAACTAAAAATGTATTCAAGGAATTGAATGTAGTATGGGCCATTTTGTGAAACAAAGCACCAAGTCTTTCTTGGTTGCTATATATTGTAATCTCTTATTTTATGCAAAGGAAATCTTTTTGTTATCAGAAGCAAAACTCTGCCCAAATTGAAAGGCATTACTGAGACTTTGAGCTCAGATTGTTAATCATATTTCATTATCTGAATGAGAAAGCAAGTGACCTTTTAGACTTTGTGCTAGAATAGCTTGTGTTGTTTAGGAAATTGTTCTTATGTCTGTTTTCTGAATGCATTCTTTTCTATTTAATTAAGTAAGACTAGTGGAAGTAACCAGGAAGGTGTCCTGAAGCTGACTGTGGAGAGACTTTGTGCTGCCATAATTGTCTTTAGTGTGATTATTTTTTGTTTCTATTTAAAGGATTTTGGGATGAATTTGTGCCCCCAATATTCTTCGTATTTCACTCTTTGGCAGGTGAGGGGGATACTTTGCGCTACACCTCATTCTGCTGGTTATTGTGCCCTGTTACATTTACTTATCAGTTATTTTCCAAAAAAAAATCCTATTGTTTGCTGTAGACCACTTCTGAAAGAAGAGAAGTGCCTTCTGTCATTTCACCAAAAAATTTCTATGTCTATGAACATCATCTCTAAAAAAAGAGAGATGGATGGTGTTATCCTACCACTGAGTGTTATTTTCAGCTTATATATATATATAGTATATAGTGTCTCATATTTATAGGGAACCTCCCCTTGATGATGAGAAATTTGTCCCCCTTTGATGTGGTAAACATACACATTTGGCTGACCAATATCTTTATGATGTGGTTGAAACAACCTATTTTCCCATCAGTTAGCTGGTGACAAAATATTCACCCAACAAAATAGATGGTGCAGGGTCTAGAAATGGTTGTGCAGGGATGGCAGACTGTCGTAAATAGGACCCAAAAATCTATTTTTGGATTGGATAGGACTGCAAAAATTAAGAAACCCTGCTACTTAGCATTGTAATCCACTTTTTAGCACTGTTATCCACTTCCAGCACTATTTTCCACTTCTGGCGATGTTATCCTAGTGGTCTAGCTTTTTTGGGTTCTGTTCAGCAGGCTTGTGACACCATGGCAATGAAATATCAAAGCTTGGGTCTGTGTGGAACTTATTGTGTGTCTGATTCAATCTTCAAAACCCTTAGGATGTCTTGGTACTTAAACTTGAGTAGTAAACTTTGGAAAGATAGGAGGGGTTAGTATGTAAAGTGTTGTTCCCAAAATTTGTCACTTGTTTTTATGGACAACATGCCGACCATTTTGGTCTTGCAGGCCAAAATGCTCTCTTTCTTTATCAAAAAAAGGTTCTGAGCAGTTGAGTTTTTCAAATAACTCAAGCCTAGCTAAAGAAATCACAGATTCAACAAGCGAGCTTTCTCAAAGGGAAGTTCAAAATACTTAAGGCATTTCCCAAGTATTTTGAGGATGGTTCAATGTCGAGGTTCAATCAAAAGACTTAACAGTGGGGTTCAAAAAATTGGAATGAACCATTAAACTGAAAGGTTCAAAGGTTCAATGACTTCGACAGACTCAAAGAATTAAAGGATTCGAGGAGTTAGAATGAACCATTGAACCATTGAACCTTGAACCAAAAAGGTTTAAGGGTTCAAAAGTTCAACGATTTCAATGGAGTTAGAGAATAAAAGGTTTTAAAGAGTTAAAATGAACCTTTGAACCCCACCTCTGAAAGGTTCAAAGAGTTCAAAGTTTGAGCGGAAGCTTCAAGTGAATGGATGAAGCAAAAGATTCTAGAAAATGGTTCAACTGAAGAAGAAAACTAAGTGAACGCGGCCCTTTACAAAACATTGAAATGCCGAACCATTGAATCGTTGAAATATTAAACCATTGAACCAAAAGAGTTCAAGGTTTAAGGTTCAAAATGGTTCAAGCGACCGGTGATGTCCTCGCAGATGTCAAATTCAAGGTGATGGAATAACTGTTGATTTTCAAAAGAGCGCAGACCTAACAACAAACTCAGGGACCAGCCAAGAAAAGAGCTGAAGGAGCCAGTTGAAAGCAAGAAGATAGCCCCGAGATCTGAGATCACCATAAAAAGACAAAATGTAGCAAGGAAAGAGGGAATGACTACATAAAATCTAGAAATATTTGCAAAAAAGTTATTCTAGTAGGTGGACCTTAGAGAACACAAACATTCAATGGCATGAAGTAAAGGCGAATAGACAGCCATGTAAGCATCACAAAGAAGACCAAGAAACCCATGCTTAGGAGGAGACATTTAAGATGATTTAGAATTCCAAAGTTAAGGACGATGACCTATTCCACCATGACCTCTTCATATAATTTCTAATGCATTCAATGCAGCATGGGCCATTTTCATGAAAATAAGTGCCTAAGTCTTCCTTTGAATGCTATATATTGTAATCTCTCATTTTGGATAATGAGATCTCTCTGTTATTAGAATTCAAGCTCTACCCAAATTGAAAGGCATTCCTGAGACTTTGAGCTCAGACTGTTAATCATATTTTGTTAAGTGAATGAGAAAGCAAGTGACCTTTCAGACTTTGTGTTGAAATAGCTTGTGTTATCTAAGAAATCATTCTTATGTCTTTTTTCTAAGTATAATCTTGTCCATTTAATCAAATAAGCAGAACAAGTGGAAATAAGTTGGAAGATGTCCTGAAGCTGATTGTGAGAGACTTTGTGCTACCATAATTGTCTTTACTCTGTGTCTTATGTAAAAAATATTGGAGAGACTTTGAGTTCCCCTTATCCTTCATAATCTTTCACTCTGTTGTAGTTTTAGGTGGGGGCTTTAGGCTACACTTCATTCTACGGTGTCTTTGTCCTAATCAGTAGGAGAAACAATGAAAGACTTTGTGATTTCGTGAGTTTCTTGTGGATCTTATTACTATCCAAGAAGAATCCTTGCTGTCTACTGAACATCATTTCTGAAAAAAGAGAAGTGCCTCGAGTAATTACATCAAAATTCTCCTCTATTCTGTGAACAGCATCTCTGAAAAAAGAGAGATGGATGGTATGATTTCACCCCTGTGTCTATTTTTAGCTTATATATATATACCCCATAGTTTATAAGGAACCTCTCCTTGCTGAGAGGAGAGATTTGTCTCATTCTGGCTGTGGTCACCGTACCCATTTTGTCGTATAAATATCCTTATGTTGTGGCTGATATAACTATTTTGTCATCAGTCAGTTGATGACAAAATATTCACCCAACAATTTTTTAGTGATTCTGCTGGGGAAGAACGAGCAGTTTGAAGCTTAAAGCTTCAAATTGAAGCAGTTCCAGTTCTTTTTCATTTCCATTTCACAGTTTGGTAGATCCACCATATACATGAAGCCAAAGATCTCAAGGTATTGTTTATCTTGTATTTGAGTGGGTGCAGCTAAATAATTTTGATCTTTTTCCTCCACCATCTCACCTTTCATGAACCAAGACTTTTCCTCCTACAAATGTCAGGTCTCCAATACCAGGAAAAGTTGTTCTTTCCTCTGCTAGTAGAGCTTTGTCTATACATATCCCATAGAGATTTATTATCCTTCCTTTCACCAGTCATATCATGGCATCTCAAGGCCCCTAGGGTAATACTTTTGGTCCTCTGAATCTAACCCCACCTTTACATGAGCTACCCATTAGTTTAAGAAAGATTTTTTTCAAGTTATATGGTGATGGGAAATTTTATCTTGATGAACATATTACAACCTTTTACATAACCTGTGGTGTGATAGGCGTTGAATATGAAGACATAGCAGTCAGACTATTTGTAGAAACATTACAAGGTGCTGCCATAGACTGGTTTTATCATCTGCAAGCATAAACTGTGACTAATTGGAACACTCTCAAGGACAAGATCAAGGCTAGATTCAAACCTATAGAAGATGCACATGCCCTATTAGCTCAGCTTACACAAATGAAGGAGCCTCATGAACCTATGCAAGAATTTATTGCTAAGTTCAACATGTTGAGGAACAAAATTCTTACAATTACTCAGCTGACACCTAAAAATCTTAAATGCTTCTTCATCAATTCTTAGCTTATTAAAGTGATTTTCCTGTTGAGGTAGGCTGGCCACATAGATCTTGTTGTAACTTAGATTTTGGCCACTGAGGTTGAAGATGATCTTATCTTGGCAGGAAAGATAAGAAGAGATCCTAACAGAAATAAATCTTCTTCATCTTATAAAAAAAATTCTACAGGCACCACTGATCCTATGATGCCAGCTCTGAAAAAACAAATCGCACAAGAGATGTCTGCTCCTCCTTCTTATCGAGATATACCAAGGAGGACATTTCCTAACCAGTCATATCAGGGCAATGCTACCAGGAATCAAGGGCAACTAAATCATCTTACTCCCCCACAGGGGAAGCTTGCCATTGAAGCAGCACCAACTTAGCAGTTAGTTATCATAAAGATGAACATAATTTCTCTTTCTAACCTGAGTTGGACCAAGAACATGACGTTAACCTCTTTGTAGAAGGTGAAGAAGAATTAGTTGGCAACTCCAACATTGGTTTTTTGAATTACTAGGATGAAGCTAGAATTAAAGGAGAAGTGTTTGATGGATCATACATTGTATTTACCAGGTCCCAAAACTAGTCAACTCAAGAAGATGAATAAAAAAAAATAGGGGAAGAATCTCGACTAGCAATTTCAATTGCTAAACAAGGGACTTCACTGCCTTTCCAATCAAAGGACCTGATGATCAATAAAAAAGTAAGTACTTCAAACAATCCTACACCTTTTACTTCAATTTTTTAGACCAGTACCACACCAAATAAAACCCATAATGATGGACTTCCTTACTTTGTTTCTAGTTCATTTCAGTCATTTGATATAATTGATCATACTAAGAAGACCAAGATCCAAACGTCTGAGTTTGAATATTTACAAGCCAACCCTGAGCAGCTGGATAGGTTAGTTGAATGCATCAAGAATAAAATTGTCCCTACAGGATAAGATGTTTCAAAGGTAACCCATGATTCCCCAAAGAACACATCCGCCTGAAACAATCTTGTCATTACTCCTCCTAGGAAGACAAAACTTTTCTACATTTCCCTGCTGATAAATGGTCATAAATTGAACAATTGCATAATAGATTTTGGCGCCTCTGACAATGTGATGTCCGCCAAGGTAGCAGACTCTCTTGGGCTCATGCTGCCTAAAAGTTTTGGGAGATGCTTCTCCATGGAAAATAAATAAGTGCCACTTTTGGGACAGATCAAAGATGTCGAATTTGCATTTACGGCCTTCCCAGATAAAAGAATTAAAATGATAGTCTTAGTGGCTGACGTTTCAACCTCCTACGACATTTTGCTTGGGCAAAATTTTTGCAAGGATGTTGGTGGAGAGTTGAGCATGGACCTATCTGAAGTGAGGATCCCTATCAAGGGCATCATGCAAAGGCTGCTTCTTGAAAAGGAGTCAAAATACTTTGTCACCCAAACATCAACCCCTGAAGCTCAAATTTTGTTTGAATCTTTAGGCATGTGTAATTACTTTCTATCTACTGAAGATGTTTCTATTTTAGCATATGAAATTTTACTAGGTGACAATCCAAAAAATTTAGACAAGACATCAGAAGAATTGGTAGAGCATAGTACAGATGAAAGAGGATCTTCCCTCTCTAATGAAAAAAATCTGATAGAAGATCAGATTCTAAAGATGTCTGAATTCTTGAATTTGATGGCAGCAATTTTTATATTAGTTTTGGAGCTGGAGTTGTTTTGATATCTCCTCAAGGAGATATTTTTTTCTACTCATACAAGTTGTAGTTCAACAATACCAACAACACCACCAAGTACAAATATTTATTGCTCAGATTAAAGGCTGCTCTAGCTAAATGCATCAAACTTCTTTACGCTTGGAGAGATGTTGAGCTGGTGGTTTGTCAGGTGATAAATTTGTATCAAACCAAGAATGAAAGATTGTGACATTATTGCAATTTAGCGTGGCACTATCTTAAAAAGTTTTGATGCTTTTAGTATTTCTACCGTGCTAAGAGAATTCAATAATCGAGTAGATTTCTTGGCCGTCTCTGCAACTTTCATGGTTCCTCACTGAGATTTCAAAGAGCACAAGTACATTATTGAGCTGGTCTTTCGACCAAGTGTACCAGATAATGTCGACCATTGACAAGTATTTAATGGTGACAACCAAATCATTGCTTTTTTAGAACAGATGGATAGCTTTGAGAAGATTCATTTTGAAGGCAGTGAATCTCCACCATGGGAATCAGCGCCTGAAATAAATTTAAAAATCAGCAAAAAGTTTTTTTAGCTCAAAGGGAATAAAATTCCCAAAGGATTAGTTTATTTTGAGAAGTTATTCGATAAGCATGATAGGTGTATCAAAAAGCCACAAATGGACTCAAAATCCTCTAAGAATTTTGATCAAATAAATTTGAGTACAGAAGATAATCCCAAAATAGTCAACATCAGGAATTGTTACACTCCTGATGAAAAACTCAAATTCATTACCCTGCTTCACCATTACATTGATGTTTTGGCATACTCTTATGATGATCTAAAATCTCTCAGACCTAAAGAAATTTAGCATCAAATTTCTCTCAAGATTGGTTCGTTGCCTCACAAGTAGAAACAAAGGCAGTACAACCCCAAGATATCAAGCACTATTCTTTTTGAGATATAAAAAATGATGAATGCAAAAATTATTTTTCCAATCCATCATTCCACTTGGATTACGAACATAGTCCTTATGAGAAAGAAGAATGGAGAAATTCACCTGTGTTGATTTCATAAACCTAAATCAGTCATCTTTAAAAGACAACAATCCACTGCCCATCATGGATCAGCTGCTGCAAAAAGTGACTGGCATAGAGATGTTATCAATGTTAGATAGTTTTTCAAGATATAATCAAGTAGAAGTTGGTGAAGCAGACCAACATAAGACTGCTTTCACTACACCTTGAGGAACCTTTGCATATCATAGAATGCCTTTTGGCTTGATCAGTGCTAGCACCACCTTCTAGAGAGTGATGGATCATGCCTTCAGAAATGAAATGGGGAAGTTCATTATGGTATACCTTGATGACTTGATAGTTTTATCTAAACATTGTCATGATCATGTGCATCATCTACAACAAGTGTTGGAGCGATGTCGGTAAAATTCTATTTCTCTTAATCCCAAAAATTCAAATTTTGGGGTGACAGAAGGTAAACTTTTCAATCACACTATATCCCAAGAAGGCATAAAGATCGACTCACAAAGAGTCAAATCCATCCAAGAGCTTACTCTTCCTGTCAGTAAGACTGTGGTCCATTCTTTCTTTGAAAAGGTGAATTTTCTACGAAGGTTCATTCCTAAATTCGTAGAAAAGACTCGCCACATTGTCAACATGATGAAGGTTAAAGCTACTTTCAGTTGGATTGAAGAAGGCAAGTCAACATTTCAAGACATCAAGGAAGCTATCACCCATGCCCCCGTCCTAGTTTATCCTGATTACACCAAAGACTTCGTGATATACAGTTATAGTTCTGAACACATGCTTTCAACCATTTTGGTTTAGCAGAACAAAGAAGGTGTAGAGTCCCCCATATCTTTAATGAGTTGTCCTCTCAAAGCTCATGAGCTAAAATTTTCAAACATGGAGAAGCATGCTTATGTTGTGGTTAAGGTGGTAAAACACTTATATTTTTACATCTTGAACTCACACACTGTTGCTCTAGTTCCTGATACAATAGTAAAGTCCATTCTAACTCAACAGGAGTTTGGAACTAAAAGGGGTAATTGGATTGCTAAAATATAGGAGTTTGATCTTGTTATCAAACCTATGAAGCTTGTGTGGGGAAGAGGTCTATGCTAATTAATTGTTGATAACATACTAGAAGAAGTAGGGCATGAAGAAACAGAGGTTGAAGACATGCCTACAGTTCTCTTTTTCACCACTACGAATGAGTGGTATTCCAACATTGCTTATTTCTTTACCTATGGTGAATGTCTTGCTCACATATCTCGTAAAGAAAATAGGACTATTAAGTTGAAATCTGCTAACTTTGTCCTGTGGGACAATGGTTTATACAAGAGGAGCCTTGATGGGGTGTTTCTTCGTTGCGTAGATAAAGTGCAATAGAGCAAAATTTTGGAGTCTTTCAACAATTTGGCTCATAGAAGATATTTCTCTGCACCTGTGACTGCTTATAAGATTCTATGAGCAAGGTACTATTGGCCTACTCTATTTCAAGATTCATACACTTAGGTACGTAGATGCAAGCTGTGTCAACAGTTCATTGGAAAATCTAAGTTGGCCGCACGACCTCTCAAGCCTGTGGTAATTGAAGAGCCCTTTCAGTAATGGGGAATTGATTTCATTGGCACTATAAACCCATCCTCGAATGTTGGACATGACTATGTTCTCACAGCCACAGACTATTTTACCAAGTGGGTGGAATCCATTCCAGTTAAGCATGCTACTTTAGAAGTGGTATGTAATTTCTTCAAGGAAAATATTATTTCTCTGTTTGGAGTCCCAACCAAGATTATAATAGACAATGCAACCTATTTCTCTTCTCATGAAGTTACCCAATTCTGCTGCTATTATGGGATTATCCTTTCCCACTCTTCTGACTATTATCCATAAGGAAATGGTCAAGCAAAATCAAGCAACAAGAACCGGTGACCATTGTCAGGAAGCTAGTAGATAACAATCAAAGAACCTAGCATAAAGCATTGCTTGAAAACTTTATGGGCAGACATGATTACACCCAAAAGAGTGATATGTATGTCACCATTTCAACTTTTGTATGGTTTAAATGCAGAGATATCAATCACCTTGAAATTACTAGCATTAAAATTGGCAAAGGCAGTAGAAGATTTAACTTTTAAAAGTTCCATCAACAAGAGGATTATGTGCTTGACTAAATTAAATGAGCAACGGACTATGGTGGTGGATCATATTGCTGCACATCAAAGTCTGGTAAAGAAACTCTTCGACCAGAAAGCAAGGATTTATGATTTTTAGATTGGATATCAAGTCTTATTGTGGGACAAGAGGAGAGAACCAAAAGGAATGCATGGAAAATTAGATTCCTTATGGAGAGGTCCATTTGCCATTCATTGATTAAATGGTGAAAATAGTTTTTTACTAAAATAAAAAGATATAACGCCATTTGCAATGCCTCATAATGGGCAGCATCTAAAGCACTTCAATCCTTAAAGTATCAGATAAGTTCAATTGTACATATGTATAGTCTTTCTTTGTTTTGTGTTATTCATTTGTTTTTTGCACTTTTTTTTTGGGTAAACATGACTCCATAGCCCAATGGCATAGATGAAGGCACTTAGAGTCTAGATTCTACTCCCTTCAATTGCTTCAAATCTCAACCGATGAAAGTTCCCCAATTGGAGCCAACTATTGTTCCCAAAATTCATCACTTGTTCTTGTGGACAACATGTTGACCATTTTCGTCTTGCAAGCCAAAATGCTCTCTTTCTTTATCAAAAAAATGTTTTGAGCAGTTAAGTTTTTCAAATAACTCAAGCCCTTCCAGCTAAGGAAATTGTAAGTTCGACAGGCAGGCTTTCTCAAAGAGAAGTTCAAAATACTTAAGGCATTTCCTAAGTGTTTTGAGGATGGTTCAATGCTGAGGTTCAATCAAAAGACTTAACGGTGGGGTTCAAAGAATTAGAATGAACCATTGAACCATTGAACCCCACCTCTGAAAGGTTCAAAGGTTCAATGAGTTCAAATGTTCAACGACTTTGACAGACTCAAAGAATAAAAGGATTGGAAGAGTTAGAATGAACCATTGAGCCATTGAACCGAAAAGGTTCAAAGGTTCAATGAGTTTAATGAGTTCAATGGACTTAAAGAATAAAAGGATCCAAATGTCAGGATCCTACTCCTCAATAAGAGTATATATGATTACCTTTGTATTAGCAACTAAACACGAAATTTAACCAGAATGAATAAGTAACTAGAAATATGAAACAACACAAGATATGAGAGACAATACACAATTGTATTAATACTCATTCAGAAGAAAATACAATAAAGAAGAAGCCACACTTCTTCTTTCCACACCTCTAAAGCTCCCACACTTCTAGGGTTCACCTGTAATTCTCCTCCAACACTTCACTCTCTCATCACGGTCACAACAATCAACTCAAACACAGAGTTGTTGTTCACCTCCACCAGTCAGTAACAACGCTGCCAGTACACCAAGTACACAACCATACTCCAAGTAGATCTCCCTTTTCTTGTTGCCACCTGCAAATCAACAGACCTTACTTACCATGTAGATATCTCTACACCTTGAATAACCCTTGTCCTTACTACCCTAAGTCCTTATGATTCTTCAACCAGTACCCCGGTGGATCTCCTAGTAGAAGTTGCACAACCTGCAACTCTCCCTAATCATACACACTCAGCACCCCTTTGGAACTAGGAGGGGCTACTCTAGCTCCCTCTTCAAGCTCAATGGCTTTCTAGCACACTTTTACAATACAGCCCATGAGTCTATTATATAGATCTCATGCATACAATAATTAGACTTTCTTAATTACAATAATTAGACTCGCAACTCCAAGACTAAATTAAGTCTTTACATGCAAACTGCCTGTCCAAAAATAGACCAGTCTGGAACCCGCATGTAAACTGCATGCACACACAGGTTGCTGATGTCGGCTCCTTCCTGACCGATGTTGGCCGACTTATAACCGATGTTGGTTGCTTTTGCACTGTAGTATGACCGACGTCGATTGGCCTGACTGACGCCAGTTCCTCTGCAACTCGCTCTGCAACTCAGCAACCCAACAACCTCCTCCATGTTTGCATCAGTGAAGCTTTTAGCCCCACAACCTAATAATCTCCTACTTGGAGATAAAGAGCTGCACCTGTACCTATACATGTACTTTCATCTAATTCATTTCTTGGCTTGTATCCCTCTTCAAGATCAATCTTGAAGACCACCCAACACACACCCTGTGGTGCACCTCCTGTCATCCAAGTAACCTACCACATCCGAACCTACAAACCCATGTAGTGAAGTCCTTGACCCTGCATAACATGAATCCCTGCTGCTGATCCCTCTCAGATACCTGAGAATCCACCTTTCCTGAATTGGCACCAAACTCTCTGACAACTCTCACTGCTTGGGAAAACTCAGGCCTACACTAGACCTTATGTGATTTCGAACACTGTTCTAAGCTCAGCTTGAACTGTCCAGCCCTTAGTGTGCTTACCGGTTCTGCATCCTGCGTATTGAACCCCATCGACACCTTCTTCACATCAGCTCCCACTGGAGACAAAATCTCCATGTCTCTTATGCCAAAGAATTTTGCTGCTCCCAAATTCTTCATGACATACCTCTAAACTAACTTTACCTTTAGCTCAGAAACTCCCTACATGTGTAATCTTGCAACAAGCAACCACACCACATATAGTAATAGGATAATGTTGCAATCATCATCCAACCTGGTAAAGAAAAAACATAATAGTTACACTGACATTGACTAAAGCCCTGCTTTGTCATCCACCTGTCAAAACCTGTACCACTGTCCTGCAGCTTCCTCAAGACCATATACCCTGGCCTTCCATCTCACTTGTCCATTCCCACTCTTCTTTATCCTGAACATCCATTCATCTCTCAATGCTTTCTTCCAGCTGGCAACTCCACCCAAAAACTCTTGTTTGGTTCTTCTCCAAGGAATCACATTCCTGTCCATGCCAAGCTCCCACTGTTTCCTGGATCTACTTGTTCTGCTTCTTTAACAACTTCATGATTCTTGACCATCAGTGAGCAACAAGTAGTGTAAAGAAGGAAAATGATGAATTTGAGGCTTACATACCCTTTCAGTCCTCCATATGGGTATTTGAGACTCCTTGACAGCTTGTTGTCTGCCCAAAATTCATCTCAGTGACCGACCTCGGTCACCACCCAATCTGCACCTGACCGACGTCAGTTCCCTGTGACTAACCCTGACTGCCGACGTTGGTTACCTGACTGACGCTGGTGTACCTTCTACCAATGTTAGTTCCTGTATGATCGACGTTGATTCTTGCTGCCCGACACCACCGACTCTGTTGATATGCACATGACCGACGTTGGTTCCTTCTGACCGACGCCGGTAACTGTGTTCTCTTGTGAGTGATGACTTTTTACCCGCGAGCTCCTTCTAGGTCAAAACTCTATTCAAATTAACACAGCCTTGTTCAGAATAATTTAGTCCCCTTAGCTGATCTATGTCTGTCATCTCCTCCATGAACACCAAGGCTTTCAAGTTCTTAAGTTTGTCAAAGATATCTATCTTCTGCTTAAGAACATGCATTCCCTTCTTACACATGTGACCAAGCCTACAAAGCCACATCTCTACAACAGAAGGTGAATCAGTAATATATGTAGATAGATAAAGGATACCTACTTTCTTACCACCATCTAATTCAAGTGCATCTGCTGTGAGAGTTACTGTGCATCTCCCATCACCTAACTTTTTTGAAGAAATTAGACTCATCTCCAAGACTGATACTTGCATGACCTCATTCAACACCCGTGTGTTATCTGTCTGCAATTTCAGCTTCACTTCCCCTTTGCCAACAATCTGACAAGGCTCACCAACCCCTAAATAAATCTTTCCAAAGTCTCCTTGGACATACCCATGAAAAGATGCTCTATTTCGGGTTACATGGAAAGAGGCAACAGAATCTATAAACCAAGATTCTACTTTATCTAGAGCATCCTGTGCTACATCACCTACAACATCTGCTTCTTCCTTTCTTTCATGCTGATCTTCTACCAACCAACAATTTTCTTTACCTGCTCTTTCTTTCCATCAATCAGACCATTCGTGCTATTCAGTTTCTCCATTTATAGCTTACTTTCTTCTACCATTGCTATACTCCCACTCAACCAGAAACCCCTGTGAGTAACCTGTAATCAACAAACACTAACCAGATCTGAACCCCCTGTTAGTCAACCCAACCAAAAGCTCTGATACCAACTGTCAGGATCCTACTCCTCAATAAGAATATATATGATTACCTTTGTATTAGCAACTAAACACGGAATTTAACTAGAATGAATAAGTAACTAGAAATATGAAACAACACAGGATATGAGAGACAATACATAATTGTATTAATACTCATTCAGAAGAAAATACAATAAAGAAGATGCCACACTTCTTCTTCCCACACCTCTAGAGCTCCCACACTTCTAGGGTTCATCTATAATTCTCCTCCAACACTTCACTCTCTCATCACGGTCACAAAAATCAACTCAAACACAGAGTTGTTGTTCACCTCCACCAGTCAGTAACAACACTGCCAGTACACCAAGTACACAACCGTACTCTAAGTAGATCTCTCTTTCCTTGCTGCCACCTGCAAATCAACAGACCTTACTTACCATGTAGATATCTCTACACCCTGAAGAACCCTTGTCCTTACTGCCCTAAGTCCTTATGATTCTTCAACCAGTACCCCGGTGGATCTCCTAGTAGAACTTACACAACTTGCAACTCTCCCTGATCATATGCACTCAGCACCCCTTTGGAACTAGGAGGAGCTATTCTAGCTCTCTCTTCAAGCTCAATGGCTTTCTAGCACACTTTTACAATACAGGCCATGAGTCTATTATATAGATCTCATGCATACAATAATTAGACTTTCTTAATTACAATAATTAGACTCGCAACTCCAAGACTAAATTAAGTCTTTACATGCAAACTGCCTATTCAAAAATAGACCAGTCTGGAACCCGCATGCAAACTGCATGCACACACAGGTTGCCGATATTGGCTCCTTCCTGATCGATATCGATCGACTTATAACCGACGTCGGTTGCTTCTACACTATAGTATGACCAACATCGGTTGGCCTGACCGACATCGGTTCCTTTGCAACTCGCTCTGCAACTCAGCAACCCAGCAACCTCCTCCATGTTTGCATCAGTGAAGCTTTTAGCTCCACAACCTAACACCAAAGAGTTAGAGTGAACTATTGAACCATTGAACCCCACCTCCAAAAGGTTCAAAGGTTCAATGAGTTCAAAGGTTCAAATAGTTTAAAGTTCAAGCGGAAGCTTCGATCGAATGGATGAAGTGGAAGATTCTAGAAAACGGTTCAACTGAAGAAGAAAACTAAGTAAACATGGCCCTTTACAAAACATTGAAATGTTGAACTGTTAAACCATTGAACCATTAAACCAAAAGAGTTCAAGGTTCAAGGTTCAAAGTTGTTCAAGAGACTAGTAACGTCACCGTGGATGTCAAATTCAGGGTGATGGAATAACCATTAATTTTTAAAAGAGTGTAGACCTAAGAATAAACTCAGTGACCAGCCAAAAAAGGAGCCGAAGGAGCTAGCTAAAAGTGAGAAGATATCCCTGAGAGCTCAGATCACCCGGAAGAGAAAAAATGTAGCAAGAAAAGAGGGAATGACTACAAAAAATCTAAAAATATCTGCATAAGAGTTATTCCAATAGGTGGAACAGTCCACCAGGTGGACCTCAGAGAACACAAACATTTAATGGCACAACCTATTTTTCTTCATTAAGTAAAGGCGAATAGATAGTCATGCAAGCATCATAAAAAAGACCACACAACCCATGCTTAGGAAGAGACATTTGAGATGATTTAGAACATCAAAGTTAAGGCTGATGACCTATTCTAGCATGGGCCCTTCACAGAATTTCTAATGCATTCAATGCAGCATGGGCCATTTTCATGAAAATAAGCACCCAAGTCTTTCTTTGAATGCTATATATTGTAATCTCTTATTTTGGATAATGAGATCTATTTGTTATTAGAAGTGAATCTCTGCCCAAATTGAAAGGCATTCCTGAGACTTTGAGCTCAGACTGTTAATCATATTTTGTTAAGTGAATGAGAAAGTAAGTGACCTTTCAGACTTTGTGTTGAAATAGCTTGTGTTATCTAGGAAATCATTCTTATATCTTTTTCCTAAGTATAGTCTTGTCCATTTAATCAAATAAGTAGAACAAGTGGAAATAAGCTAGAAGATGTCTTGAAGCTGATTGTGGGAGACTTTGTGCTACCATAATTGTCTTTAGTCTGTGTTTTGTGTAAAGGATATTGGAAAGACTTTGAGTTCCCCTTATCCTTCATAATATTTCACTCTGTTGTAGTTTTAGGTGGAGACTTTAGGATACACTTCATTCTACAGTGTCTCTGTCTTAATCAATAAGAGAAAAAATGAAAGACTTTGTGCTTTCATGGGTTTCTTATGGATCATGTTACTACCTAGGAAGAATCCCTGCTATCTACTGAACATCATTTCTTAAAGAATAGAAGTGCCTTCAGTAATTACACCAGAATTCTTATCTATTTTGTGAACATCATTCCTGAAAAAAGAGAGATGGATGGTATGATTTCACCCTTGTGTCTATTTTCAGCTTATATATATACCCCATAGTTTATAGGGAACCTCCCCTTGCTGAGAGGAAAGATTTATCTCATTCTGGTTGTGGTCACCACACCCATTTTACTGTATAAATCTCATTATGTTGTCGCTGATATAACTATTTTTTTGTCAGTCAGTTGATGACAAAATATTCACCCAACATAAATGATACGCTAGACGTACTTTACAACTCGTGTGTAAGCATGTTTCCTACATACCAATACTTTGAAGAGGGATCAAGCCAATGTAGTTCTCCCATTTGAAGTGCTTAGTGCAATTGTGTGATGTATGTAACTAGATACAAAATTGGAATGTACTTTGGATGACTAGAGACTGGTATGAGTGATTCAATAGTCTTGAATTGGTCTTGGAAGGTTGTATGCAGAGAATAGGGAAGAGTGTTTGAGTGTACTTGCTTGTATTCTTGCTTTTTTCTAGTGAATGAGTGTCAACCCTTATAAATGGATATTGAATGGATTTTTATAGGTAAACTGATGATCATGGGTTAGATGAGCTTGTATTAAGCTGATAGTGGAAAGGATAAGGAATCAAGAAAATCTGACTGTTTGAGGCTAAAGTGAACTTGGACAAGAGTGTCAAAAATAGGACAACCCTAAATTTTGGCACTCATGTCCAATTCAATTATTATTATCCTAAGAGGATGAGACCTAGGGGGACGGATTTGGGTCTGAAAGTGCTTTCTAGGTCTCACAAATCTAAGTTTGGGAAGCTACGGGTGACTAAGAATCAGTGAAAGTTTAGCTAAGAAGGGTTGAGTGAGAAAGAAAAAGGACCTATAGGTTGGGTGCTATTATTTATGCCTAAGTCATCCAATTTCATATTTTATATGATTACCTTTACCCCACCTTTTATTCTAGTGATGCATTAAAGTGAAATACTAGGATAAAAGAAAAATAAAAAGCATACCTAAACTTACTTGTAAGGAAAAAGCTCATAAAGTTGTGTGATGTTGGATGTGTGTAGAGAGAGCACATTGTGATGTGTGAATCTAGAAATAAAAACATGAAGTAGATCATTTCTTACTAGACACACTATATCTAAAATAAGAACATGCAAAATTTGAATAAAGGAAGAGAGAGGAATGAATACACCTCCCCAGGTATGAAAACCAATACAAACCCTATTGTGATGAGTATGTACTAAATTAAGATTAATATCATGAATGAAGCTAAGTGCTCAATTCCCTAGAATGTATCTCAAGAATGCAAAGGTTATCCCTTTGGCTCCATCATTGCCAACTAAGTAAATTTAATGAATCATGTGTGTGCTAATCGATGTTTGGACTGTATGTCCAATCCCTCTGAATATGTGGCTCAAGAATACAAAGGCTAGTCCTTTGGCTCAATCATTGCCCTATGAAGTGAAGCTATGAAGTGATACTGGTATAGAATAGATGTCATATGAGATGGGTCATGGATCCCATGAATGTGTTATAAATCTGACACTGTGGTGTGGATAGCTAAATGTGTGTTGGAAACTAGGCCACTCTTGGCCATTTCAAAAGATGGAGATTAGGCTTGTATGAAAGCCACTCTGAAACTGATGTACTAGGCTTATATGAAAGACAACTTGAGAAATAGGGTAATAAAAAATCTAAAGTTGTATGAAAGTTTAACTTGAATGTGATGTCAACCACATGTAGATGGAGTAAGGCATGTAACTACTGAGAATGCCTGGAATAAACTAAACTCAAAAACAAAAGAAGATCAATGTGCTGCACACATTGCCCCCAATCACTGATGTCTGGAACGTAGATTTTGATCTAGAAGTTACGTCAACTGCCTAAACTAAAATGAAAGTGAGAACCATCATACTGCACATGATAACCCATTGAATCTGAGAAAATATAACTAAAACTACTGAATCTGAAGGATTTGGAAGTGCAAAAACTATCCCTAAACTAAAATTTTTGCCTATTTAGGGAAACCCTAAGTGTTTTTCCACCTAGATAAAAGTGCCAAACTTTGGACACCCCTTGTATTTGGTGTTACTAGTGCTACTATCCATTTTTTTCACTACTATCCACTTTTGGTGCTACTATCCAGTGTGAAAACTGATTGTTGATCTAAGACTATTCTTGTTCTTCTATTCTGATTTGACCAATTTGACCTCTAGATTATGTGTTGACTATTTTGAATATTTTTGTTTCAATTTCTAGGAGGTTTTATCTCTGTGTTGAAGCCCTAATTTGATGCCCCCTCTTCTGAGGGTAGGAATGATGAACCTGCAATGACTGCCTCAGAATAAAAGAGTCTTGCAAGTGTGTTATTCTAAAAAATATATGATATAAAATTTGAAGTTTGACAATATGTTTCAAGATATAGCAATGTTTGTATTGATAGATATTGTTAGATCAGCAAGGGTATGCCTAGATAGATATAATAATTTGAAAGCATGTGCAAAGTATTGAACTAAAATTGGAAATGTTAATTGTTAGTTGCTAGTTGTTAGTTGGAGGGATAGAGAATGATGTCCATCATAACATCCAATAAATCAAATAAAATGCATGATATGAATCATGGCATTGCACACATTTTACAAGCAACAAGCAAACAAAAAAAAACAAGAAGCAAAAAGCATACTGGATGGGCCAAGGGGACATGCAGACAAGGGACATGGGCACATGTAACTCAAACTAGAAACAAACATGGAAGGCATGCTCAAATTCCACATACACATATAAGTGAACTAAACAAAGTTGGCACACAGGTCACTGGCACATAGAGGAGTTCAAACAAAGGACATTGGCAAACTCCCTAAGGCACGAGTAGGAGACAAGTTGGAAATCAAAATGTAATTGCATAAGCTATGCTAAGCAAACAAAGAAAGCATGTAATAACTGAAAAGAGACAAGCACATCTAAATGATCAAATCAAATGTGTAAGTATGCAAAACATGTGTCGTACAAGACTAGGTATATGCTAAGAGATACACAAGTGTTAAATACTAGTAAAATGTTGATATAATATTCTATGTAGGCTATAAAGTAGTGTACATCAGCATGATAACTCAGAGTGTGTAGTGTGATAATGACATAACCTGGATGGTGTAGTCATGTGGAAGATGCCCCCAGTGGGTATGTATAACAATGTATGTCTCAAATGTAGAAGTAGGAATGCCCCCTCTATGGGTAGAATGAAGTAATCAATTAGTTGGATGTCACTACACACACTTAAATAAGATCAAGTGAACCATGGTAATGTAGAAAATCAACATATAATAGCATGAAATAGCAAGTGTAAGTCCTAGCATGATAGTAGTGATGTAAAGCATGAATGATGCATACAATCGAAATTATTTTAGCATTTTTGAACTTTTTTTATTTTTTTTGTATTTTGAAGTGTTATATTGTTTTTTTTATTTTTGAAAATATTTGAACTATGTACAGGAAGTGCAAGAGATAATATGTAAAATCAATATTGGAAAGAAAATATGTACAATCAATGATGGAAAGAAAATATGTACAAGTGTATACATCATAATATAAAACACTAGGCTAGTGGTGGGAAGGGATCCAAAGATGGAGGGATGAAAATGGAGGAAAATATCTTCGCTATCATCAAATACATCAAGATCATCATCATAAGTATCATAATATGCTATGAATGTTGTGTATGTGATGTCATCATGTCGAAGGCAAACTAAGGGTTACTCTGGTGGTGGAGATGTTGATTCTACTCTTGGACATTTAACCCTGTTGATAAGTGACTTTAGTGGAAATGGTGGAGCGGTGGCGTTGGTGGTGCTATAATCTAAATAATACCTCGATCCTATACTTTATTCAATAGATGTTTTAAGGTTGTGCATGAGTTTGTATCATGGTCTGTAATCTTGTGAAAAGTATAAAATGGGTGACCATCCTGCTATGTCAATCTACTGATAGATTTGTGTTTTTGTGTAGGTAGTGTGATTACTCAAGTAGTGTCTGTAACATGAACTAAGGTTGATTCTATGTGCTACCTACCTAAATCTGAACAATTAACTTCTTATCCATAAAATTAATCATGTGGACTGTATATGCCAAGTGAGCTACCTATGGTTGTAAGTGTGGAGTACACCCTAAGAGTGTAGTACAAGATGCTAAAAATGATGTAGGATGTGGGATGAGAGCTCTAGACTCATCTTGGTACTCTCCTGGGCTGACTAGTGTAAAGCTTTGTCCACATAAATAGTCATCTGTGAATGTGGGTATTGTATCATCATCTGAATAAGCCTATGAATTTGTATCAACATCATGTACATATGGTAACTTTCAATTTACCATAAGGGATTAATGTGATATAAGAGTCTCATCAGCTATAGTAGTACAAGAAATCATTGTTTTCAAAATATTTATAACTGGTAGAGTAACTATGGAATCAACTAGAGTTATTGGTGCAACTATCGATGATGGTGGATGTGTAATAGGTGTCAAAACTGTGACTAATGAAGTAGTTGGAATGGTTGGAGCTACTATGACTGGTGAAAGAACTAGTGCTGACAATGTGACTATGAGTGGAGTAATGTGGGAAGTGTTATCTCACCAACCTCATATATATGTATCTGATCCAAAGAAATGCTATGAAGTGGTGGTTGTATTGTGAGATATGGTGTCCCATCAGATGAAATAGTCAAAGATGACTCTGTAAGTTAGCAATATCTAAATGGCTAGTTGTATGCTAGATATGTGTATAGATATCCCTCATGGATAAACTTAATACATTGATGGAGAAAGGAAGGGATAGCACCCATAGTATGTATCCAAGGTTGTCCAAGTAAAATATTATAGTGAAGTGGACCTGGCATGACCAGGAACTGTGTTGGGAGGGTTTTTGGGCCCACCATGATATCCAAAGTAATAGTACCCAAAGTCTGTCATGGTATAGCATCAAACCCTCGAATGTTCTTATATTTTTTTTGCATTGATGCCAAATCTATACCCATGGCCTATAAGAATGTGATATTAATAAATTTATTCTGGAACCACTATCAATGAGAACTCTCTTGACTGCATTAGTTTCGACTTGTAGTTGTATGAATAGTGGAAAATTTTAATCAATAATTTTCTAAGAAGGCATGTCCTCACTATCAAAATAAATTGCATCTTCTACAGTTTTTAGAGTATTAACCACTGATGCAGAATAATAAGGTTCTAAATCAAGAGGCATAGAAGTCTGAGTTCATGCCTGATAAAGAATGTCCTTGAGTAAATTATTTTTTTGAAGTAGTTCTAACATGTAAATTTTAGCTAGAGTGTTTCTCAACTAATCGACAATTTCATATGCTTTGTATGAATCTACCTGTGTATGTTGGTTGAGCCTGGGATAGGTGGGAACAACAAGGTGATGGGGCTCCTAGGTAGGTGGAGGAGGCATAGTTACATGTCGAGTAATAGCTCTAACCACATTATCTACTATCCATATAGGATTTGTAGTTGTTACAAGAAGAAAGAGAAGATAATTGATGGGTCGAGGGGTGGAGGAATAAAATGTGTCAATTGGGCTCTCTGGCGATGGGTAGTGAACTAGGGAAGAGTAAAATGGACCATGCAACATGACTCGGTATAGGGAAGAGGCTCCAAGGGAGTTGATGCAAGAGATGGATTAATATTTTTAAGAACAAATTGTTTAACATCACCCCATATAATGATAAATAAGCATGAAATGTAGAGAATGAAACGTTGTACTAACATATGATAGACTTCATCACTCATGTACATCATAGGGCCCATTATGGTTTCTTTGTTATTTGCAAGAAATGTAAGAAGAATTTGTAAATAATTGAGCATCATTTTTATAATTTGGCTATAAATGTAAGGTGATACCTCAAGAAGCAAAAAGGAGCTAGTACATGCAACTAAGGATTTTACAAACATATTATTTTCAAAATACTATGAACTTTTTAATTTGAAATTGATTTTTTTGAGTTAGATATCCAACTAGATTTTCAGAAAAAGATGCAAAAAGTATTGAACATAACTAAGAATGTATTTGATGCAACTAGGGTTTTGAATAATTTTTTTCAAAACTATTTCAGTAATTTGAAAATTTTATAGAAAATTTGTAGTTTTAATTTTGAAAATTTGAGGAAAATTTTGAAAATATTTCTAAAATTACTAGTATATTTTTCCTAGTGGTTTGCAAGTGTTTGTATGCAAATAGGACCTAGTATGTGCAAACTAAGGTTTGGGTGAATTTATTAAAAATATTTCAATTAATTTTTAGTTTTTTTAATTTTAAATTCAAGAAAAATCAAAAAAAATTTGTAAAAACTCAAAAATAATTAGCCCTAGGGTTTTTAGGGTTTTTGTGCAAAAATTTGAAGTAAGTCAAGTTCACCAAATGTTTTATTCTTTTTGCGAATTAGGTGTTTAATTCCTAAGAAAATAAAAGTCTTAGTAAATTTAAATTAGTAAATAAATGTGTCTCAATTAACCTATTGATTTTTGTAAACAGATGTGTATTTTACCTTTTTTTTAAATAGTAAGTATAGAGAAATCAAACTTAGCTTATTTTGGGCTAAAACGGATGATGCAGGGTTTGGAAATTATTGTGCAGGGATAGAAGGCTATCATAAATAGGACCTAGAACTCTTTTTATGGATTGGATAGGAGCATCAAACTTAGGGCACCTTACTACTTGGTGATGTAGTCTAGTTTTTGGCATTGTTGTCCACTTCTAGCATTGTTGTTCAATTCTAACGCTATTGTCTTGGTGGTATGGATTTTTTGGGTCTTATTCAGTAGGCATGTGACACCTTGGTAGTGAAATATCAAATCCTAGGTCTGTGCATAGCTTGCTATGTGTCTGATTCAATTTTCAAAACCCTTAGGAGCTCCTGGTACTTGAACTTGAGTAGCAAACTTGGGAAAGAGAGGAGGGGTTAGTATTTAAAGGATACACTAGACACACTTCACACCCTATCTGTGGGCATTTTTCCTACATACCAATACTCTAAAGAGGGATCAAACTAATGAACTTCTCCCATTTGAAGTGCCTGGTACAATTGTGTGATATATGCAACTAGATGCAAAACTAGAATGTACTTTGGATGACTAGAGACTGGTATGAGTGCTTCAATAGGCTTGAATTAGTCTTGGAAGGTTGTATGTAGAGAACAGGGAAGAGTGCTTGAGTGTACTTGCTTGTATTCTTGCTTCTTTTCAGTGAGTGAGTGTCAACCCTTCTGAATAGTCATTGAATTATATTTTATAGGGAAACTGATTATCATGGGTTAGATGAGTTTATATTAGGCCGATAGGGGAAAAGATAAGGAATCAATAAAATATAACCATTTAAGGCTAAAGTGAACTTGGACAATAGTACCAAAAATAGGACACCCCTGAATTCTGGCACTCTCATCTAAGTTGGATGCTATTATCCTAGGAAGATGAGACCTGGGGGGATAGATCTGGGTTTGAGAGTGCTACTTGAGTCTCAAAAATCTAAGTCCAAGAAGCTACGGGTGATTGAGAATCAGTGAAAGTCTAGTTGAGAAGGGTTGAGTGAGCAAGAAAAAGGACCTATAGGTTGGGTGCTATTAGCCATGCCTAAGTCATTCAATTTTACATTTTATATAATTACACAACCATTTCATAATTAGCATAGTTTTAGTCTTAGAAAATACATAAAAAGTGATTTTAGACAAGAGCACCCTATTCAATAAGAGAACACCACTCTCATGTCCTTCCCATTGTTGTTTTCTAAATGCCTAAAAAATAGGAATTTCCAATTTTTCTCAGAATCTCAATTTATCTAGGATAGTATGGAATAGATTTACAGTCTTAGTTTCCATAATTACTCAGTTTTGCCTAAGATTTACTCAATTTGGGGGCATCATGTCATATTTTGCTAGGTTAACATAGGTTTGATCAAAATCAAAGTTTTTATTACTCAGTTTTAGAGTCTATATACACCAGATATCAGTTCAAGGACATGTGCATGGCACATGACTTACTCATTACTCAAATTTTGCACCAATTTCATAGATGAAATGTTAAATCCATGTCATTCTCCATGTTAAATACACTAGATCTAAGTAGATTATACATAGTTTTTACACCAATTTTATGCTAGAATTGAACTTTATTCTGTCTACAATGGTTAGTTCAATATTTACACCAATATTTATACCAATTTTACACCAAAATAATCTATTAGATTCATACATGCATTTCAAATCACTTCACTACTCTAGGTATGTGATGATGGAGTAAAGCACACACATTCACCTATTGATGAGGATTGGGGCATGCATAATCCAATCTAATAAATTCAATGCAAATGAAATCTCCAAGGGTCTTACCCTCTACAGTCACCAGTTTTACACCAATTTTTGCACTAGGAAAAACAAAATGGTTCACATACCTAATAAGGCGTATTTATTCCTTATTATTTATTAGCTTCTTGTATTTTTGTTTTTGATATTCAACTTAATTAAAGACTAATATTACATATATTTCATTTTAGGTTTTCATGGAGCACAATTCAATGTTATGGCCTATATTTAAGACTACAATTCAAAAGCAATTTAGATACATATTTTTCCTTTTACTCTAGCAATTTCAATTTGATGCATTACTAGAATAAAAAAGGGGATAAATGTAGACACATAAATGAATATTTAAGTTAAAACATTGAACTTGTGACCACTCCTTTACACACTTATCTCTAAACCTATCCTAAGGCCCTTTTGATCACTTTTGACCACATTATGTGCAAAAGACTCACTCTTCTAAGTTGATTGATGGCCCTCGAGTGCACATATCCATCATGTTATCAGCCTCAACCATCATTCAATCCATGATAGACCCTTAGAGTGAAGAAATATTTGAGGATGAAAACCCTTGGAATGAAGAAATCTTTGAGGACGAAAATCCTCTAAGGTTTGTTGGTTTCAGTGGTGAGAGATCCTCCCTGGCTAGCTTTGATGGTTTCTTTCATAAATTACATCAATGCTTAAATGGAGTTTATGTAAAAAAAAATTTAAGCAATTGTATGTAATCTTCAATGTTTTTAATAATATTATAGTTGGTGTTTTTTATCAGTTTATCATATATCGGTTGTATGGTTATGTTTATGCTTAAGTGTTGAGTTTGAATTAGTACAGTGTGATTGTATTTAGAAATATTCCCACTTGGGGATATTATAGTGGTATCAAAGCATTTATAGTGTCATAAGTTCTTTTTATAAGTGGTTTTATTGTAAAAGTCAATATTTAGCAATATTCCCATTTAGGGATATTACAGTGGTATCAGAGCATAAGTGTTGAGTTAGGATTAGTAGGTTTGAATGTTTTATCAATATTTCCATTTGGGGATATTATAGTGGTATTATAGCTTGAGTTTATTTTCATATTTGAGTCTAAGTGTTGAGTTAGGATTATGTTATTGTGAGTATTTTTAGCAAATATCCCAGTTGGGGATATTATAAAAGCTAATGCATTTGATTTTTCTATTGGGTCCATTCAACGTAATGTCACACATAGATCATAATCATGTTTTATTATGTTATATATTGGTCCAATTTTGACTAAATATAATTCAAAACTTGGGAAACCATGGTTACTAATAATAAAGGAAAACATCTATAAAGCAAAGATACCAAATACAAACTTACCAAAAGACCATGATATAATTTTTAATTCTATTATGCACACATATAACACAGCTTCTTCAAGAAAAGTTGCACATGATGGCCAAGACAAATGGAGGAATAATGTAAATTTATATTCGGTAAAATGCAATGTAAAATAATATATAATTTTTGTACAATAGGCAAGCTATTAAGGCTTGTGGAAGAACAAGTTGGTTATAAAACCAACTAGCAGGTAAAATAACCTAAACAACTAAAAGTAAATAAAGCAAAATAATTAAAAAATACCTTTGGATCATTAATTATCCCAAAAAACTCCCCCTTGATCCAAAGGGGTATATAAAGATTGAAGCAATGAACTATGAGTCATCCAAGTAGACTCTATTGCAACTACAACTAGTACACTATGCATCCTAAACTGATCAACACCCTGATCATCCCCACACTGAAGTAGAACAAGATCACACTCTATCTAACTACATCGACCCTCACATAGAATATGTCCAATAAGTGATTGCTCTAGTATTATGTATGGCACATCTCATATTGATGCCCAACAATCACCAACATCTCCCACAAGCCTTTGTTCAGCACTAAAAATGCTAGCAACTCAACGCAGACTCATACTGCAACCACTTATGACTGATCAAAAAATAATATACAATATCTTCTCCCCCTATTAAAAAGAGGTGATAAACCATGCAGAAAGTAAACCAAGTACAAACCACTAAAATTCTCTACATCAAAGATCATATCAACACTAGATCTATGAAAGCAAAGTACACAAACCAAAAAATGCTACTACATCAAATCCCAATGTTGAGCCTCTCAACTCGCATAATATGGGTGTTTTACCATCTCAGAATATATAGTCATCAATTGTGGATTATGAAACTTCATAGTCATTGCATCCATCAAAAGAATATGTAGAAAAATAGACAGAAGAGGAACTATAAGAGTGGCCAGAGTGACTGGAGTGACCAACAATTTTTGCTTATGCCTTCTGTCGATGTTGAAAGGACCTCCTTTTGGAAGGGCACTCTGTAGATAGGTGTCCTATGCCACCATAATTGTAGCATGTTCTCTCATGTCCAGTGGAACTGGAGGAGGAATAGCCACATGAATAATAATGCATGTGCTTGTGTTTGTGTCCATGTGAATTTTTGTGGTGATGTTCATGCTTCTGAGAATGAAAGTGATGTCTATGCCTTGGAGAACCAGAATGATGTCTATGCTTTTGAGAAACAGAAAAATCCCTATATCTAGAGTGATGCTTATGTTTAGAAGTGTGTCACGGAGAGTTTTTATGTTTCTAAAAGTGCTTCAAAGAATGTTTTTTGTTATGCTCATATAATGGATTACCTATTTTGGTATAGTGGGCCTCGTCAGTAGGTTTTTCTTTCTTATTTGTAAATTATCGTTCATGTTGAGTAACTCACAAATGGAATCAAAAGTAGATTTGTTAATCTTATTTCTAAGTTGTAGCATTTCTAGAAAGTTCTTATAGCTAGGAATAAGGCCATTCAAAATAATATAAATGAGCATTTCATCATCAATTTTTCCTCTAGTAGTGCCATATTATTATTTTGAATTCTTAATTTGTGACACATATTCTGAAACATCTTCATCATCTATTAGTTTAGTGTTGAGCAATTGCATAAGAAGATCAATTTTCTTGTAAGTAGGTTGTTTATCATATAAGTCTTTCAAAGCTTTTTATGTTTTTCAAGCTTCAGACATGATGGCCTCTATGTGAATTATAACTTGTGCACTGCAAGTTAATTTCAATAAAGCAAGGGCACGCTTGTCACGTTTATGAAAATATTCAAGCTTTGTAGCATCGGTGGGCAATGTTGGTTGCCTTTTAACTAATTCCCACAAGTCATTGAAAATTAATGTATTTTACATGTTCATTGACCATTCCTTATAATTTTTAGGAGTTAAGCATCCATTTTAAAAAATCAAGCTCACAATTTTAGCCATGGTATGAAATCAAAAAATAAAGAATGTTATCGAGTTTTTGCCTTTACCTTCGAAATAGATTTTGATTATAAGATATTCCTGGGACTTATAAATATAAATTAAACCTTATAACTCCTATTACACCCTTATATATCTAATATTTTAATTTTTTTAATACAAAATAAGGTCAAAAATAAAATTTTATCAAAAAATATTTCAATAGGTTTTCGAACCCTTGACCTCCCTTATGACAAATGACTACCAAAATCGGTTCATCCAACATACCATTAACCAAGTTGAAAAAATGAAGAAAAATTATTTCAAATATTCTTAGTTTCTCAAAACTGAGAATAAATTAAGATTTCCTTCACAAGAAAATATTTTCACTTGGCATGTAAAAAAAAATTAACTACACCTTTTCCTTTACTGATTTTTTGTCGGGCCCAGAAAAAAAACTTTGAATAAATTTAGGTTTTTGAAAATACAGACATCTTCATTTATTTTAAATCATTGACATGCACCCATGCTATCATGAAATTTCCATACAGACCTATGCTGGACTAAGCAATTAAACTTGTTGACTACATTCTTGTTGCCATGCTTAACAAATCACTACCATTAGATTACTGCTTACCACATGTAGTAGATCATCATACAGTCTGTGTATTGAATTAAAGCAGGTATGCCTATGTGAAGTCAATACATGTGATCTACAGTGGTTTCTTATTCCCTTATCTAGTGGCTTTGCTTTCTCTCATGGACTATCTGTGGTTTTAGTTGCTATCATTAGTGTCGTCTGGTGTGTCTTGTCATATGATTTAGATTGCTCTTCAATTTGAGGGCTCTATCTAATGTACTTTTCTAAACTAATGAATGTAAAATGAAATTATTAGTGATGCCTTCTCCTCAGGCCATAAAAAAAAATGAAGTCATAATTTAATGAAAATAAAATTACGCTCAAGCCATACAGAGGCTTATATAAAAAAATTGTTCTTTTTCCTTCTACAAGATTCTTCAATATCTTCCTCCTTCACAAATTTCTCATGTGGCTCTGATACCACTAATGGCTAGGACAAATGGAGGAATAATGTAGAGATATATTCAAGAAATTGACATGTAAAATCACATATTATATTTGTATAATAGGCAAGCTATAAAGGCTTACGGAAGAACAAGTTGGTTATAAAACCAACTAGCAAGTAAAATAACCTAAACAACTAAAAGTAAATAAAGTAAAATAATTAAAAACAACTTTAGATCATGAATGATCCCAACAACACATTTTCCTCTCCTCGTAGATTCTCATTCTCATCTTGAGATCATTAGATAGTTTGTGCATTTTCAAATTCTCTATGATCAAATAAATATGTTTTAGTTACAAATACACTAAAGAGACTACAAAGCACTCAATGATAGGTTCCATGAACCCCAATTCTTTCTATTATTTCCTCATGACCACAGAGTCCTATTATACATACACAGAGAATCACATATCTTATGGTGTCATAAATCACACATATACATGCTCCTTGGAAGTATCATCAGTTTATTGCACCAGATTCCAAGTAGGGACATACCTATGACCATCCCTTGGATGAGATCATACGATAGTCTTTTCTCTTCAAGTATTTCAAAAATACCATTTTTTTTTAAATATCAAAAATCCAAAAGTATTTAGCATTTTCATACCTTATTAGCTCATTGGAATTTATGTTGTTGGTAGATAACATATCATTTATTTGTATATACACATATGTTTCATGTATCTTTTGAGTGTGATACAGGCATACCCAAATAATGATATACGTAATTTCAGATGTTGGGCCTTTATTCTACTCATGTCATATGGACATTGGGGGCATCTGCTTCTTTGATCACAATACATGCAGGTTACATTATTCTATGACGATTTTTATTATCATGATTGATCTTTTTTTTTTTTTAAATAAATAAAAAGGGTAAAAATATATTAATAAAAGAACAAGAGCATTACAAGAAGAATGGGGGACCAAAATCCCCAAAAGAAAACAACAAGCACAGAAAAATAAGGGACGAATGCACCTATATGTTGATATGAGCCTTCCTATCTTCCTCTAAAATACATTCCAGATTAAAGCAAAGCTCTGGGGAGAGAGACTCCCAATCCTCAAAATTACCACCATCTAAATGCTTGAATGCCCATTTTGCCAAACAATCCACTACTCTATTCCATTCACGGGGAATATGAACAAACCTAATTGTATCCATGAGCGAGCTAATCCTCAAAATCTGTTGCACAATCCCAGCCAATTACCAATTGACATCCAACACTTTCCTCTTAACAAGCAGGTTGATCACGACTTGAGAATCTGATTCACAAATGATCCTACGCCAACCCAACGCCTAAGCCTTCTTAAGAGCATAGAGAATATCCTGGCCTTCCATCATGTTGTTGGTTTGCATCCCCTCATGGACTATAAAGATAAAATCACCATACCTTCAGAGTCTCTGCCTATCCCACCAGTACTTTCAAGGCCGAGATTACCCCTGGAAGAGCCGTCTGTATTGATCTTGAGAAACCCATTGGGAGGGTACTACCACTGACTGTCCCTATGAATCTTCTCTTTGCCCTGTCGACCTCTCCTAACACAAGCTGAATTACCTACAAATCACTGGAATCCTAGGCATGCCACCACCTCAGCGTCATATTTGGATAAAGCGAGACAAACCTCACTCTTGGCTTGCACAGTCTCCTGAATCATTCCTATGACTTTTTGCCATACTTGTTGCGCCATAATCCTCTCATTCTGGAATATCCACCTATTTCTCTCCAACCAGAGCTGCCATAGCAAAAAGATGGGCCCCCCTAACCAAACATTCTATAGAAAATCCATCCTTGAGGGGGGTTCTCCCATGCCACTCCAAAAATTGACCAAGGATGAAACATGGAGACAGGGGCGCTGCCATATGTCCCACCAATAATGCCAGAGTTGCAAAGCAAAGGAGCAATGAAAAAATAGGTGAGCAAAATCCTCCTCAGCCTCTCTGCACATAACATAAACGGACAGGCCTTAAAATCATCTTTTCCAGAGATTGTCCTAGGTCAAGCACCTATTCCAAGCCAACAACTAAACAAAGCAGTTGCATTTTAGCCATGATAATTTATTCCAGACCTGTCTCCACCATTACACTTCTCCCCTGCCCAATCTCTGAGATAATAAACCCTAATATCCAAAAGCAATTGTGCAATGTCCTTTAGGATTGGGAGACTAAGCAAGCTCATCTTCCTCTTGGAGGGAGCTACATTGGCATCTAGAAAGGAGGTTCAGTAGCTCATCATGCTCCTCCTACATTCCAACAACCGGCCAAACCTCAGGTGCTTTCCAGTTTGCCACCTCCAGCTGTCTGCAGGAAATGTATGATTTAAAGTCACTCACCCGAGACCAACCAGCATCAAGGAATCTTTGGCAAAGGCTTGACAGATTAGGGAACTGAGAAATAATGGGAGGGTTACCATCCCAAGAATCAGTCCAAAAGAGAGCCTTGGATCCCCGCTTAAAAATCCAGAATAAGCCTTCCTTAATAAGAGCAGCCCCTTTTTTGAGAGCCCTCCATATCACTGAGCCTTTCCCAATGAGTGGATAACAAGGAATATCACTCTGAGTGGCCCCCGAATAGTACTTCTGACAGAGAATTCTGGCCCAGGCCTTGTCTTGTTCATTGCACCAGCGCCAATAAAGCTTAGCCGCCAAAGCAACTCCATTTAAGTGTGTCTGCCTTAGGTCAAGCCCCCCATGTTGTTTGGGGCTACAGACCATCTCCCATATAACTAAGCTCCATTTTGAGGTCATCAAAGTACCAGCCCATAAAAATTGCCTAGTAACCAAGTAAAATTCCTTAACAATTCCCACTGGGGCAACCTGAAGCATACATCTGTAAATGGGCAAAGCCTGCACCACAGATTGAATTAATTGAACACGGCCCACAAAAGAAAGCCACTATGAGTCCAATGATTCACCTTCGCTCAAAATTTATCCAAAATATTTTGCCAAGATTCTTTGTATATATGGCCAGCTATAATAGGAATACCCAGATAAATAAAGGGGAGAGTCGCAATCTGGAAATACATAGTCAAAGAAATTCACTATTGTATGGGAGCTAGTGTATTAAAGAAGAAGATGGATGACTTATATTCATTGACCTTTTGCCTTGAGGCCATTAGATAAACATCCAACACCCTGTGCAAATTGGCAGCTTCACTCATTGTGGCCATGCCCATCAGAACAGTGTCATCAGCAAATTGCAAGTGAGACTATGCCAACAGTTCACCCCCCCATCGCCAACCTTGAACATACCCATCCTCTATGTTCCTTCTGATCATCCTCCCCAAGCCTTCGGTAAGAAGAAGAAAGAGATACAGAGACAAGGTATCTCCTTGTTGCATCCCCCTAGAGGTACCAAATAACTTCGTATGTTCCCCATTGATAAGCACCAAAAAGGAAACCAAGGAAATGCAGCTCATGACCCATTAGGTCCATTCATTTGCAAAACCAAAAGATTTGAGAACCTTCCACAGGAATTACCATCTGACCCTATCAAAAGCCTTGGCCATATCTATCTTAATAAACATTGCCTTATCTTTGGAGCTGGCCATGGAGTGAATGGACTCAACCGCTATGACAATACCATCAAGAATTTGCTTGTCTTCCACCAAAACACTTTGTTCTTCAAAAATCACATCGTTGAGCCCAATTTTTAACCTTTCTGCAATGATTTTAGATATGATTTTATAAATAACATTACAAAGAGATATAGGGAAAAACTGACTTAGCCTATCATCTCCTTCACATTTCATTATGAGGGTGAGATAAGTCGCATTTGAAGCCTTAAGCATTTGCTTATTCCATTGAGATTATTGAACAATAGCTAAAATATCCAATTTGATAATATCCCAGAATTCTTGATAGAATTTAGTTGAGAAGCCGTCAGGACCAGCCGCTTTCCCCTTTTTCATCTGGGAAATAGTCACCTCAAGCTCCCCAAGTGTGATATCCTTCATTAAATTCTCATTCATTTCACACGTCATCAGGGGCAAAATGCAGCAAAGAACCTATGCTTCTTCTGGTAATTCCTCATTCGCATCTTCCCTAAAAAGAGTAGAGAAATACTGCACCACCTCCTCTAACATTGCACGAAAGAAATTAAGCCACTCACCTCTTTCTTGGAGCCATTCTATCTGAGCTTTCTACTTCCAAAACACTTCTTCCTGTAGCTCACATTCCTCCAGGTCTTTCACAGCCTGAGCTTCATCTTGAAGTAAGATTTCAGTCAATCCTTCCTCCCTAATTATTCTCGTGATACCATCAAGCTTAGCCTGCACATCAACCTTAGCATGAAAAATATTCCCAAAGCTTTGATGATTCCACTGTGTAAGCTTATACTTCACAAACTGTAGTGATTTAGCACAAATATACATCACCGTACCATGGGTAGGCCTACCCCACCTCCACCAATTGGCCACACATTTGAACAATGACTGATCTCGCAGCCACATGAGTTGGAATCTGAAGAAAGGAGAGCGAGGCTGGTACTTTGAAACACTATTTAGCTAAATAGGCCAATGATCCGATCCTCTCCAGTCTAAAATTTTAGACCCTGTAGACCACATACCCCCAACCCAGTAGCCAGAAACCAAAAAATGATCCAGTCTCTCAGTAATGCAATGTTGGCCAGTCCTCCAATTGTTCCAAGTAAATTGTCTGTTGTTGGGCTGAATGTCAACTAAATTCAAAACTTCAATGTAATTTTGCATAAGCAAAGCAGAGGGGTCAAGCTTTGTCATACCACCATGTTTTTCAGTCAAATCCAAAATAGCGTTAAAATCTCTAGCCATAATCCAAGGTTGGAGGGGAGCCAAGCTGTGGACAAAACTAATGTGGCCCCATAGGGATTGTTTACCCCACCAGTCATTAGGGGCATAGACATTAGATAGAAGAATGACTTCCCCTGTCTCAAAGCTGGAAGCCATCATAGTCAAGGAAAACTTAGAGGAAAACCATCCTATGAGGCCGATCTTGCGGGGGTTGTAAAGGCAAGCTAATCCTCCTGAAGATCCGGTAGCCCCAATGCATTGATAGTCCCCTTGTCTCCACAACTTAGGCACTAATCTAGACATAACTTCTACTGAAAGCTTAGTCTCCTGCAAAAAAATGACATCAGGTCTTTGACTTCTAATCAAGTTTTGAACATCATTTTGTTTAGGGCTGCTGTTCAAACCCCTTACATTCGAGGATAGTATAATCATTTCAAAGGATTTAAAAAGTGAGCATCCAGAGTCTTCACTGACCCCGAATCCACCAAAGTCTCTCCCATTAGTTTCATCTTTTCCAAGTCTTTTTTCCTACCAAGCTTGATCGATTTCTCACCCCCCACCCTTCTTAAGGTCTTTTTACAAAAGTCCCAAGTGAGGAGAAGATTTACTACTCCTTGTTGCTCCTAATTCTCCAAATTTCCCTATTAAAGATAAATTCCCATCTTCTTTAGAGGGAACAACTGAGGAAGTCAAAACATCCGATATCAACATCTGCTAGTCCATATCCATGTGCCCATCCCCAACATCCTGTGATTCAATTAAATCAACTGAAACATTGTTCTCCTGGGCTGGGCCCTCAATCTGTTGATCCAAAATCATCAACCCTAGGTTCACCTCCTATTGGTTAAAGTCATCTATGTCAGGATCTTGCTCCTCAAATAGAGCACATATGATTACTTCTTGTATTAGCAACTAAACACGGAATTATACCAGAATCAATAAGTAACTAGAAATATGAAACAACACAGGTTTTGAGAGACAATACACAATTGTATTAAATAGTCAGAAGAAAATACAATAAAGAAGATGCCACTTCTTCTTCCACCTCAAAGGTTCGCCACGCCTCAAGACCTTCTTCCCTCTCTCTCTCGGTCCCAACAATCAACTCAAATATAGAATTGATGTTCACCTCTCCAACCAGTCAGTAACACGCTGCCAGTACACCAAGTACACCACCGTACTCTAAGTAGATCTCCTGCTCTCTGCTGCTACCTGCAAATCACTAGACCTTACTCACCATTGTAGATCTCCAAAAGAAGCCATGCTCACCTGCTAACCAAGATCATACAAATACGAAGAACCCTTCTGATTCTCCAAACCAATACCCACTCTTGGTACTGTGGCACTAGGAGGAACACACCATTGCTCACCTCTCTCAGAAGAAGCTTATATGCTCTCTTACTCTCTAGCTACAGTTTACAATACAACCAATGAGTCTCTTAAATAGATCTCATGCAAACAATAATTAGATCTGCAGCTTCTAGTCTAAATTTGGCTCTTGACATGAAAACACTTGGTTTGTTAGCTAACTGCCCGTAAAATACTCAGTCCGAACCACACAGGTGACCGACATCGGTCCCTGTTTGCCTGGGGGTGCCGACGCCGGCCGACTCATGACCAACGTCGGTTGCCTTCTGTCTGTACCCTGATGACGTCAGTTTTCCTGACCAAAACTGGTGACTATAACACTCATCAAACACTATGCAACCTCCCTAACTCCTCCTATTTGCACCCTGGTGAAGATTTTAGCTCCACAACCTAACAATCTCCCACTTGGAGATAAACAGTTGCACCTGTACCTGTATCTGTACCCCGTCTAATCTATTTCTTGGCTTGTATCCCTCTCCAAGCTCAATCCTAAAGACCAACCATCACACACCCTGTGATGCCTTTCCTGTCATCCAAGTAACCTGCCACATCCGAACCTACATATCCATGTAGTGAAGTCCTTGACCCTGCATAACATGTTAACCTGCTGCTGATCCCTCTCAAGTACCTGATAATCTACCTTCCCCGAATTGGCTCCAAACTCTTTGACAGCTCCCACTGCTTGGGAAAACTCAGGTCTACACTAGACCTCATGTGATTTTGAACCCTGTTCTAAGCTCTGCTTGAACTGTCCAGCGCTTGGTGTGCTTACCGATTCTGCATCCTGCGTAATAAACCTCGCCAACACCTGATTCATATCAGCTCCCACTGGAGACCAAATCTCCATGTCTCTTATGCCAAAGAATTTTGCTGCTCCAAATTCCCCCTGACATACCTCTGAACTAACCTTACCTTTTAGCTCAGCAAATCCCTATATGTACAAAACCTACTAGCAAACCATCCACATACAGTAACTGGATAATGTCGCGACTCATCATCCACCTGGTAAGAACAAACACAATAGTTACACTGACGTTGACTAAAGCCATGCTTTGTCATCCTCCTGTCAAAACTTGTACCACTGTCATGCAGCTTCCTCAAGACCATATACCTTGGCCTTCCGTCTCACGTGTCCATCCACTCTCTTCTTTAACTATGGTAATCCATCTGTCTCTCAGTGCTTACTTCCAGCTGACAACTCTACCAAAAAACACCTGTTTGGTTCTTCTCCAAGGACTCACACTCTTCATCCATGCCAAGCTCCCACTGTATCTAGATTTTACCTGCATTGCCTCTTCACATCTTCTTGGTTCTCGACCATCAGTAAGTAATATAAATAAGGTGAACAATGAATATGAGGTTCACTTACCCTTTCTGACCTCCATATGAGCGTTTGAGACTTGTTGACAGCTTGTTGTCCGCTCACTATCCATTCCAGTGACCAATCTCGGCCATCTCCCAATTTGCTCCCGACCGACGTTGGTTCTCTACGACTGACCCTGTCTATCAACGTCAGTCCCATTACCGATGCCAGTGTACCTGTTGCCGATGTCGGTCACTGTATGATCGACATCAATTTTTGCTTCTCGACACCACCGACTCTACTGATCTACACATGACCGACGTTGGTGCCTGTCTGTTCGATGTAAATTCCTCCTGATCGACGCTGGTATCTGTGTTTGCCTATGAGTGATGACTTTTTACCTGCGAGCTCTCCATGGATCAAAACCTTGTTCAAATTAGCATAGCCCTGCTCAAAATAATTCAGTCCACTCCGCTAATCTCTGTCCGTCATCTCCTCCATGAACACCAAGGCTTTCCAGTTCTTTAGCTTGTCAAAAACATCTGTCTTCCACTTCAGAACATGCATTCCCCTCTTACATATGTAACCAAGCCTACAAAGCCACATCTCTGTAACAGAAGGTGAATCAGTAATATAAGTAGATAGATAAAGGATACCTAATTTCTTACCATTGTCTAATTCAAGTGCATCCGCTGTGAGAGTTATTGTGCATCTCCCATCACCTAACTTTCTTGAAGAAATTAGACTCATCTCCAAGACTGGTACCTGCATAACCTCATTCAACACCTGTGTGTTATCCGTCTGCAATTTTAGCTTTACTTCCCCTTTGCCAATCATTTGACAAGGCTCTCCAGCTCCTAAATAAATCTCTCCAAAGACATACCCATGAAAAGATGCTCTATTTCGAACTGCATGGAAAGAGGCAAAAGAATCTGTGAACCAAGATTCCACTTTATCCAGAACATCCTGTGCAACATCCCCTGCAACATCTGCTCCTCCCTGTTGATCTGCTACCAACCAACAATCTTTTTTTCCCTGCTCTTTCTTTCCATCAATCAGACCATTCGTGTTATTCAGTTTCTCCATTCGTAGCTTACTTCCTTCTGCCATTGCTATACTCCCACTCAATCAAAAACCCCTGTGAGTAACCTGTAATCAACACACACTATCCAGATCTGAAACCACCTGTTAGTAACCCAACCAAAAGCTCTGATACCAACTGTTAAGATTGGTATCAACCTGGTCCACCTGCTCAACCTGCTCTGATACCAACTTGTCAGGATCTTGCTCCTCAAATAGAGCACATATGATTACTTCTTGTATTAGCAACTAAACATGGAATTATACTAGAATCAATAAGTAACTAGAAATATGAAACAACACAGGATTTGAGAGACAATACACAATTGTATTAAATACTCAGAAGAAAATACAATAAAGAAGATGCCACTTCTTCTTCCACCTCAAAGGTTCGCCACGCCTCAAGACCTTCTTCCCTCTCTCTCTCGGTCCCAACAATCAACTCAAATATAGAATTGATGTTCACCTCTCCAACCATTCAATAACACGCTGCCAGTACACCAAGTACACCACCGTACTCCAAGTAGATCTCCTGCTCTCTGCTGCTACCTGCAAATCACTAGACCTTACTCACCATTGTAGATCTCCAAAAGAAGCCATGCTCACCTGCTAACCAAGATCATACAAATACGAAGAACCCTTCTGATTCTCCAAACCAGTACCCACTCTTGGTACTGTGGCACTAGGAGGAACACACCATTGCTCACCTCTCTAAGAAGGAGCTTATATGCTCTCTTACTCTCTAGCTACAGTTTACAATACAACCAATGAGTCTCCTAAATAGATCTCATGCAAACAATAATTAGACATCTAATTACAATAATTAGATCCACAACTTTTAGTCTAAATTTGGCTCTTGACATGAAAACACTTGGTTCGTTAGCTAACTGCTCGTAAAATACTTAGTCTGAACCACACAGGTGACCGACGTCGGTCCCTGTTTGCCTGGGGGTGCCGACGCCAGCCGACTCATGACCGATGTCGGTTGCCTTCTATCTGTACCCTACCGATGTCAATTTTCTTGGCTGACATCAGTTTTCCTGACCGACGCTGGTGACTGTAACACTCAGCAAACACTATGCAACCTCCCTAACTCCTCCTGTTTGCACCCTGGTGAAGTTTTTAGCTCCACAACCTAACAATCTAGAATTTCAAATCTGTTAAGCGAGTCATCTGCCTGTCTTTCCTTCAAAGACCATTTGTGACCCCTGATTCTATATCACCCTTTAACTGGAATAAAACCATCAGTTATTGGTGCCTCACCTGGAATCGGGCCCTTCCTTTTGTTAGTTCCAGGCAGATTACGAGCAGGTTGAGCAGGCTAAGATTTAAAGGTTTTAGATTTGAGACACCATCGTTGCAAGTGACCATAAGCATGGCAAAGATGATAGGGAAAAGGAAGAGTTTCATAATCCAATTGTTGTACCCAGGAAAAGGGTCGCGCACTCATTTCAACAGCATCAGGTATTGGCTTACTAAGATCAATTTCAACACAAATGTGAGCATAAGTCATTACCTTTTTCCCAAGCATTGACATTGATGAACCAACTGGCCTTCCCAAGAGGGACACAAGCAATTGCAGGGTATCTTCAAGACAACATTCCATTAGAAAGCGAGGCAGCCGCACCCACATCGAAACACAGTTGGCAATTCCTCTGAAGTTATAAAACCAGCATGCCATGGCTTGATAAATAACCCCACTTGATTGTGAAAGTATGGACCTCTAGCAAAGACTCTGCTACAGTCAGTCAAGCAGGTAAAAGTGACCATAAAATAACTATTGGCTAACATTGTGATATCCATTTCTCCTTTTGGAGCCCATGTCCTCTGAGCCCACACTTCCAAGAACTGGAACGAAGTCCTGAGCCCCAAAAACTTGCAATACAGAGAATGATTTGTATAATATTTGATATCTTCAGCAATCATGTCCATAGGTATGACCAATTTGGGCCTCTCCTTGCATCTTTCCAAGCATCCATTGACCTTGGAAAGTCTCATGCAAGTTGGCTCTTCAACATCACATGGACTTAGAAACAGTGGGGGGAAAACCATTCCAGCACTCCTCAGGCTCTGGGCCGACTGCTGCACTCCCTGGGCCAACTGTTGCACTCCTAATGCCACCTTGTAGTTGTGACCTATGCTCTCCCCCTTTGCGCCCTCCTTCCCCCGTGCACCTTCCTTCTCTCTTTCTGCCATTTTCATCACAGTCCAAGATAACATAGATCATCATGATTGATCTTATTACTTACACATATTTTTATCCATTCTTATATCTTTCAAAGTGTACTTGATATGCTATGTACTTGTCATTTTTTGATAACACATGTATCCAAGGGATAGTATGATATATTTATGTTGGTTTCTTATGTTCTATGCTTTCCTTTATGCACTTCCTTAAGTGGATTATCTTTCTTGTTGTTGTCTTGCATGTTTGAACATTTGAATATGCTTTATTTTTTGTGGCTCTCATGCCTTTGTTTACTTATTTTAATACCTGAATATGTCATTTCTTATTATATGGACATTTTAATATGTCACTACTTTCCATATAGATATTTAACTAAGTCATGTCCATTTGATTGTGTGGCATTTGAAAATGCATCTTGTTTGAGGTCTCATTGGACCATTATCTTTTGATTTTATTTTGAGTATTCTTGTGTGCATGCTTGATTGCTTATTGAAATTGTAGTATTACTATATATACATTGCCATGATTTATATCTTGTATCTTAGGCCTTAATGTGATCACATTATGTGCACTTCAATGATTTTACTTAGACATGTTTCTTCTATATGTTACACGTTACCTACACAGATTATATAGTTATCTTATCCTTTTGAGGTAAGGTGACTACCAATTTCTACTTCCCCTTATCTAAAAATAGAGGACATATCAATGGGAGCATGTCATATAGGTATGGCTTTCACACCTTCATAATTTTCAGCTTATAGTGGGTGCATGTTATGTATATATTTTCTCCACGCTTGTATCAATTCTTATATTTTTCAAATTTAATAGAGGGCATATCATGGGAACATGTCTTCCACACTTGAAAAAAATTAAATTGGTCAAATTGCACAGTTATACGATTCATATGTGGCAACATTCTATACATTTGTATCATTATTATACCCAAGTTTTAGTTTGAAACATATATGAGGTGCATATGCCATGCAAAAGAGCACCTTAAATTGTAAAATCAAAATCAATTTCAAATTTCAAATACTTCTATGGACTTTAACATACACTGAAATAGATTTTTACAGACCATTATTGAGTCAACCTACTACAGTAGTTGGTTTGATTTTAACAAGGTTGAGGTGATTAAATCACTCGATCTTATCAAGTTTATAAAATGGAGTGAGTAAAACATCCACCCTCACCATATTTATAGTGTGAGTTGAATTAGATCACTCATGCTCACCAGGTTACAAGTATGATTGGGTTGTATGGTTGAGTTAACCTCAACTATGTAATGATAAATCAACTTTTATCTAAGGTTAGGGGAAATTTGTCCTTCAATATTTATATATATGCACTTTCAGGTTTTACATTTGTCCTAATATCAGTTTCAATGATTCATAATAAAACATATTTTCAAATCAAATTACCAAAAGGCAAGACAATTGTATCGATTTAAGTGTACTCCTAGCCTTACTCTCTTTCCTTTCAAACATTTCAAATGCCTTCAATTTTAGATTATATGTATTTATTGTATACTATAACATGCTCTTGATTGTAAGTCAATCACTAGCAAAGCACTTAAGTTAGAATCACATAAAGACAAAGTGTGTTATACACACCCTGTTATGCATTTTTTCATTTAAACTAACAATTTTATTAATAGATTAAAGGGGTGTAAATGTAGATACTAAATCTAAATTATACATCCCCTTAGTCTTGAGTCTTTGGCAAGTAATTCTCATGATTGTACCCTTCAGTTCCTAGACCTTCCTAATATCAAAAATATTTTCCCTATCTCTTATTTTTATTATTTATCTCTTAGTCTGACCATATGTTATTATGATAACCAAGCCTTATATATTGCTCAAAATGATATAAACTTGATTATTATCATCTTCTATAAGTTTTGAACATGTACCTAGTTTACAGCTTTCCAAACACTTACATCCTAACTAGACGCCTATGTCAACATAAGTGTCTTATGTCAAAATAAGTGTCCAGTACCTCATCAAATTTGTAATTTCATCATATCCTTTGGTCAACCTAATTTATTTAATATGATATATTTTAGGAAAGAATTAATATATATGTATGATCAATCCCCATTCATTCTTTGCCTAGCAAAGACCTAGCAGCTCACAAGGCAATTCACCAAAAGCACTCAATCAAGCATTCTAATGATAAAATTTTCCTTATTCATCCTTATTTCCATATGAAGCATCGAAGTAGTATCCCCATAGGTCTGAAGTACTAAAGGAACATCCCATGAACAATATTTTTTAAGTTACAAGCTAGGTCACTTTATATACTTGCTTATCACACATTGCATCCTTATGCACATACAATTCAACACATAGGGGAGAATTACATGACTCTGATGCTCTCTTTGAAGTATTGGCTATGTAGGTAGCACCCATTGACAAAGGGGTGTTTGAGACAGCTAGACACCATGAGCCCACTAACCCATTTTTCCCATAGTCACTCCAAGGGTGAGGAAGCTAGAGTTTGATCATTTGACAAAGAGTGATAACATGTGCACGAAATCTCAACACACCAGAGTAAAAGTGACAGAAAACTTAGAAGGTTCTATGTGGTCTCATCTAGATCATGCCACTATTATATACTAAACACTTGTGTCTAAGTTAGTTAGGTGCATCGATGCAACCATCCATATATGATGCAAGCATCTAAGGCTACAAAGTGCAAATTAATAGAATATGATGATTGATCTAGAATCTAGATCCAGTCCTCTTCCAACAGGTTTCAGCCTAGATCTGCATGTGCATAAAAACTAGTTAAGTACTCTTATTTTCCATTTAATGTAATATCAATCAATAGTTTTAGTTTCTATTTTTATTATATCCCAACATTTAAATTCAAAATATTAAATATTTGAGTTTGTAATTAATTGTCCTATTATAGATCTGTTTATCACCCTCATGCTTATTCATTTATATATTCCTAACCTTGTACTATATTGACCCATCTCAATTTAGGGTTGAATAATTACAACATTTAGTCCCATAGACTTCTTAACCACTTAGACATTATTAAAATATATTTTTCTTCAGATGGCAACTAAATATTTTGGTGAATCGTATGTGTATTACTCATTAATGACATAAATCATGAAAATTATCATTTTACACATCTTACAAAAATACGATTCACTAATCACATTAATGTGATGCCTATCAAGCTACCAGTTGATCAATTTTATGACATTATATGCATAATAAAAGTTGTATACTACCGATTTTCAGATCTGTATGTAGAACTAATAGGTTTAGAAAGATGTTAAATGGTATAGGCAATGCCAAATAATATAATGAGACATATTATATGGTAACATGAATATCAATTTTAAACATTGTGTCATAACATCATAAGTGAAATAAATAGTGCATTAGTCCATCAGGCAAATATAATAAAAAATAAGGGTGCAGAGTACCAAGTCCCTATGGGAAGTAGAGGTTCTATCATGCAGAATTTTGCAATCTTAGGCATAGAATAAAATAATACTTTAAATTTATCTAGACTAAAATTTATCATTATCACAGTCAAATCATATAATAATTGAAGTGTCTGAGCTACGTGACTATAATAAAATTGTTGTCATCTTTTACAAGGTTTAACAGAGCTACAAAAACCTTGTCTATTTCCACTAGAGATAGAATTCTTTCTTTGCCTACTATGTTATTGTCCTTCATATTCAAACAAACATGTAATTCATTTCTATTTCTATTTTAAATATTTTGATGACATTTTTATTACATTCAAATAAATCAAATCATGTGGGAACAAGGCAGAACTTTGACGTTGTTGAATGCCTTATCCCTAGAATTGTAGAAGGCTTTGAAAATTGCACTAAAAATACCCTACACAAAAAGAATAGATGGATTAGGGCTGGACAAATACACTTACATAGGTAAAATATTATGACAAATAAAGTCTAGCTTGCATTGAGACATGATTTGGCTAATTGCCTCCAAACTAAGTTAATCAATTCATTTATAGCATTTCAGTGTCAATGGTTGAATATGTAAAGGAATGGAGTCATGTTACTAAGTTTTTTACTTTCAAATTTGTTTTAAAATGACCTTCATTTATTTATTTTCAAATTCACACTACTGAGATGAATATTTCAAAATTTTGAATCCTAGTTTCAAAACATTAAAAATGCATTTGTCAGTGGCCACAAAAACCAAGGTCCTGTGTTTCTCTACTTTCCTTGTCAAAATTTAAAAAATGCACTTGGTAACACAGTTGCCAACTTTAATCAATGAGCACTAGAAATGCCTTTTTTTAAAATGTTGATTTTTTTTAATTTATTCTTTCTTGATTTGAAGTGGTTGGCATGACATTGGCATCTAAGCATTTGAAAAAAAAGGTGCAAAGGTGTGATTGGAGAACAAAGGTGGTTATTTGGACCTTCATCTTTATTATGTTGAGCATCATTCCTACAATGGAAATCCCAAAATTATGTATCATTTTTTATTCAGTTCTTGCAAGCTCCATTTATCACCAGTAAGAGAGTAAGTGTTGTTTATTGTCTTAATTATAAGAGCAGTTCATGAGGTATATTTATCAAGTTACAAGCTAGGTCACTGTATGTATTTTCTTATCACACATTGTATCATTTTGCACACACAATCCAACATGTAGGGGATAAATATATAAGTTTGAGACCCTCTTCAAAATACTGGCTATGTAGGCAGTACCCATTGATAGAGGGGTCTTTGGGGCAACTCGACACCATGAGCTAACTAACCCATTTTTTCCACATTCACTCCAAGGGTGAAGAGCTAGACTTTGATCATTTAAAAAAGAGTGACAGCTTGTGTGCACAATCTAAAGACATCAAAATAAAGGTGACAAAAAACCTAAAAGGCTCCAGTTAGTCGCATCCAGATCCAATCAATATTTCGTACATGACACTTATGTCAAAGTCACACACTTGCATCGAGGCAATTGTTTAGATACAATGCAAACATTTGAGGCCATAGAAAGAACAATCTCAAAATCTAATGATTGTTTCATAATCATCTTTTGGTCCACTTCAACATGTTCCAGATCAGACCTACATGTACATAGTAAATCAACTAAATATTATTTGTTTCTAATTTATTGTAATATATATCAATAATTGTACTTTATAATTTTTAACAATCTCAACTGTATAAATTCATAATATTGTTTGTCTAAGTTTTCTATTAATTGGCTTGCTCATTATGTTATTTCACCATCCTTGTGTAAAAGCTATTATATTACCCCTCAATCCTAGATAACCAACCACACAGATATAAATTTAGAGTTAAATAATTTCTTTGAATGTTTGTTTTTCCCAAACCCAACTTTAATAAATTTTATGGTATAACCTACACTATTGTAATAACTTTAATTGTTCCACTAGTGTAACAACTTTAATTATGCCAATGCTTTAATAATTTTAATTTTACAACCTAGGAGATAATAGAACAATTAATAATAACAAAGCCATTATTTATGGTCAAGGTTGTGTTTGGGTTGTCAAATATATCATTTAGAAATGAATCAGTTATGTTCCTTAGTCAAAATTACTTAGACTATAATTTAGAATCCATATTTCATTTATTTCAAGTATTTTAAGAGATTTGTACTTTAGTGGATAGGTTAATATTTTATGACATATCATCATCCCTGTTAATTAGATTACAAATCTTAGTATAAACTATATTGAAGTCTTATCCTCTAGAAATTTATGACAACCTTTTAGATTTCCTAAATGATAGAATTTATAATCAACACAATATAAACAGAAACTAGCCACAATGCAGCACTTGTTAATTAACTTATATAATAATAATAAATGACAATTTTACACTACTAATGGCAACTCAGTAACATTTTTCAAAATAATTAAATCATACACTTACTACCTTCCTAGTAAGCATGATCTTCCTATCACCTACTTGATTATTATTATCTTTTAATATAAAACTATCCACGTCACATGTTTATCAATTCTATAAACATATTATTTACTTTGAAAATACATATGAACTTGTTAAAGTAGAAATATTAGTTCCTTGAGGCTACTATGGCTTTCACTTGTAGGAAATATTTATTTGTTTTTATTATTTATTTATTTTTATTTTTTTCATTGTTATCCATCAAAAGGTTTGATTTGATAGGACTATAAAGTTTGGTAGTAAAAAATGGAGGAATATATCTTAAAGTGTTATGTTAGAATATTCCATTTATTTGTTAATAATTGGATTAAATTTTTTTAAACAATTAAAATTGATTTGACTCACTCAAATTTAATAACTTATTATTCTAAATAATAAATTTCACTAGCAGTAGAAAATCATAAAGAACATGTCACTCATGTTATCTTAAAAGTATTTATTATTAATTACTCTAAGTATTGATAGGATATGGATGGACACGAATAGATAGAAAATAATCTGGAAGTTGCATCTACAAACATTTTTATATGCATTTTTAAATTTCATAGATTCACAAAAATCAAAATAGATTTAAAGTAACAAACAATTTCATGCAAAGATTGTATATAAATGGACCATCCCCTCCTTTGGTTTGAGGCAACTAAATAAATTTTAGAATTTCAAATAAACTAAAATGAGATTCTGCTCTAATAAAAATAGTTTTAAATATTAACACAAGAAGTTAACATTGGAGGTGTAAACAACAAAGGCGGAGGTGGCAAGATAGGCATACTTGGAAATGATTGCAACAGAGGTGATAATGATGGTAGTTGTGACAACGATGGTTATGGAGGTGGAAATGGTGTATTTTGCATCTTAACTTCAACGCAGATTTATTGTTATTCTATAACATTTTCAAGGTGAAATTTTTAGTAAATTGTAACTATAAATATTATAATAAATATATATGTTGTCTTTAATGATTTGCTCTTCTACGATAAATTATAATAACATTTGAAAGGTAATGTTGAATAAATAACATTTTTTTTAAATAAATCTTGATAGGCAGGATCGATCATAAAATTTATTCCTTGCTTAAGCCATTCAAACACATACTATTTTTTATTCGTAATTGAGGGTTGATGGGTCACTCGCCCTTTATTAATCAAACCAAAGATACAATAACCATGATTATATCAAAAAAAAAACCCATGAAACAAAGAACCAAGAAATTCCTAAAAAAAGGCCAACAACCCAACATAACACCAAACAAAACCATGTATCACAACACAAGGTGTAAACTATAAAAGGCTCGATCAAGCTGCACCACTCAACCATTGCCTAGCCACAACCACAACTATAATGAGACCCTTAAGACCCTCCTTCACCATATTTATTATGGGAGAAGACTATCATGGAGGAAGATTCAAGGACAACATGCCCTTTTTTCTTTTTCTTACCCACCACTATCTACTCCTCGCTAGCTCTAGAATCTTGGCCTAAACAGGTGTAAACTTTGACAGTTTTAAATACCTCTACCCTTAAACCAACAACATAATTATTCTTTGACTTAAAACAATCCAAAACAACACCCTCAGTCTTAGTGACCTTGCAACCTACTTCCAATGCAGTTTCTACCTCTTATCTCCTAGTTGTACTAAGAGTATTGGTAGGAAAAATTATAAGGTGTTCGAGAAGCGTCTCCTTCCACCATCAACTTCTCAACCCTTTCCACCCTAGCTACCACCTCAATGAAGGATTTGGGTCCTTTCACCTCTGTATTCCTTCCCATGCCTACAAAACCAAAGTTCCCCCCATAATGACTGCAGTTTAGTGAAATCTTAGATCTCACTGCATCCACATCTCCCCTATAAAAATGTGCCCTTGTCGACCATTAGTCATATGTTGCCCTCATTGCTTGTTACTGAAGATACCCATTTGGTTTGGTTGTCTCATTGCTCTGGCCTGGTCCTTCTGCCAATGTCATCGCCGCCTTCTGATCAACACATGGGCCAAAAGCCCTAGTCATAGTAAGCATCATGACAATTTTATCCCAAACAAATTTACTATTAATGCTATCTTCTATTTAAATTTCATGATAAATATTTTTCTCAACTCTCCCTTCATTATTGTTTACTCAATAAAGTTTTATATTATAATTTATTTGTATATCGTATTAGTTTTTGGTTTTCCAATGTTTGGAGAGCATGCCTCACACAATCCCCCACATAAACAACCTAATTTTTTACAGAATATTTTTCTCTGCTTTGGATAATAATTACGCACTTCATATAATATTAAATACTAGTCAAAAACCAAAAAATAAATGTTATTTACCATAAAATACTTAATGTCCTAGTAATCATATACAATCATACTTGGCACAAGGAAATTCTAGATGGTTTTAATTTATTAGAATTACTAAAAATACATTTACTTCCACTTATTTATTTGGTAAAGTAACTTTTATGTTACTTAATTTTTTTAGTCTGCGATAAATATTATAGCATATAAAATAATGGAATCTACAACCACTTGGTTGTGTAACCACGCATTATTCATATAACATGGAATTTCACCTACAACTTAGCCTCCAAAACTCCCTTAGCTTCTACATATCTTTTAGATTGTGCAAATAATTTTAAACTTGAAGGCTAAAATATTATTGACATTATAATTCTTTATACAATTGACACAATAGATGCAAGGACTAGCCTCTACATGACCCTTGTTAAATAAAAAAAACTTCTATCTTGATTTTTCCATGTTTTTTTATCTTGTGATTCTTATACATTTAACACCATTAAAAATGAAAAAAATCTTACTATGAGATTACCACCCTGAAACTTATTCCTTTTTCTTTGAGATTGAAAAAAAAACTACCTTGTTTTTGTTTCAACCCGTTAGGTGAGATTTCTAGGGTTTTTATTAATGAATCCTGAAGGCACCCAAAATTGGAGGAAATGAGTATTTTAAGAGTTATATTCAATACAAACAACCAATATATTCAATGTACATAGTGGTGTATTGATTAAAAATATATAAAAAACATTAATGGCTCTGAGATCCCTTGCAATGCTCCAAGTGTCTCTTATCATCCACTTTACAATTTGTTAAAATCCTATACAAGGATACAATGTACATGGTAGAATATAGAAAATTTTGGCAACCCATAGCCTTATATTTCTCTTCAATGTATAAATATTCATGTATTTTACATCGTCGACTAATTGGTGAAAATACATGGTTCGTGAGAATCAATAACTCTTCAAAGTAACCTTTGAACAACACTTTCATGATGCTGACTATAGTTTAACATATGTAGGGAGTTGTCCAGTAAATATCAATATGTTAAATCACTTAATTCATAGAGAACTAAGTGCATGCAAAATAAGTTGACCTTAGAGAGGAAATGCAAGTAGTTTTCTGACAAATCCATGGTATGATGAAAAGTGCAAGGCAACAAAAAGGACTTTGAAACAACTTGGGATGGGCAAATAAAATAGTAAGGGCTATGAAATAATCATATGGTCTAAAAAAGAAAGTTATGTGAGCATAAGAAAGAAAGATCAAATTTATCTTTTAAAACATAACCCCAAAGGCTTTTGTAGGGAACTACAAAATAGAAAATAAATAGAGAACAATATCATAGATACCCATGGTTAGAATAAGCAGAGCTACTCTATGAATGAGATCAAGTTAAAGACCTCCCGTAGTCAATACAAAAATTGAGTTCTTCTATGTGCAAATTATCATTCAAGACATAAAGAAAGTAGCATGTAATAAAGCATAAGACATAGATGGGATGCAAACAGAGTATCTAAAATAGGGATCATAATTCCTCACACCACATATCAAAAGCATATTCAATGGTATCATCTAGATAAGCTTCACGACAAACTAGAAGACTAGTGTTATTATCCCTCTCTATAAAAATAGGAAGCCTGCCTAGATGTTACCATGTTAAAGTACATAATTGTTAGTTGGGTAGTAAAAGGAAAAAAGAGCAAAAGCACAAGAGGATTTTACGTCAAAACATTATACTATCAATCATTGCATTACTCTTAGGTACTTGATTGAACATGTTTGGGACACCCAAAGAGAAGAAGCTTTATGTTGCTTTGTTGACTTAAAAAAATATTTTGACATGACACCTAAAGGCAAACTTTGGAGAAGGATGGGGGAACTCAGTGTGCTAGATGATTATAGAGTGGTAGTTTATAGACTTTATGAACAAGTCAAGACCAAAAATTGAATAGGGGAGGAATGTCAGAATGCTTTGAGAGCGACATTAATGTCAAACAAGGATGTTTGTTATTCCCCACTTCGTTTGGGTTATACATTAATATGTTGGGGGAGTGGATAAATAAAGTTGGTGGAGAGGGTATTCACCTTGATGACTATGTAATAAATTTACTTTTGTATGTGGATGATCATATTTTATAAGAATAATAGTATTTACACAATCCATGTCAAATGTAGTGATAAATGCTTATGAATTAAACTGTGTACAAGCTTTTGGATCATTACAAAAACAACACATAGTTTAAGAGAGAATCCCTGAGGGCTCTAGAGCTCTTCTACCAAGAGGTTGGAAAACAAGTGAATGTTATCAAACCCAAATTCGCAATCTTTTATTTAGGAAGAAAAAATAAACAAATTAACTTATTTTTTGAAGGAAGCCTACTAGAAGTAGTGGAAGAGTACATGAATATCGAACTTAGCTTTAATAACAAGCTTAGTTGGGATCCCTACATGGTATTAAAAAATACAATAGGGTGGAAGGGACTTTATACTCACTAAAAAATAGATGTAAGAATGCAGAATTATGGGATTGAAAAATCAAGAGAACCTTGTTCGACCTATGTAGCACTCCAATGGCCTTACACAGATTTAGAGTTTGGGGCAACAATATGTCTAGCCTAATATAGAGACAGATACAGAGAGTCCAAAAAAAACCAATTACAAATAATCAAAAAATAAAAACAACAATGTTATATGAGATTCTACTTGCTAATACAAGTACTTTCCCATTGGAAGCATCGGCAATATCGAGCTCGAAATTATAGTTTTTAAAAAAGACATTGTGGAGTCTCGTTGATGGCTTAGGATGGTGGTGGAGGAAGAGCTAAACAAGGGGGGTAATTATAGATGAAACAAAACAAGTTAAAAGCAAATGGGGTATTAACATGAAAGAGTGTCCAAACATCAATGCAAAAACAAATAAATAAATGTGAAAGAGTAATTCAGGTCAGGTAAGTGGACAAAGCCAACAGTAAAAAAATAGTATACTATAACAAAGAGTTTAATCTCACATGGGACCATGAAGAAAAGTCTACACAAATGCAAAAATTAAGTGGAAGGCAAAAAATGTTGATGAATCGGTTAAGAACTAGCTTACATCATCTTAATTGTGAAACTAACAAGTGGACAATGCCTAAGGAGTGGAAAATGAAAGCATGCCTATTTTGTGACAAAGGGGTGTTGGAGTTGGATGTTGGTAGTCATAGCTTGTTCGACAAATGTGTGGGTGCACCCCTCTCGACCCTTGATCTTATTAGTTGGGCTAAATCAGCTTGGAACTTTATGGAAGTGCCTTCATTCACTCTCTTCAGCGATGGCTTCTTCTAAGTGGTGTTCCACTGTACTGCATACTATGATTTTATTTGGGTTTCAGGGCCTTGGTTTGTTGATAACTTTGGGGTTTTCTTATGTCCTCAAGCTCTTTTCTTCAATCCTGCAACGATGGGGGTCATAAGGACCATTGTTTGGATCAGATGATATAATATCCTTCCTATACTGAGGAAACAACACATTGCCATGTTGATCAATCAAGTGGGATCCTTTGTGAAGCTCAATGTGGGGTCGGTAGAGAAGATATTTGTGAGAGCTTGGGCAGTTGTTGACCTCTCCAAACCCCTTTGTCATTTTGTTAAAATTTGTTCTTTCCAAGTTTCGTGGACCCAATACCTCAACTTTGAAGGTCTTTCATTTAAACATTTTCGTTGTAACCTGTTTGGATATAGAACTGCACATTGTTCTTCTATGAGTGTTAAGAGTTTGGATTCTCACTTTTGTTTGGTTTAGAGAACAAAAAGAGTTGTTGATCAGGGCTTCTTATGACACAATGATGGTGTCTTTGTTCTACCCGTTTGGTCCTTCTCCTCTCTTCCTTTCAATGAGTCCTCCTGACCCCCAGGGGTGAAGTCTCTTTGTTGGGTGACATAGTTCTAAGTGGACCTCTGTGTTCCTCGCTTCTGACAACTACCTTAAACTCGTCTCCTCGCTCTCCTCCGACTAAGTGGAAAGACCACATGGCTTCAACTACAAAGAAGAAAAGGCAAAGTGCTGAGGCGGAAAGGCTACGTTCAGATGCAAAAGTTTTGGTGAAAGATGAGAACCAATGGATGATGGAGGGTCTCCTCTCCTATCATGGTAAAAGAATGACCTCGTCCATACGCTGAGGCATCTTCCCTTCAACTTGGCTACTTGAACAGTACAGTGATCTTCATTAATTGTCTTTGTGTTGATTAAAGGTGGCAATGTTGTTGTTTCTCTGATAATTGTTTACTTCTTGTTGATGTTTGACATCGTTTTCATTGAAGGCTTGTTGTTCCTTGTCTTGTTGGATGATTCCTTCTTGTTGTTTCAGACTCTAGTTTTGGTTGCAGCCTTGTGGTTGTGGTTGGTTGGTTGTTTGTTGTCTTTTGTCTTGGTCTAATTGATGTTTGGTCGATTTTGTTTTAAGTTTTGGGTTCCTATTAAAACTCTCTTTTTATCCATATCAAATAAAAAGACAAAGGGGTGTTGAAGTTAGAATGTTACTATATTATGCAATGTGCTACTTATAGTGACATATGTGTAAGTACAAGAACCAACTAAAGGTTGACAACCTAACCAATTTATTTGAAAAAATGTGCGACTTATAATAACTACTATATCAAATACAAGAACCAACTAAAACTTGACAATCTAACCAACTTATTTGAAAATGAGAGACTAATCAAAACAACAAATTCAAGTTTTATTTTATTTTTTATTATTTATAAATCTATAATAAAAAATCCAATATTGAAAAGGATTTGAAAATTTTACAAAGCTAATAAGTCAACCCTCATAACAAATTAATTATATTAACACGAAATAATTTTGTAACAGCATTTCTGGTCGTTATTAAAATTAATCTTCCATTAATTTTATTGGAAAGATGGCTGCTAAATATCTTGGTGAATCGTAGGGGCTATTACTCATTAATGACATGAATCATTTTACATGATGAAAAAGATCATTTTGCATCACTTACAGAATACGATTCCCCAATCGCATTAATGAGACGCAGGTCGCCTGCGAGGGGATGATTTTCGTGACGTTATATATATTTATATACAAAATAAAAGTAAGAATAGTAATGGCGATTTTCAGATCTGCGCGAAACTGACAGGTTTAGCAATATAATAAATGGCGTAGGAAACGGCAAATTAGTTAAATAGTTTTCAGATTATAGCGGGGGTATGTTATCTAAATATTTTCTCCACGTTTGTATATTTTTAAAATTTAGTGGAGGTCATGTTATGGGAATATATCTTTCATATTTATAAAATTTTAAATTGGTTAAATTGTATAATTATACGATTTGTATGTGACAACGTTATATACATTAATATTATTGTTATATCTAAGTTTCAGTTTGAAACATATATGAGATACATATATTATGCAAAAGAGCACTTTAAATTAAAAAATGAAAATCAATTTTAAATTTCAAATATTTCTATAGATTTTATCATACATTAGTGTAAATTTTTACACACTTTTATTGAGTCAATCTACTCTAATAATTGATTCAATTTTAGTAAGGTTGAGGTGATTGAATCACTCAATCTTATCAAATTTATATAATGGAGTCACTAAATCATTTACTCTCACCATATTTATAGTGTGAGTTGACTTAGATCACTCATGCTCACCAAATTATAAGTATGATTGGGTTGCATAGTTGAGTTAAACTCAATTCTTAGGTGGCAACTCACCTTTCTTCCAATGTTAGGGAAAAGTTGTCCATATATATATATATATATATATATGCACTTGCAGGATTTACATTTGTCTTAATATATATTTCAATAATTCATAATGAAATATCGTTTCAAATCAAATTACCAACTTAAGGTAAGACGGTTGTATCAATACAGGGGTACTCCTAAATTTACTCTCTTTACTTTAAAATATTTTAAATGCTTTTGAATTCAAAGTATATATATTGATTATATATTATAACATGCTATTGATTGCAGGTCAATCATCAATAAAGCACTTAGGTTAAACTCACACAAAGACAAAGTGTGTTATACACACCTAGGTATGCATTTCTTTCCCTTTAAACTAATAATTTTATTGCTAGATTAAAGGGGTGAAAATGTAGATACTAAATCTAAATTATATATCCCCTCAATCTTATATACTTTATAAGTAATTCTCATAACTTTATCCTTTAGTTCCTAAACCTTTTTGCTACCAAAAAGCTCGCATCCCCTATCTCTTATTCCTATTATTTATCTCTTAGTCTGACCATATATTATTTTGATGACCAAGCCTTCTATTTTACTCAAAATGCTATTAAATTGATTATTATCATCCTCTATAAGTTTTGAACATGTACCTATTTTATAGCTTCCCAGACATTAAGGTCTGAACTAGATGTCTACGTCAATATAATTATCTTGTGCCAAACTAAGTGTCAAATACCTTATCAAATTTGTAATTATAATGTCTTTATGGTCAGCTTAAGTGATTTAATACAAGATATTTTTTGAAACAATTAGTATATATGCATGATCAATCCCTATTCATTCCTCACTTAGTAAAGACCCAACAACTCACAAGACAATTTACCAAAAGCACTCAATCAACTATTCAAGTGAGAAAATTTGCCCTATTCATCCTTATTTCCATATTAGGCATAGGATCAATATCCCCATAGGTCTAGAGTACTGAAAGAACATCCCATGAACCATATTTTTTAAGTTACAAGCTAGGTCACTCTATATACTCACTTATCACACATTGCATCCTTATGCACTAACAAACCAACACATAGAGGAGAAGTACATAAGTCTGAGGCGCTCTTTGGAGTATTCGTTATATAGGTAGCACACATTGACAAAAGGGTTTTTGAAACAGCTCGACACCATGAGCCCATTAACCCATTTTTCTCACAGTCACTCCAACGGTGAGGAAGCTAGGGTTTGATCATTTAATAAAGAGTGACAACATGTGCATGAAATCTAAACACACCAGAGCAAAAGTGACAAAAAATCTAAAAGGTTTTAGGTGGTTGCATCTACATCCAACCATTATTATATACTAGACATTTGCATCAAATTTAGATAGGTGCATCGATGCAACCATCCATATCTAACATAAACATTTAAGACGACAAAGTGCAAATTTCAAGAATCTAACAATTGATCCAGAATCTAGATCCAATCCACTTCCATCATGTTTCAGCCTAGATCTGCATGTGCATAATAAACTAGTTAAGTACTCTTATTTTTCATTTATCATAATATCAATTAATAGTTTTGGTTTCTATTTTTAGTATATCTTAGCATTTAAATTTAGAATATTATTTATTTGAGCTTATAATTAATCGATCTGTTATAAATATGTTTATCACCCTTATGCTTATTCATTTATATATTCTTAAACCTATACTATATCGACCCATCTCAATTTAGAGTTTAATAATTATAACATTTGGTCCCATAGAGTTCTTGATCACTTAGACATTATTAAAATCAATTTTGCTTTATATGGCAACTAAATGTTTTGGTGAATTGTATGTGTTATTGCTCATTAATGGCATGAATCATTAAAAATATCATTTTACATATCTTACAAAAATATGATTCACCAATCACATTAATGAGACTCCTGTCAGGGTATCAATTGATCAATTTTATAACATTATATACCTATTTTATGCATAATAAAATTTTCATACTATCAATTTTCAGATTTGTACGTAGAGTTAACAGGTTTAGAAAGATGTTAAATGGCATAAGCAATGTCAAATAATACAACGAGACATATCATATGGTAAATGGATCAAAAACTTATAAAGGAATATCAATTTTAAACACTATGTCATAACATCATAAGTGAAATAAATAGTGCCTTAGTTGATTAGGCAAATATAATAAATAATAAGGGTGTAGAGCACCGATTCCCTACATGAAGTATAAGTTCTATCATGCATAATTATGTAGTCTTAGACATAGAATAAAAATAATACTTTAAAGTTCTCTAAACTAAAATTTTTCATAATCATAGTCGAGTCTTGATAATTATCATCCATCAGTATAGGAATTGAAGTATCTGAACTACATGGCTATAAAACTATTATTGTCATTCTTCGCAAGGTTTAACAACGCTGCGAAAAACTTGTTTATTTCCACTAGAGACAGAATTTTGTCTTTACCTAACTATGTTATTGTATTTCATATTCAAACAAACATGACAATCATTTCTATTTCTTTTTCAAATAGTTTGATGACATTTTTATTACATTCAAATAAAGTAAATTGTATGGGAATGAGGCAAAACTTTGAAGTTGTTGAATGCCTTGTCTCCAAAATTGTAGAAGGCTTTGAAAATTAGACTAGAAATGCCCTGCATAAAAAGAATAGATGGATCATTGTTATACAAATACAATTGCATAGGGAAAATATTATGACAAATAAAGTCTAGCCTGCATTGGACATGATTTGGCTAATTGTCTCCAAGTTGAGTTAATCAATTCATTTATAGCATTTCAATGTTAATGGTTGAATATGTAAAAGAATAAAGTCTTGTTACTAAGTGTTTTACTTGTAAATTCAATTCAAAATGACCTTTGATTTAACAATTTTAAGAATATTATTATATTATTCTTAATTTAGTTAAATAGTCTGAGTAGTAAAATTAGTAAACAAATATATAATAATTAAGCTATTAATTTGTATAGATTAGTTTGCAATTCGATATTTTCTAAAAATAGTAATAAGGAGAAGAAAACAAGACTTAGCTAGAAATTGATTGATCCTACTGAGACAGAAGTTGGAATTCACTATGTAGGATTGGGACATTGTCGCCAACTAAGATCTAAACTTCATTTTATGATTGGATAGGAGCACTAAAACTGGACAAAAGTGGCACTAACACTGTAGTCCACCTCTGTCACTATTGTCCTGAGGATTTGAACTTTTTAGGTTTTGTTCGCTATGTCTGTGTGACCCTATCTACAAAGTTTTGGTAGCTGAAAGTCTGTAGAGCTCCTTATAGAGTATATTCTTTATTCAAACCCTATTTTCCATTGTACTTTAACCAATTTTGAGCAAGATGGGGGTTAATGTCTGTAAAATTTACTGGATGTGGATCCACACACTTTGCGTGGGTATGCTACCTACATACCAATACTCTGAAGAGGGATCAAGCCATATGTAGTTCTCCCACTTGATGTGATTTGTGTAATTATGTGTATGAAGATTCAGAATGCTAAAGTAGATGTGCTTGAGATGGCTAGAGACTAGTGTAAGGATTTGAATAATCTTGTAAGTATGTTGGTTGGTTGTGTAGAAAATAGGAAAGATTGCTTGAGTAGTCTTGCTTGTGTTCTTGCTTGCTTAGTGATAATTGCCAACCCCTTCCCAAATGATCATTGAATTGGATTTTATATAGATATATTGGTCATGGGTTGAATGTGTTCACACTAGGCCGACAAAGAGAAGGATGGGGAACTAGAAAAAATTTATCGTTGAGGCCAAAAATAGATTTGGATAACAGCACTGAAAGTGGACAAGACGGTAACGACACTATAGTCCTAGTGTGGTGTTATTGTCATGAGCATATGGGACCTAGGGGGTGAATTAATCATGAAAAGAGGAGTCTAGCTCAATTGAGGTCAGGTCTGTAAGGCTACGAATGACTGGGAATCAGTGAAAATATACCTATGAAGATCATGAAAGCAAATGAAAGGGACCTAAGGGTTTGGTGTCATTAGCCACACTCAAGTTACCAATTTTTAGATTTTATATGATTACATTTGTCCCCCCTTTATTCTAGTGATGCAGAAAAGTGAAATACTAGGATAAAGGAAAAATAGAAAGCGTACCTAAACTTACCTGAAAAGATGAAACTCATGAAGTTGTTGTGATATTGGGTGTGCATAGAGAAAGCACGTTATAAAGTGTGAATCTACAAGAGAAAACAAAGAGTAGATCAATTCTTACTAGATACGTTGTATCTAAAATAAGAATGTACAAAATTGGGTGAGAGAAAGAGGAAGAGAAAGGAACGAATACAACTCACTGAGTACAGAATCAATATAAAACATGTTGTGTTGTTGAGTAATGTTGAGTGATATTGAATGTGTGTTGAACCAAGAGTAATATCTCAAATGGAGCTGAGTGCTTAATTCCCTAGAAGTGGATCAAGAATGCAAATGCTAGCCCTTTGGTTCCATCATTGCCCACTAAGTGAAGCTATGTGATCACGCGTATGTTGATCGATGTTTGGAGTATGTGTTCAATCCATTTGAATAAGTGGCTCAAGAATACAAAGGTTGGCTAAGCCTTTGGCTCAATCATTACCTCGTGAAGTGAAGTTATGAACTGATACTGGTATGAAATATGTGTCATATGAGATGGCTCATGAAGCCCATGAATGTATTATGATTTGATAATATTGACATGGATAGCCAAATGTATGCTAGAAACTAGCCCGCTCTTGGCCACTTTGAAAGATAGAGATTAGGCTTGTATGAAAGCCACTCTGAATTGGTGTACTAGGCTTGTATGGCAGCCACTTGGAAACTCAAAAACTCATGAATGTGGAAGTTAGGCTTGTATGAAAACCATTCCAAAATGATGCCAATCACATGCAGATGGAATAACGCATGCAATTGCCTGAGAATACTTGGGTAATATTGAACTTGAAAAGGAAAAGAAAACAAGTGTGCCATGCATAATGCCTCCAATCACTGGTGTTTGGAATATGGATTCTGATCTAGAAGTTATATTAACTGTCATGTCTAAAATTGGAAGTGAAAGCCATCATGTCACATATGATGCCCCTTATATATGGATTCTCTGAGCAAAAGTGTACTAAAAACTATTGATTTTGAACTATTTTGGTTGTACAAAACTGTAGTTGAACCTACTTTTTGCCTACTTCTAAAATTTTTGGTTTTTATATTATTTGGATAAGAGCACCAAAAATAGACAATAGTGGCACCGGTGTTGTAGTCCCATCTTAGCGTTGTTGTCTTGGGTTAAATTTGATGACAGTTCTGACATTTTCACTGTCTGTTTGGTCTGTTCTGACTGGTTTGATGTTTAGTTATTATTTTGGGTGTTTTGAATGCTACTTTTTTTTACCATTAGTTGCTCTAATCTTTGTGACAAAACCTCTATTTGGTTCCCCCTCTTTTAAGAGTAGGAATGAAGACCTTGTAATGACTTCCATCAAAAGAAAGAGCCCTGCAAGTGTGTTATACTATAAAGATACATGATATAGCAATAATAATTGGCAAGATATCTCAAGATATAGCATGGTTTGTAATGAGAGAATGTTAGATCAATAGGGGTATGCTTAGATAGATATAACAATATAATAGCATGTGCAATGTAATGAACTAGAATTGGAAGTCTAATTAGTTGTTAGTTGTTGATTTTTATGGAGGGATAGAGCAAGATGTCAATCATGGCATCCAAGAAATCAAGATCATGCATGATGTGGATCATGGCATTGCAAACAATGAGAAGCACACAAGGCAAGAAGCAAGAAGCATACAAGGGTGGCCAAGGGGCTAAGCAAACAAGGGACATGGGCACATGTCACTCAAACTGGAAAGCAAGCACACAAGACATGTTCAAATGCCATATACACATAAAATTGAAACAAGCAAGGGTTGGTACAAGGGCGACAATCACATAGAAGAGTACAGACAAGGGACATTGGTAAATGTCTAAAGGCACACACAAAACATAGAAGCAAAGGATATTGGTAAATGTCATAAGGTACATATTGGAGACAAACTGAGAAATGAAATCATATCTAGCTATACAAAACAAGAAATAAAAACATGTAATAACTGAAAATACAATTGCATATAAATAATCAAAGCAAGAGGGAAAGTATGCAAGACGTGTTAGTAAAAGACTAGGTATATGCTAAGAAATACACAAGTGCTATAGACTAGTGAGATGTCGATATAGTATTATATGTAAGCTAGTAAGTAATGTACGTAAACATGATGACTAGAGTGTGTGGTGTAGGAATGACATAACTCGGATGGTGTAGTCATGTAGAAGATGCCCCTAGTGGTTATGTATATCGATGTATGTCTTGAATGTAGAAGTAGGATTCCCACTCAATGGATAGAGTGAAGCAATCAAGGAGCTATATATCACTGCACACACTCAAATAAGATCAAGTGAAACATGGTAATATAGATAAATTGACAAACAATAGCATAAAACAACAAATATAAGTTTAGCGTGATAATAGAAATGTAAAGCATGGATGATGCATATAATCGAAATGTTTTTGATGTTTTGACATATTTGAATGTTTTTGTGTTTTAAAAAGTTTAAATGTCTTTGGATTTTTAAAAAGTTTAAATGTTTTTGTATTTTTAAAATTTTTGAACTGTGTACAAACAATAATATAAAGATTATGTATAAGAAATACTGAGAAACTATGTACAAGTAATTTAAAATAAACAATATGTACACAATGATGTAAAAGACTAGGTTGGGGGTAAATGGTCCAAGGGTGGAGCTCACCGAGGATGGAGGTGGAGGAAGGGATCATGACCATCATCAAATGCCTCAAGATCATCATCATATGTTGTAGAAGTTGTGTACATGGTGTCATTTTATCAAAGGTGAAATGAAGGTTGCTCTGGGGGTAGAGATGTTGATTCCCCTCTGGGACGTTTAACTCTAGTATTAGATTGCTTTGGTGGAAGTGGAGAAGCTAGTGTTAGTAGTGCTATAATCTGAATAATACCCCGAATCTATAATTTATCCAATCTTTATTATAAAGTTGTACATGAATTTGTATCATGGTCTGTGATCCTGTGAAAAAAAATAAAATAGGCGACCATCTTGTTATGATAATCTGTCAACAGATCTATGTCGTACTATAGGTAATATGATTAATCCATGATCAAGTAACATTTGTAACACAATATGTGGTTGATGTTGTGTGTTGCTTGTCTGAATCTGAATGACTGGATATATATCCATAAAGGTAACCATGTGAACTATATGTGCCAAATGATCTATTTATCGTCACGAATGTGGAGTATATCCTGAGAGTGTAGTACAAGATGTTTAGAGTGATGTAGGATGTCTAATGAGAGATTTTTGAGTTTTGAATAATGTAACACCCAAACTTAGGTAGTTTTACTCATTTCAAGCATTTTACAATCAAAAGATTCAAACTTTATGCATATTTCTTATAATTTTTGAGATTTGAATAATACAATACCAAAACTTAGGCAATTTTACTCATTTTAAGCATGTAAGGTCAAAAAATTGTGATTGTACACTATCTTCCCCTGTAAAATCACACACACACATAAATTAATAAAAAAATATTTTCAAAACTCTTCAAAATTTACTATGTCAATACATGAAATTTCATACTAAATTTCATTAGTTTACTCTATAAAATTGTGTCCATACACATGCAGTGTCTTTATATTTTCACAAAAAATTACCATGTCATTGTTATAAATGCATCAATTTTACACACTTTTCTCATTTATGTATTAGGCCAGCTGGTGTAAAGTTCAACCCACACAAATAGTCGTATGTGAGTGTGGGTGTCGTATCATTATCTAAAGAAGCCCAAAAATCTGTATCAGCATCATGTACATATGGCGACTCGGAATTTACCATAAGGGGTAACTGTGATATGGGAATCTCATCAACTATAGTAAGAGAATACAATCATGATGTGAGAGTGTCTGTAACTGGTAGAGTAATTGTATCTATAGAATCAACTAGTACTATTGGAACTGTTGTCAGTGAATGTGCAATTGTAAAAAGTGTAAGAATCATCACTGATGGAGTAGCTAAAATCGCTGAAGCTGTTGAACTCGCTGAATATCTGGAGCTGAGGGCATAACTGTAAGTAGAGGAGTGCAAGAAGTGTTAATCTCTCCAACATCATATGTATGTATCTGATCAAGAGAAATGCAATGAGATGGTGGTTGAACTATGATATGAGGTGTCCCATTTGGCAAAATAGTCAAAGATGACTCTATAGTTCAACAATATTTGAATGGTTGGCTATTTGATGGACATGTATATAGGTATCACTTGTGGAGAAAATTAACATCGATGAAGAGTAGAAGGAACTGCCCCCATAGCGTGTATTTAGGGTCATCTGAGTAAAATATTATAATGAAGAGGACTTGGCATGACTTGGAACTGTGTAGCGAGGGTTTTGGGTCCTACCATGATATCGAAAGCAATAGTGCCCAATGTCTATCATGGTATATCATCAAACCCTCTAATGTTCTTATATGATTTTTGCATGGATGCCATATCTATGCCCATGGTTTGTAAGAATGTAATATTACATATATTAAGTCTAGAACCACTATCAACTAGAACTCTCTTAATTGCGCTAGTTTTGACTTGAGCTTGTATGACTAGTGATAAATTTTGATCAATTATTGTCTAAGATGGCATGTCATCATGATCAAAAGTAATAACAGCTTCTATAGTTTTTAATGTGTTAACCACTGATGCAAAATAAGAAGGCTCTAAATCAATGGGCATAGAAGTCTGAGTGAGTGCCTGATAGAGAATGTCCTTGATTACATTGGTTTTTTGAAGCAGTTCTAACATAGAAATTTTAGCTAGTGTGTTTCTCAACTAATTAATAATATCATATGCCTTGTGTGGATATGCTTGTGCTGGTGGGTTGGACCTGAGACGAGAAGGAATGAGAAGTTGGTGGGGCTCTGAATTAGGTGGAGGCATGGTGGCATGTCGAGTAAATTCTCTAATTGCATTATCTATTGTCCGCATAGGACTAGTAGTAGCTACAAGAGGAGAGCAGAGACAATCGATAGGTCGAGGTGGTGGAGGGACAAAGGGTGTCAACTAGGCTCTCGAGCGATGGGTAGTGAATTGAATAAGAATAAAATGGACCATGCAACATGATTCAACATGGGATATGGGCTCCAAGGTAGGTAATGAAAGAGATATCTTAACATGTTTAATAATAATTTTTTTAACAACATCCTAGATAAATAAAAATAAGCATGAAATGCAAAGAATAAAACTTTGTACTAACATATGATAGACTTCATCGTTCATGTACATGATAGGACCAAGTATAGTTTCCTTATCATTTGCAAGAAATGTAAAAAATGTACATGATAAATAAGGGAGATCCATTTTTGTAATATGATTATAGGTGTAAGGTGATATCTCAAGAAGCAAATAGGAACTAGTACATGCAACTAGGGTTTTAAATGGCATTATTTTAAAATTACTACAAAACTTTAAAATTTAATGATAATTTCTCATTTTATTATGCAGGTAAAAAATCAAAAAAATATAGAAAAAATTAATACAAAATTTATTCTAGGGTTTCTAAATTTTTTATGTGCAAATGAAGTAAGTCGGGTTCACCAAATGATTTAACAATTTTGAGAATATTAATATATTATTCCTAATTTAGTTAAAGGGTCTGAATAGTAAAATCTATAAATAAGTATGTAATAATAAAGCTATTGATTTTTGTAAATTAGTTTACAATTCAATATTTTCTAAAAATAGTAATAAGGGGAAGAAAAAAAGACTTAGCTAAAAACTGATTGATATGACTGAGACAGACACTAGAATTCACCATGCAGGATTGGGATACTATCACCAACTAAGATCTGAACTTCATTGTGTGATTGGATAGGAGCATCAAAACTGGACAAGAATGGCACTGGCGATGTAGTCTACCTCTATCGTTGTTGTCTTGAGGATCTGAGTTTTTTGAGTTTTGTTCGCTATGTCTGTGTTACCCTGTCTGTGAAGTTTTGGTAACTAAAAGTCTGTAGAGCAGACTCTTTCTTCAAACTCTATCTTCCATTGTGCTTTGACCCATTTTGAGCAAGAGGGGGGGATAGTGTGTGTAAGATTTATTGGACATGGATCCACATCCCTTGTGTGGATGAGTTGCCTACTTACCAATACTTCGAAGAATGATCAAGCCATATGTAGTTATCCCACTTGATGTGATTTGTACAATTGTGTGTATGAAGATGTTGAATGCTAAACTAAATGTGCTTGAGATGGCTAGGGATTGGTGTAAAGAATTGAATAAGCTTGTAAGTATGTTGGTTCGCTGTGTGCAGAGAATAGGAAAGATTGCTTGAGTAGTCTTGCTTGTATTCTTGCTTACTTAGTGATAATTACCAAGCCCTTTCCAAATGATCTTTGAATGGGCTTTCATAGGGATCTATTGGTCATAGGTCGAATGTGCTCGCCTTAGGCCAACAAGGAAAAGGATGGGGAATCGAAAGAAATTGTACATTGGGAAAAATAAACTTGGACAATAGTGTTAAAAGAGGATAGGGTGGCATCAGTGCTATAGTCCTAGTGTGGCGCTATTGTCCGAAGCAGATGGGACCTAGGAGGATGGATTAGTCATGAAAAGAGGAGTCTAGCTCAGCAAGGGTCAGGTCCGGAAGGATACGAATGATTGGGAATCAGTGAAAAGATACCTATGAGGGTCATGAGAGCAAGCAAGAGGGATCTAAGGGTTAGGTGTCATTATCCACGCTCAAGTTAACAATTTTCACATTTTATATGACTACAACCTCAATTTCTTTCCTTTTAAATTCATACTATTGAGATGAATATTTTAAAATTTTGAATCTTAGTTTTAAAACACATTTGTTAGTGCCCACAAAAACCAAGGTCCTATGTTTATATACTTTCCTTGTCCAAATTAAAATAAAAATGCACCTAGTAACATAGTTGTCATCTTTAATCAATGAACATTGGAAATGCCTTTTTTTTAAATGTTGAATTTTTTATTTATTCTTCCCTGATTGGAAGTGGTTGGCATGGTGTTGGCATCTGAGCATTTGAAAAAAGAGGCACAGAGGTATGATTGGAGAACAAAGGTGGTTATTTGGACCTTCATCTTTGTTATGTTGAGCATCATTCCTACAATGGAAATCCCAAAATTGTGTACCATTTTTTATTCAGTTAAAGCAAACTCCATTCATCACAAGTAAGAGAGTAAGTGTTGTTTCTTGTCTTAGTTGCAAGAACAGATTATGAGATATATTTACTAACTTACAAGCTAGGTCACTACATGTATTTGTTTATCACACATTGCATCTTTATGTACACACAAGCCAACATGTAGGAGAGAAATACATAAGTCTGAGACCCTCTTCAGAGTATTGACTATGTAGATAGTGCTCATTGATAGAGAGGTCCTTGGGTCAACTCGACACCATGAGCCAAATAACCCAATTTTCATAGTCACTCAAAGTGTGAAGAGTTAGGCTTTGATTATTCGATAAAAGAGTGACAGCTTGTGTGCACAATCTAAAGACATCAAAATAAAGACGGTAAAAAACCTAGAAGGTTCCCGTTGGTCACATCTAGATCCAGTGAGTATTCCATACAAGGCACTTATGTCAAAGTCACACACTTACATCAACACAACTATTCAGATATGATGCAAGCATTTTAAGCCATAGAAAAAACAATCTCAAAATATGATGACTACTCTAGGATTATCTTCCAGTCCACTTTCAGCATGTTCCAGATCAAACCTGCTTATGCATAATAAATCAACTAAATATCATTTGTTTTTAATTCATTGCAATATATCAATAATTGTACTTTAATATTTTTAGCATTCTCAATTGTATAAATTCAGAGTATTATTTGTCTAGGTTTTCTATTAATTGCCCTGCTCATTATGTGAGTTCACCTTCCTTGTGTAAAAGCTAATATATTACCCTTTAACCCTAGATACCTACACATATCTAAATTTAGGATTAAACAATTTTTTTGAATATTTGTTTTTCCCAAACCCAACTTTAATAAATTTTATGGTACAACCCACAATATTGTCATAAATTTATTTGTGTCACTGGTGTAACAACTTTAATTATGCCAATGCTTTAATAATTTTAATTTTACAATCTAGGAGATAGTAGAATAATTAATAGTAAGAAGACCATTATTTCTAGCCAAGGTTGTGTTTAGCTTATAAAATATATCATTTAAAAATGAATCAATTATGTTCCTTAGTCAAAATTACTTAGAGTAGAATTTAGAACCCATCTTCTTTCATTTATTTCAAAGATTTTAGGTTATTTGTACCTTAGTGGATAGGGTAACATTTATGACATATCATCATCCTCGTTAATTAAATTACAACTTTTAGTATAAATTATATTGAAATCTTATCCTCTAGAAATCCATGGCAACCTCTTGGATGTCCTTAATGATAGAATTTATAATAGACATAGAATTGCACTTAAGTTGATTATTTAATAATCAATATATATTAATGCTCATAAACAATAATTATTGATCTTGTTAATATGTAACCCTTATTATTATATTAACTTATAAATTAGCCTCCAAAATCTCTGAACTTCCTACAATCAACACAATATAGACAGGGACTAGCCACAATTCAACACTCATTAGTTAACTTATATAACAATAATAAATGGAAATTTGACACTACTAATGACAACTCAATAACCTTTTTTAAAATAATTAAATCATACGCTTACTAGCCTCCCACTAGGCACAATCTCCCTATCATCTTGCATGATTATTATTATCTTTTAAAATAAAACTAGCCACGTCACATGTTTATGAACTCTATAAACATATTATTTACATTGCAAATACATATGAACTTGTCAAAGTAGCAATATTAGACCCTCGAGGCTACTATGGCTTTCACTTGTAGGAAATATTTATTCATTTTTATTTCTATTCATTTTTATTATTTATTTATTTTTATTTTTTTCATTTTTATCAATCAACATGTTTGATTTGATATAACAACTATAAAGTTTGGTAGTAAAAAATGAAGGAATATTTCCTAAAGTGTTATGTTAGAATATTCCATTTATTTGTTAATAATTGGATTAATTTTTTTAAAACAATTAAAATTGATCTAAACCACTCAAATTTAATACCTTATTATTCTAAATAACAAATTTCATTAGCAGTAAAAAATCATGAGTAAATCATAAAGAACATGTCACTCATGTTATCTTAAAAGTACGTATTATTAATTACCCTAAGCATTGATAGGATATGGATGGACACGAATAGGTAGAAATTACACTGTAAGTTGCATCTACAAACATTTTTATATGCATTCATAAATTTCATGGATTCACAAGAATCAAAATAGATTTAAAGTAACAAACAATTTTGTGCAAAGATTGTATATAAATGGACCATCCCCTCCATAGGTTTGAGGCAATTGAATACATTTTAGAATTACAAATAAACTAAAATGAGATTTTGCTCTGATAAAAATAGTTTTAGATATAAACGCAAGAAGTTAACATTGGAGGTGTAAATGACAAAGGAGGAGGTGGCAGGATAGGCATATTTCGAGGCGGTTGCGGTGGTGATAATGATGGTCACTGTGACAACCATGGTGGTAGAGTTAGAAATGGCATATTTGGCATCTTAACTTCAACGAAGATTTATTGGTAGACTATATCATTTTCAAGGTGAAATTTTTAATAGAATGTCACTATAAATATTATAATAAATATATATGTTGTCTTTAATGATATGTTCTTTTACTATGAATTACACTGATATTTGAAGGGCAATGTTGAATAAATTGCTTTTTTTTTAAAACAAATCTTGATAGGCAGGGTCAACCGTCAAATTTATTCTTTGCGTAAGCCATTCATACACATACTATTTTATTATTGGTAATTGAGTGTTAATGGGTCCCTTGCCCTTTATTAATCAAACTAAATATACAAGAAACCATGATCACATCAAAAAAAACCCATGACATGCCCACGAAACCCCAAGAACCAAGAAACACCCAAAAAAAGGCCAATAACCCAACATAACACCAAACAAAACCATGTAGCAGAACTCTCACTACCTACGACCCACGTTCCCCATCGAAGACAAAACCTGTATGCCAAAACATTGGATCCTAACCAATAAAAGGCTCCATCAAACTACACCACTCCACCATTGCCTAGCCAAAACAACCATTAACACTGAGACCCTTAAGACTCTCATTCACCATCTTTATTATGGGATCAAAGTCTCATGAAGGAAGAATCAAGGATAACACGCCTTTTTTTCTTTTTCTTACCCACCATTGTCTACTCCTTGCTAGCCCTAGAATCTTGGCCTAGAGGGGTGTAAAATTTGATAGTTTTAAATACTTATACCCCTAAACAACATCATTATTCTTCAACTTAGAATGACCCATAACACCACCCTGCATCTTAGTGGCCTTATAACCTGCTTCTGATGCAGTTTCCACCTCCTCTCTTAGGCGTACTAGGAGTATTGACAAAAATAATTGTAAGGTGTTCGAGAAGCGCCTCTTTCCACGATAAGGGTTCCACATTTCTCTTGGGGTTGCGGTAGGCCACAGCGAGATGGTTCCACATTTCCATCTATGTACGGCAGGGAGGCTAAGCCAACAGCGAACAAACCTACAAATGACTCCCCTGGTCACAAATAAGTCCTCATTTTTCATCACCTCATCAAGTGCATCAGCATCAAAGGAAACTGAATAATGGGTCTTTACTGCACAGAGAGGCTTCATCGTCAACTTCTCCACCCTCTCCACCTTAGTTACCACATCGACGAAAGATTTGGGTTTTTTCACCTCTGTATTCCTTCCCATCCTGTAAAACCCAAGGTCTTCCCAGAATGACCATAGTCTGGTAAAATCTTAGACCTCCCTACCTCTGCCTCTCCCCTACAAAAATCTGCCCTTATCAACCATTAATCATCCATTGCCCTCATTTCTTGTCACTGAGGAGACCCCTTTGGTTTGGTCATCTCCTTGCTCTGGCCTAGTCCTTTGCCAATGTCATCACCGCCCCCTTATCAACACACATACCAAAAGCCCTAGTTGCAATAAGCATCGTGATAATTTTATCCCAAACACATTTACTATTAGTGTTATCTTCTATTGAAATTTCATGATAAATATTTTCCTCAACTCTCCCTTCATTATTGTTTACTCAATAAATTTGTATATTACATTTTATTTGTAGATCATATTAGTTTTTGTTTTTTCAATGTTTGGAGAGCATGCCTCACACAATCCCCCACATAAAGAACCTACTTTCTTACAACATATTTTTCTCTTCTTTGACAAATAATTACACATTCCATTTAATATTAAATATTAGTCAACAACCAAAAAATAAATGTTGTTTACCATAAAATATTCAATGTCCTATTAATTATATACAATCATACTTGGCACACGAAAATTTGAGATGGTTTTGATTTATTGGAATTACTAGAAATACATTTACTTCCAATTATTTATTTGGTAAAACAACTTTTATGTTACTTGATTTTTGCAATGTGCAATAATTATTACCATGGAAATTCCCCTACAAGTTAGCATCCAAAACTCCCTTAGCTTCTACATATCTCTTGGATTGTGCAAATTATTACCACGCATTATTCATATAACCATGGAAATTCCCCTACAACTTAGCATCCAAAACTCCCTTAGCTTCTACATATCTCTTGGATTGTGCAAATTATTTTAAACTTATCTGCTAAAATATAATTGACATTACAATTATTTATACAATTGACACAATAGACACAGGGACTAGCCTTTACACGACCCTCGTTAAATAAAGGAAAATTTTATCTCAATTTTTCCATGTTTTTTATCTTGTGATTCTTATACATTGAGCACCATTAAAAATGAAAAAAAATCTAACTATGAGATTACCACCCTGAAACTTATTCCTTTTTCTTTGAGATTGAAAAAGTAGTTACCGTCTTTTTGTTTCAGCGCTTTAAGTCAGATTTATATATAGGTTTTTTATTAATGACCCTGAAGGCACCCAAAATAGAAAGAAATGGGTGTTTTAATAGTTATATTCAATACAAACAACCAAAATATATATATATATTAATGCCTAGCAGTGAAATCCTTTGCAATGATCCAAATGTCTCTTATCATCCACTTGACAATTTGTTAAAAGCCTTTACAAGCCTCCAATGTATAGGGTAGAATCTATGAAATTTTGACAACGATAGCCTTATATTTCTCTTCAATGTATAAATATTTGTGTATATTACATCGTTGACTAATTGGTGAAAAGACATGACTCGTGAGAATCAATAACTCTTTAAAGCAACCTTTGAACAACACTTTTACGATGCAGACCATAGTTCAACATATAGAGGGAGTTGTCTAGTAAATATCAATATGTCAAATCCTTCAATTTATAGATCATTAAGTGCATGCAAAATAAGTAGATCTAAGAGAGGAAATGCAAGTAGTTTTCTAACAAATTCATGGTATGATGAAAAGTGCAACGTAACAAAGAGGACTTTGAAACAACTCGGAATGAGAATCAATGGATGATGGAGGGTCTCCTGCACCATCATGTTAAAAGAACCACCCCATCCATACATTGAGTCATCTTCCCTTCAATTTGGCTAATTGGACAATGCAATGATCTTGACTAATTGTTTAAAGGTGGCAATGTTGTTTGTTTTATAATTGTTAACTCTTTATTGATGTTTGACATCATTTTCATTTAAGCCCTATCTTTCCTCGTCTTTTTCGAGGAATCCTTACTATTTCAAATTTAGTTGCAGCATCATGGTTGTGGTTAGTTGGTTTTTTGTTGTCCACTGCATTAGTCTAATTGATGTTTGATCAATTTTGTTTTAGATTTTCAAATTCTATTAAAACCCTCTTTTTATCCATATTAAATTAAAAAGACAAAAAAATGTTGAAGTTAAAATGATATTTTATTATAAAATATGCAACTTATAATAACATTTGTATCAAGTACAAGAAACAACTAGATGTCAACCACTTAACCAACTTATTTGAAAAAAAAAACATTAAACAAAACAAGTAATTCAAATAAAAAATCTAACATTCGAAAGGATTTTGAAATTTTTAGAGGTTAATAAATCATCCCTTTGTAACAATTAATAAATCAACCCTTTGTAGCAATTTATTTAATGGCTGCCAAATAGCTTGGTGAATCGTAGGTGTTATTAGTCATTAATGACATGAATCATTTTACATAATGAAATCGATCATTTTGCATTACGTAAAAAATACTATTCACCAATCACATTAATGAGACGCAGGCCGCCTGCAAGCGGATGATTTTCGTAACATTATATATATATAAAATAAATGTAAGTATCGTTATGGTGATTTTCAGATCTGCGCGAAACTGACAGGCTTAGAAATACAATAAATGGGATAGCAAACAGCAATTAATACAATGATACACATTATACGGTGAAAAGCTTAAAAACTTCTAAATGAACGTCAATGTTAAATATCATCGCATGATTAGCAACGCATTAGTCGATTTGGCAACGATAACATAAAACTAATTTGAGCCATGAAATTCTTTACAAATTCTTACCCATTAATAAACATGACAGAATCAATAACTACAGGGGGAGGTAACTCAGCGACCAACAATGGTACTTATTAAATGAGAACCATTGTGGGGAGGAAATCCCATGAAACCCTAAACCCTACATCATACATCCACATCTATACAGTAATCTGGCTGACTTACAACAGCTTTGAAAAATATCTCCTCAGCGCGATATTGTCAGCTATCCGATAGGCTCTCTCAGTCAGATGAACAGCGTCCCAGAAAACATACTTGGCGGGATCTTTACAAGTAACCGGAGTTTTGCTGTTGCAGGTTAATCCAAACTCCATCAATCCCGTTCCACAACATCCTCTGCTCGACGTCTCAAACCCTGCAAAACAAACACATTTTCCCATGCACCAGTTAATTGAAGCGAGCAACTCTAATTTGCGTAAGAGCAAATGCAATCCTGCAATTCGTACCATATTTGGTAGGAAATTCCACAAAGTCGAGAATAATGTCGTAAATATCTACGTAGACTAATTTAACGCCAGGAAGGCTAGCTGCGAGCACCGAGATCATTGCTTCAAGTTTTTTATTGTAGGAAACCGCTACTTCATTAAACTTGGTAATGCATCCCTTCAGTTTTGATTGCCCCAGTAACGTTTTCTGGATAGGCAGGCATCCAGTTGGGGGAAGCCCATACACGGCAATTTTGCGTGCACCAACTTTGTAGAGTTCCTGTTTAACATGCTCCCATTTTTAGTTATTCAATCTATGAGTAGAGACTGTAAAAAACGAAGTGAAAATGATGATGGAACCTCAAGAAAATTGCTGCAGGCCCGGATAATGTAGTCCTCGTACTGTTCAACGCTAAATTTATTTCTCCTGCTGGGAAGGTGGAAATAATTCTGCACAAAATCGTTGGTACCTGCAACAGCAACGAACATGGCTTCGTCTATTATGCTGGACGATGTTTTCGCTCCCACTAAATGCTCCACGCGCGCTCTGTATTCTTTAAATAGTTTCACTTGTTTCCACAGTGGTATCACATTCTGTAAGCATAGAAAACATAACCAAAAATAAAAATGATATATATGTATATGTTTTTTTTTTTTTTTGGTTAAAGTAATGTGTATATATCAATAAAAACGCACAACTGTCTTGGCGGTGAGGTTGTCGTATCCACTTCCGGCTGAAGCAAAGCTGACGCCTGTGAGGAGGTCGTGTGCGCTGAGATGAGGGTCTAAATACGCCGGCACCGTCTGCTTAAGCCCGAGCGATGCAGCTGCTCCATATGTTCAAATATTTGTGAAAAATGTAGAACATAAGAAATATTGTAGAAAGCATTCGAAATTATGCTACACGTACCGAGAAAATCTGTTGAGAGTCTGCCATTAGAACAACGACCTGTAGATCTGTTACCGATAAAATTGAGGCCATAGGTCGGGTGGTTAGCTTTGACGTTGGTAGGGATGAAGTTGTTGTTGCCAGGATCCACGATCGAGTCCCCGAATGTGAACAGAGCCGGCACTTTGGGCTTTATGTTGCTCGCTCCCTCGCTCAGTTTGCCTGCACAGCCCAGAATACACACTAGAAGAGAAATTTTCTGACGCAGACTGCAACACCCCATGTTTGCGCTGTCGAACTTCGACGTGGATTGACTGGGCGTATACCTGTGGAATTTAAAGGGAATGGCACCGCCTGAGAGCGATTAAATAAAGCTGAAAGTTGGTGGCAGTATTTATGCGATTTATTGCACGGGCAAGCTACTCATTAAAAAAAACAAGATGGTCTTTCATCACAATCAACGTACTTCAATTCTGCACTCCTTTGCGTATTGGGTTGGGTAAGTTCTGACGAGCGCTTATTTATTTTCACATGCCATGGTGCAGGAAATATGAATGTATCTGAAAAGATATTACAAAGGCTTCTCTATCAGCAATTACCCCACAACATTAGAGCACCAGCTACCATTAGCTACGCGTTACTTAGCACACTACATCTATTTAACGTTTTTCAAGTTTAATGGACACATGGGCGAGAAAAGTTTCTATGAGAACTTTTTTTAAAAATATTAAAATATTTTTTCAGGTAGTATTTATATGAAATTACTTAATTAAATAGAATCTCCGCATTTCAGAGTATATTTTGAAAATAAACATATAGCATATTATAATGATGAGTAAGTGTATATTTAAATCATTGAGATTCTTCAACTAAGCAATTATGAGTAAGGGGCATCCACGTTATCAAAGTCACCTAAGACATGACCATGGGCTTAACCTTTTGATTCTTCGTATCAAGTCCCTATGACCAAAAATATTTTTCAAAATAATTAAAAACTAAACTCTAAAAATATTTAACAAACTTTAATTTCTTTAAAAAAATATGAGTGCACCTCGTCTTTGTATATGTTTTATTAACTTTAACTCTTTAAACTCAATTTTTTTGGAGGGAGAGAAAGCGTGTATGGCCTCTAAATGTAAAATTATAGGATTCCCTATTATGTTGTTACATTTTTTTTCATTGTTTAATAAAATTTTAAATAAACCCACATCCATCATAAACATTTTTATTAAAAAAAATTGTAGAAACAAAATTTTGGTATAAGACCAATTATTTGCTATCAAATTTGCATGTATGTATTTTGTGTCGTTAGTTTGTATTAGGCTCAAATTGGTGCATTTTTATTGTGTTTTTGCTCATTCTTATAACCGAGTGATAGATTTGCTTTTATGTTCCTCTTTCCGACTCATTATTATTTAGTGTGTCATGACTCTCCTTTATTCTTCATATTTTCTCTCTCGTACTTTGATTTCTATTTCCATGACTTTGCTTTCCTTTTCCTTCTTTCGTTTTGTTGTTTCGGGTTTTAGCCACAAGCGTACTATTACACTCATGGTATTTTATTCTTATGGGTCCCTTTGTTTGCTTAGTGTGTGGGTCCCTTTTTGTCAGCGTTTCTTTCTATTTTATTTTGGCTTGTGTGCTATTTGGGTGTTGATTTGAATTCAATAAATCTATAAGTACATGAGTGTGTTGTGCATTTAGGAAATGATAAATACACTCATAGAGAGATTTTTTTATTGAAGTTCTAAAATTAAATGATTGCATTTGTTAGAGTAATACTCTTATACAAAAATTATAAATCAAGTATTACTGAAAGACCATATTACATCTACTAGTTGTTTGCATCATTGATAAGGATAAGGGTTGAAATATCATATTACACTAGACTAGTTATTGAGTTGCATTTATACTTGTTTGTTATCTTCAAAACTCATTCTCCAAAGGTGGTATAATTAATACATGCTTGTAAATCCCCCACTCCCCTTATTATTATTAGTTCTTTAGAGTGTTTAAGGCCAATTAGTGTCTTAAGAAAGGTAAGAATGCATTAGTCATCCAAAATAGATTCAGACAAAGTGAGAAAGGTTTTCAGAACATAGGAACATAGAATTAGATTCACTTCAAAGCATAATATTGTGTCCCACTATGCAACCAAAAAATATTTAAATTTTTAATTCTAAAAGATATATAACAAAAATTAAAATATTTGAAATATTTGGATGCACTATATCTATGTATATATAAGCTAAAAAACACATTGTATTAATATTGGGCAACCAAACTCAAGAATTTTGGGAGGGATATTGGAAGTCTATGTGATAAATTTATGCCAAAAAGTATGACACACTATTATGATTGGACCAAAAAGTCATTTTTATTTTTATAAATAACATAATTTCTAAGAGTGCACTAGTTTGCAACTAGTCATGTTAGGAGCGTAGTATTCTACACCTAGTCAAGATTTAAAACTTTTCAGTTTCTTCCAAAATTTATAGTATTTGTCTACCTCAATTATTGGATGTGTTTGCACCTAATTTAAACCTCAGATAGCTTACATATTTATAAAAATTCATTATTCTTCTTAGAACCCTCTTATTGTCAATTTTAATTATTCTTGAAGCTTCCTTTATTGTAGTTAGGTATTTTTTACTATTTATTTGGGTAAAATTATTGTGACTTGAATCCCACATTATTTATGGTTTAGTTTATTACATTTTTTATGTATATCAACTTAAACATACTACATTTTGATGAATGCATGCCCTCTTCCAACCCTTAGGGTTAACTTGTGTCAATATTGCATAATGAATCTGATCCATACCTAAGGTTTCCTAAACCCTTTTTGCCTTGTGCCCTCCTATCAGGGTTAATCATGTGTTGTTAATAATGTTTACTTATTTAGGTTTTATGATTTTTCTAATTAGATATATGTAAACCCTAATCACTATTTGTTTGATTCAAACCTTAGTGTATGCTTATGTTATTTTACTTATAGTGCATTATGCCTTCACTTAACATGCTCATTTAAAGTTCAAAGTTTGCAATATGGATTCTAGAAACATGACTGTAAATGATGTACCTTCTTTGGATGATAATGCGCAAGACATGTACAATCAAGATAATATTTATGATTATGAAGTTGACTTAGAAGAGCAACATAAAGATGATTCCACTGAAACTAATAAAACATATATTATGAACAATCCTTTTGATATTTCTATAATTATAAACACAATAAAAGAAGTAGCTTGTTAAAAATGTTCTTGTGTTTCAAATGATGTTCAAAATGCTTCTATTAAATTTCCTCCTCCTTTTGTGATTCCTTCAATTTTTTTCCGTGATTGTGTCATGTCCCATGTTTTACTTACTCAAAAAGAGTCACAAACCCTTCTATCTCAACCATCTAGGGTTCCTATATATTCCTCTAATATTTTACGTATTTCTTTAGATTCTTCTATTCTAATTACTTTTACATCTATGAAAACTTTTGAATTACTACTATGATGAGTGAAATAGATAAATTAAATAGACAAGTTTAAATAGTATCTCTAGGTCTTAAAAACATAATGCTAGGGTCACTTTTTATGATCAACAAGTAAATTATTTAGCACATGAATTTTTCACTTTATTTTTCACATGGTTTCATTGCACCTAAGTCTATTTTACTCAATGGGAAAAGGAGACCCTTCTCATCACTTTAGGTCCTTATATACTTCTTTCTTAGATCATGGTCATAATGATATACTCTTATGTACATTTTTTTCAACAAGTCTAAATGAATATGCATTAGAGTGGTTTTATACCTTAACAAGTGAATCCATCCAATATTTTTCAACATTAGCGGAAACTTCCTTAGATTATTTTGAAATTAACATTTGTTCCAAGCTTACGTTTGAATAAACAACATATGTCAAACAAAGCTCGCATATATTAATGATTTATGTTTATGTTTAAAATTGAAGAATACAACGGCCTATGAATTACTTGATAGTAAGCAATAAAGCATATTCATTAAAAGTATTTTGTCAAATTTAAAATACAAATTGGATTTTATTATGTATCCATATTTCCATTATATGTGTCATGTAATTAATAAACTTGAAATTGTGCTCTTATAATCACTTGTGTTTACATATGAGACGTGTTATACATAGTGGAAAAATACAAAATACACTAAATCTCAATGTCCCAAGAAATGACCATGCACTACCAAATAATAATAATAATAATAATAATAATAATAATAATAATAATAATAATAATAATAATAATAATAATAATAAGAAGAAGAAGAAGAAGAAGAAGAAGAAGAAGAAGAAGTAGTTGGCCATTACCATAGAGTAACCACTGGAAATGCATGTGTATTCTTTTAAGGATCATAAGAGATTTATAAAAATCATAAACACTATACTATATATATTAGATATTTTGATTAAATATGGCATGATTACTTTACCTCGAACAAAGGAATTAGACCCTTCTAGACCATTACCTAGATATTTTGGTGGCAACATATGTTGTTATTATCATAGAGTTAAAGGACATTCAAACAATAGTTATATAGTTTTAAATCATAAAAACCAAGACCTTGTTGATTGTGGTGATATTGAAATAAGAGATGCACCTCCAAGGGAAACAATTGCAAAAATCATTCGTAAGTGATTCATAAAACAAGTGGATATTCTTCACTAAGTTTCACCAACATGGATCCTATGACTCATAACTCGATAAATTATTCGAATATGATTGTCATGGGCTATTTGTAATGCTAAAACATAGATAACAAGACATAGATAGCAAGTGCTAGGAGTGAAATGTAAAACATATTGCACATAAACATAAAAAATAAGAATAAACAAATCACAAAATGAACACAAGAGTTATCTTTGAGAAACCTTCTGTGGGATAAATTCTAGCAGTGGGACAATTACATTCCCCTTCCACTATGTAGTTCAAGAAATATACAAGGTACTACCAAACATGGCCTTCATGGATAAAATTATCACTACTAATCTATCCAAAATTTTCACAAAAGAGTGCTCTACACTTATCATACACCTCTCAAAATTCCATTACAGCTGAACCAACCATATATTGCTAGGTGTAGACATATAATTAGCATTTAAGCTAAAATTATACACTTGTGATCCCCCTTTTAACACACTTAGCTCATGACCTATTTTAGGGCCTTTTAACCACTTTTCTTCATTTTTTGCATGACGACTTGCTCCTTCAAGCAACCCAAATCACTTTAGAATGTCTCCATTTGGTTTGCTCAGTAGCTTAAGCTCACGCTCATATTGATTCATACCTTCAACTTAGCTTTTATTTCCCTTATGATAGGTGTGCCCATTAGGATGTAGCATACCCTGCTCTTGTCCACTTCTGATAGAAGTTGTCCTCCCACCAACTAATGGTTATTTTCTAAAATTCAAATTTGTGTAAGGGTTAGCCCATAATTTTTAGCAAGCCCCATATGAAGGAATTCCAAAAATACAACTATAAAATCACATCTCAAACCATTTTACACACAAAAAGTTTCCACATAGAAAATCACCATAATTCTAATTGCACATTGAGAGAAAATTTCCTCTTTATCTTAATTATGATCGTATACAACCCTAGTAGCCCTGAGATAAAGTATGAATACACCTCCAAGGTCATAAGTCACGCTTGAAGCACTTAATCACACCAAGATTGCACCAACATATAACATTTTTCACCAGTTTCACACACACCACCATAGTATGGGATAACTACATGGAGTTTGATCCCTTTTTAAAGTATTGGTATGTCATGTCCCCTTTTCAATAAATTTGATGTTGTGAGAAAATTATCCAATTCCAATATTTCTCCAACACTATTCATAATCACTATTCACCAGTTATTGTTCACTAACACTATTTACCACCACTATTCATGGTGATGTGATAGGTGATGCAGTTGATGATGCATCAAGTGAGGTGACTGGTGGATGAGGTGGCATGACCCATGAGGTTCCTCATATGAGGTCAAGTGCATGTGTATGGAGTGGGAATAACACTTCACTAAGGTGACAAGTCAAGTTAATTTATTGATCACATGATTTGGTCCTTGGAGGAAAAAGGAAAAAAGAGAAGCATGGCACATTTTCTTGTGGGCTTCATGATGTGGGTATGTGGATAAGTCAAAAGGAGGTTGAGGATGCTCTCAGAGGCATGTGGGTACATGGGTAAATAATGGCAAGATCCCATCATTGATTATCTCTCACATGGGAGAGATAGGCACCATTATGAAGGCATGGGGGAAGGAGATTGTCATCATTGGCAATTTGTCCCCCCATGTGAAATGTTACGCCCCATTTTCCCTCTCTCTTTCAATCTTCCAGCTCTCTTCTTTATTTTTAATTTCTATAAGTATGAAACTTCTCATTTGTAAATGTATCTCTGTTTAAATCATAAACCCCCATTTTTAGAGCTTGAACCTTATGTTCAGATTCTTATCTCCGAGGAAGAAACCCCTTATAGATTTGAGATTAGAAGGAATAAACCCCTATGGGTTTTCATTGTGAATTTGAAGATGAAAACCCTCTTATTCACATAAGGTGATTCCATCCAAGAATTGTAATTGGACATCAAGTAAATTTAGAGTTGCAGTGTACAAGTGTGTGTGGTGTGTAGGATATTTAGTGGAGTTGTGTGAATACATGTGAGTGTGGAAGGTATTTTTAAGTGTGTATGTTGAAGATTAATATAAGTTTTATTATTTATTTGATTATCTTCAGTGTTATTTGTGTATTGAGCATTAATGTTGGAATTATTTTTAGTTAGAATCATAGAAAATCATATTTTTCTAAATAATACTAAAAGGGTTATTACAGTGGTATCAAAGTTGGTGATCTTGCCAGCCTATAGGTCTTGTGTTGTGTGATGCTTCTAAGTGACAAGGAAACTAGATATTGGAAAAAAGAGCAAATGAAATTGCAAAAGAAGAAAAAGGAAAAATAGAGTCTATAAGTCTTAAGCTTGGTCGTTTGTACATAGATTATCATATTCTATCTGAAGAAATTAAGGCAGCCATATCTTTTCATGATTATTTAGTAGTGATAGGGATCATTCTAGAAGAAGAAGCATTCCTAAATAAAGAAGAAAAGTTATAACTAAAGCCTCAAAAGGTTATGTATGTAAGTGCACACAAGGAGGAGAAAATTTGCTTGCAGGAGGAAGAAAGAGTTGAACCAGAGGCACTCCATGCCATAAAATTTGAAGGTAAAAACTCTTTGAAAATCCAAAAAAAATTATTGACTTATGAGTTTATAGATCAAAAGAATAACTGTCTCATAGAATTCAAGAAGGAACAAATGATATGTATTGAACATGATATTGAAAATAAGTTGCCAAATTTATGTGAGGATGGTCTACCAAATGGCCATGTTGTTGAGCAAGAAAAAGAATTAGAGATGCCAGGAACATAAAGGAAGCAACCCTTGGATTATTTCACCAAGAAGATGGAAGGTATGAATTTATTTTTTGAGCAAAATCTTCCAATTCTAGAAACATATGATGTTAATTATCAAGATGACCTTATTGCAAGGCACAAGAAGAATGTCTTAGCACATATTAATGTTGTATGTGAGCTTGTGAATATTTTCAAATCAACTAATGAAGGTAAGCACCTTGAATTTTTTTTTAATAATAGTTCAAGGCATGAAAAATTTAGCATGAGTTTATTGCAGCCACTCTATATATCTCAAAGGGGTTGACATGATTATTGTTATAAACTTCAAGGTTGTTTGTACATAAGAATATGGGATCTAGGTAATAAGCTAATACACATGAAGGCATTTGGTTTGGAGGTTAATGTACTCCAACAAAGGTATTGCTCAAAGCCTTCACTTTGGAATAAGTCTAAAAGGAGACTTGAAGTGTTTGAAGGCTTTAGCATAGCTGATGGTTTTGACACACCATGTAAGAAGAGGATTTTGAATCTTGACCGAGCCCTTGGAGACCGTAAGGTTTGTGATGATTTTGATTTTGTTTGTTTAAGTGATATTGATGTGGATTTGGTGTGCAATGGCTCCCTTATTTATGGTTATTTATTGGACTAGATTCATATCCAATGGGAAGGAAGTAATTTTAAAAGGAATAATAAATGGAGCTCTGCAAGCAGTTACAACAAGTTCTATGGTGATGCATAACAGTTAATCCATGGATAAGAAATGTATTAATAACATTTTTTATCAGCATATTATGATGTTTAATGACTCACCTCCAAGATTACTACCTGATGGAAGACTCAAGAACATCATAGAATGGGGATTGAACACTAAGTCTATCATGGTTGCACCTTAATACCATCCAAGGAGTTACAAAGAGGAGATCAAGAAGACCATCAAAGATAGAAATCCCATTCCCATGATCGACAAGCTCTTGGTTATGCCTTTTAGTTTGGAAAACACATCAACTACTTTCAAGTCCTGTATGAATCAGGTATTTTGAAATCATTTAGGAATATTTGTTTTAATTTTCTTGGATGCCATTTTGGTCTACAATTTGACTTAGGAAGATCATTTGCAGCATTTGGATGTAGTCCTTCAAACTCTAGAGCAATATGCTCTATTTGCAAAATAATTTGAATGTGAGTTTGAGGTGACAGAGATGTTGTGCTTGAGTCATGTAACTAGTGCTCAAGATGTTCACATAGATCAATAGAAGATCCAAGCTATCTTGGATTAGCCTCCTCCTACCTCACTGGCACATTTTAATAGATTATTTGGCCTTTGTAGTTATTACAAAAGATTTGTTAAGCGATCTTCATGACTAACAACATCCTTGACTAATATAACAACAATGTGAGATTTTTCATGAACAAAAATTGAGCAAAATTTTTTTGATAAGTTTAAGTAGGTAATGATTTTGTGTCATGTACTTGTTATTTCATATTTCTCAGATCCATTTGTTGTAGATTGCAATGCTTCAAAAGTGGGAATTGGGGTGGTTCAAAAGGGGAATCTCATAGCATTTTAAGGGTGGAAGTTAGAAGAACCACGCAAAGAAATGTTGGTCATCATGCATGCCTTGACCAAGTTTTGATAATACTTAGTTCGTGGAAGAGTTGGGGAGAAGACATATCATAATAGTTTGAAGTTTTGGGTGAGTAAGCTCCAAGATTATGAGTTTGACATAGAGTACATTAATTGGAAATGGAATGAAGTAGATGATGTTATTTCTAAGATGTATACTCTATATTCTTCTTCGGTCATTTATACCAATTGGAAGGTTTATATTGTAGAGGGATATGTTAAAAACACATTTTCTACTAACCTCCTTGATGGGAATGTGAGATACAACATATTTGCAATAATGGGTAAAAACATAACCTTCTTAGTTTGTGAATCTAAATTTAAGGAGAAGATTTTGAGAGCCTTTCATGATGCACCCCTAGAGAGACATCTAATATTCTTCACAACCTAATGAGAGATATTCTCATGGGAGGGTCTCAAAGAGAAGATTCTTGTGAAAATCAAAGTGGTGCAGCAGACACATGGTGGGAAGATATTGATATTTGTTTGGGATCTTGGTAATATTCAAAGTAGAGAATTTATCCCAATCATGTTTTCATTGCTTACTCTAACCAAATATGGAAAATTTTAATCATGCATTACTTTATGAGTTTCATAAAAGTTTGCATTATCAAAGTTGTGATTTATGCACATTTCTTTGAGGACAAGTTGGTTTTCAAAGAGGTGATCAAATTATATGAGTTGTACAAGGATGTTATGAATTCTAGAGATAGTATATCTAGAAATACACTTATGCAAAAGTTGACTCACTTGACAGGGACAGGGGCCAGACTGCATGGTCATTACAATTGGATTCATTGTAGTAGCACAATAATTTTTTAGCATCATGGTTTTCAATTGCTTGAGGACAAGCAATTTTGGGAAGGGGGGATTTGTCACATCCCTTTTTCAATAAAATTGATGTCATGGGAAAATTGGCCAATTCTAATATTTATCCAACACTATTCACAAGCATTATTAACTAGTTAATGTTCACTATCACTATTCATAGGACATTATTCATCATCACTATTCATGGTGATGTGGTAGGTGATGCAGTTGATGATGTAGTAAGTGAGGTGGATAGTGGATGAGGTGGCATGACCCATAGGGGTCCTCACATGGGGTCAAGTGCATGTGCATGGAGTGGGGTCTACCACTCCACTAAGGGGACAAGTCAAGTTACTTTATTAACTACATGATTTAGTCCTTGGAAGAAAAAGGCAAAAGGAGAAGCATGGTGCATTTTCTTATGGGCTTCATGATGTGGGTATGTGGAAAATTCAAAAGGAGATTGGGGACCCTCTTGGAGGCACGTGGGCACATGAATAAATAATGGAAAGTTCCCATCATTGATTCTCTCTCATACGGGAGAGATAGGTGTCATTATGAAGGCATGGAGGAAGGAGATGATTTTGTCTCTTACACTTGGTGAAAAGCTTATCATCATTGGTAATTTGTCCCACATTTGAAATGTTACACCCCATTTTCCCTCTCTCTTTCATTATTCCATCTCTCTTCTTTATTTATAATTTCTATAAGTATGAAGCTTCTCATTTTTAAATGTATCTTTGTTTAAATCATAGACCCCCATTTTTAGAGCTTGAACCTTGTGTTTAGATTCTTATCTCCTAGGATGAAACCCCTTGGAGCCTTGAGATTAGGAAGACAAAACCCCTCCTAGTTTCCATTATGAATTTGAGGATGAAAACTCTCTTATCCACATAAGGTGATTCTATCCAGGGATTACAATTGGACTTCAAGTAGATTTAGAGCTGTAATGTGCAAGTGTGTGTGGTGTGTAGGATCTTTAGTGGAGTTGTGGGAAGAATGTCAGTGTGGAAAGTATTTGTAAATGTGTATGTTGAAGACTAATATAAGATTTGTTGTTCATTGGATTATCTTTGGTGTTCTTTGTGTATTATGCATTAATGTTGGTATTGTTTTTATTTGGAATCATAGAAAATCAGATTTTTCTAAATAATCATAAAAGGTTTATTACATGGTATGTAGGTAGTGCTTAACATAGGCGGTGTTGAGGTCAAGTACAGCTTCAACCACTGGCCACTTTTTACTCCATGATTGCATCTTATCATCTTGTCTATTGAGATATGGTTTTCAAGTGGAAAATAAGTTATATAATGGTCCTCGAAGTGAATCGGGAGCTCCCACATAGTCTGAAAAATAAATAGTTGAAAGTGAACAAAACCTAGAAATTTCATATCTTTGTTCTCTATTAAACAATAGTGATCCCTAGGGAAAACAATTCACCCCAATGTTGTCTAGTCACAATGCTCCTATCTGAAAACCATGTCGGCTCCTAATCCAACTTGCACACAATCAACCTCATAGTCTTAGATCCAGAAACAATCTACATCTCATTTTTTCAACTAAGTTTATATTTCTCTATTGTAGTTTCCATATTTAGTAAGTTTTCAGATTTAACAAGTTTTAAATTAGTTTTTGTCATTTATTGTAATATCTGTAGTGGTCTAGTTTTTCACATTAGTTTATCATATTAGGTAATATATTTCCCTAGTTTTCCAAAATTTGATAAAACACTAGGAATCAACAAGACAACAAGAACAAAGACTCAAACTTTTAATGTGCAATTTGAATCCAATTTCAAGACTTCTCACTACATTTTTTGATTTCCTCTGCCTTGCATAAGAAATGTATTTATGTTCTCTCAACTTTGGAGTCTGTCAAGAAGCTCAAATGAACCATCATTGAGAATTGGAAAATTTTACAACCGTTGGCATTCTTATATTTTGTCTCATGGTGAAACCAATCATGTGATATTATGATCTTCAAAGTCATCCTCTTCAATCAGTGTTATAACCATAAACCAAAATGTAAAAATTGGTCTCACAAACCTAAAAATAATAATGTTAAAAGTTCAACTTTAAAACATGAAATCAAATATGCGAGCACCTAAATTTTATAACTAAGTCAAAAATGACAACAATACATGCCTAATTATTTCAATAAATTAAAATAATTTGCCAAGCCTCTCAAAACCTCTAACTACTATCAATTTGTTTGTTTCAAGCATCTTGTTTGCACTTGTCAATTGTGAAACATCAAATAAATGCCTGAATCTTGTTTGCACTTATCAATTGTGAAATATCAAATAGATGAATTACTTTTTTTTCCTTTAGAAAATTTTCTACAACTCACAATAAATTTATTATGAACTAGTTATGTTGCTAAACGCAATAAGATTTTTTGAATTTAGCGTCACCATTTACCTCAATTTCAAACTTATTTATAACTAAATTTTGACGTTTTTCCTAACATGAGATTTTTGTTGACATAATATATGTCACAAGGGACGACACAAACTCAAAATTTTTTAGCAATGTTATCAAATAGATGAACTACTTTTATTTCATATAAATGTTTTTTTGCCACTCAATAAATTTATTGTGAACTAGTTGTGTTGTAAAGCACAATAAGATTTTTTGAATTTAACATCACAATTTGTGTCGATTTCAAGCTTATTTATAAATAAATTTTGACTTTTTTCCTAACATGAGATTTTCATTGACACAATTCATGCCACAAGGGATGACACAAACTCAAAAGTTTTTAGCAATGTTTTAAGTGGGAGTTTAGGTAAAATTTGGGCTAACTCACATTGTGTCAGTTTATTTTGCATCATTTTTTTTGGTTTCCTAACTAATATTTTAATTTTTTTTCCATCTAATATTATGATTTTTGTTATTTTTTATCGGTAGGAAAATGTGCGTTAGTATTAGTGTCAAGTAATTTACATTCATTGTTAATTTAATGAGTTTTCTAATGACACTATTTGTGTTAGAATATGGAAACATTATAATTTATAAATTTATTATTTGTAAAATATGTAGTATTTACGAAGAAAAAATGGCAATGATAAATGAAACTTTGGAGTTTAGGATTTCTCCTCTTGGCGGCCATGTGACTACAAGCCTAGCAAGTGGCAAAAACGTTGTGGCAAAGTCTGTTGAAGCTTTGATATGTCTTAATGCCTACATAGGGAAGGTTAGTGGGGGTTTTCCACATCAACAAGCAGGTTATTGGCAACCATGATGGTTGTTGTTGATATGATGACAATTATAGGGCTGATGATTAAGGTAGTCTATTTCAATCAGTGATGAAGATGGGCAGGTCAAGGACAGATGATGAGATTAGCTTCCTTTACAATGGAAATAACATGTTTAGAGGAGGCAGAGAATCTAAGTGTGAAGATTGTGGCACAATCAAAAACTATCCCTTCCATTTATTTTAGGGAAGAGTTGCTTCAAGAAGTGCTTGATAATGAGAAATGGTTCAAGGATAGAGATGTGATCTACAAATTTAACCCTTTTTGGCTGACCTTGGTTTCTCTCCACAAGTGGATTTTTGATACATGGTGGCCATTAATGGAGGGTAGCATAGAAATTTATCCCTGTGCAAGGTGGTTTCTCATCATGGTTTTTTATCTCCTTGATGACCAAAATAAGATTTGTAGAGATGTTTTTTGAACTTGGGATTAGTTATTTCTCATTATGAATGACCCTCTTATGGAATTACTCAGCTCATGGCCCATCTAGGTTCAGTTATTGTATCTTCCCCTTCAGTTTTGGTCTGAAACCTACCTCTCAGCGATTGGTAATGCTTTGGGTGAGATGTTGTCAGTAGACACAACTATTAAAAATTGTGCTTATACCACCTTTGTACATATTTTAATCTACTTGAACATTGCTTATGATATCTCAATTGCTATTGAGTTAAAATTCAAGGAGCATTGTTGGTCTCAAACACTGAACTATGAGGGGGTTTGTTTTGGTTGTCAAAAATTCTTTGTGACTAGTAATTTGGCTAAGAATTATTGAAGTATTAAGCAAAAGGTGGATTCATCTTGGTGGAAGGATGCTCTCCTTAGCCATCTCACGGTTGATGGGGTTTGTTCTTCAGAGGCATAGGGTAGAGAAGAGGTGGCCTCTATTTTGATAACCAACAATAAGATCCTTGAGTCTCGAGACGATATTTATGCACCTTCCTTGACCACTATTGTGGTAAAGGATTTGTAGGTCATTTAGGCCAATGTGGTTTTAAATGTTAAAGGATGTTTTGATGTTGGACACCCCTCAAATGTTGCTCTCACTCCTCCCTATAAAAATTCAAAAAACTCGTGTGATCAAGTGGATTAGATAGTTGTGAGGAAGAAGAAGAAAGGGAAAATTTTCATTGAACTACCCCTCATGACACTTGGTGGGTTTGGTGAAGAAAGGATGTAATGGGGGAAGCACTCCTTTGGTCAGGCAAGTGACCCATTGGACTTGAATGGGCTAGTTTTTTGGGTTATATTAGTGTTCAGGTTCAGACACTTTGGGAGTGGATTACATATGTGCAGGTTTTGTCTGGTTGTTGGTGGTCTTGGTGGTGGATTTTTGTTTTGTTGGTTTGTTTGGTTATCGGTGTGGGCTTTTTTGGTTTATTTTTGGGGATTTGCTTTATATGCTCCACTTCTTGACATATTGTGATGTTTGATACTATCAAGGTCATTTGTATTCTCATTTCCTTTATTCTTTCTTTTCATCTTATTATAAATGGTGTAACTCTATTTTTTTAATTAATAAAATAGGAGAGGGACCCTCCAACCCTCAAATCATCTATAAAAAATAGGTAGTATTTATTAATTATATAAAATATATAATTTAATTGAATAATTTTTTTTGAACACTTAACCATTAAAATTAAAATATATAACAAGAATGTTTACCATAATTAATAGATAACCTAGAATAAAATAACTATTTATAGGTCAAAGCATAATAGTGCATTCCATGTGTGATCAAAAATATTTTTAAAAATAATTAAAAATAAACCCAAAAAATATTTCACAAACTTTAATTTCTTTAAAAAAAAATGAATGCACCTCATCTTTGTATATATAAACTAATATATATATGTTTTATTAATTTCAACTAATTAAACACAATTTTTTTTGGAGGAAGATAAGAGCGTATATGGCCTTTAAATTTAAAACTGTGGAACACACTATTATGTTATCACATTTTTTTTCATTACTTAATAAAATTTTAGATAAACTAACATCCATCATGAACATTTTTTTTTAAAATGTAGAAACAAAATTTTGGTATAGGACCAACTATTTACTATCGGATTTACATGTATGTGTTTTGTGTCATTGGCTCGTATTAGGCTCTCATTAGCACATTTTTATTATGTTTTTACTTGTTCTCATAACCCTTATGATAGCATTGATTTTGTGTTCCTCTTTACGACTCTCTATTGTTATTTATTGTGTCATGACTCTCATCTATTCTTCATGCTTTCTCTCTCGTACTTTCATTTTAATTTCCATGGCTTTGCTTAGCTTTTCCTTCTTTAGTTTTGTTGTTTTGGGTTTTAGCCAGGGGCATACTATTACGCTCATGGTATTTTATCCTTATGGGTCCCTTTGACATGTCCTTTTGTTTGTTTGGTGTATGTGTCCCTTTTTGTTGGATTTTCTTTCTATTTTTTTGGCTTGTGTGATATTAGGGTGTTGATTTGAATTCAATAAATCTATAAGTACATGAGTGTGTTGGTGCATTTAGGAGATAATAAATACACTCATAGAGAGATTTTTTTATTGAAGTTCTAAAATTAAATGATTGCATTTGTTAGAGTAATACTCTTATACAAAAATTATAAATCAAGTATTACTGAAAGACCATATAACATCTACTAGTTGTTTGCATCATTGATAAGGATAAGGGTTGAAATATCAAATTACACTAGACTAGTTATTGAGTTGCATTTATACTTGTTTGTTATCTTCAAAACTCATTCTCCAAAGGTGGTATAATTAATACATGCTTGTAAATCCCCCACTCCCCTTATTTTTATTAGTTCTTTAGAGTGTTTAAGGCAAACTAGTGTCTCAAGAAAGGCAAGAATGCGTTAGTCATCCAAAATAGACTCAGACAAAGTGAGAAAGGTTTTCAGAACATAGGAACATAGAATTAGATTCACTTCAAAGCATAATATTGTGTCCCACTATGCAACCAAAAAATATTTAAATTTTTAATTCTAAAAGATATATAACAAAAATTAAAATATTTAAAATATCTGGATGCACTATATCTATGTATATATAAGCTAAAAAACACATTGTATTAATATTGGGCAACCAAACTCAAGAATTTTGGGAGGGATATTGGAAGTTTATGTGATAAATTTATGCCAAAAAGTATGACACACTATTATGATTGGACCAAAAAGTCATTTTTATTTTTATAAATAACATAATTTCTAAGAGTGCACTAGTTTGCAACTAGTCATGTTAGGAGCGTAGTATTCTACACCTAGTCAAGATTTAAAACTTTTCAGTTTCTTCCAAAATTTATAGTATTTATCTACCTCAATTATTGGATGTGTTTGCACCTAATTTAAACATCAAATAGCTTACATACTTATAAAAATTCATTATTATTCTTAGAACCCTCTTATTGTCAATTTTAATTATTCTTGAAGCTTCCCTTATTGTAGTTAGGTATTTTTTACTATTTATTTGGTTAAAATTATTGTGACCTAAATCCCACATTATTTATGGTTTAGTTTAGTACATTGTTGATGTATATCAACTTAAACATACTACATTTTGATGAATGCATGCCCTCTTCCAACCCTTAGGGTTAACTTGTGTCAATATTGCATAATGAATATGATTCATACCTAAGGTTTCCTAAACCCTTTTTGCCTTGTGACCTCCTATCAGGGTTAATCAGGTGTTGTTAATAATGTTTACTTATTTAGGTTTTATGATTTTTCTAATTAGATATATGTAAACCCTAATCACTATTTTTTTGATTCAAACCCTATTGTGTGCTTATGTTATTCTATTTGTAGTACATTATGCCTTCACTTAACATGCTCATTTAAAGTTCAAAGTTTGAAATATGGATTCTAGAAACATGACTGTAAATGATGTACCTTCTTTGGATGATAATGTGTAAGACATGTACAATCAAGATAATATTTATGATTATGAAGTTGACTTAGAAGAGCAACATAAAGATGATTCCACTGAAACTAGTAAAACATATATTAAGGAAAAATCCTTTTGATATTTCTATAATTATAAACACAATGAAAGAAGTAGCTTGTCAAAAAATTTCTTGTGTTTCAAATGATGTTCAAAATGCTTCTATTCAATTTTCTCCTCCTTTTGCGATTTCTTCAATTTTGCCAATGATTGTGTCATTTCCCATGTTTGACCTACTCAAGAAGAGTCACGAACTCTTCCATCTCAACCATCTCGGGTTTCTATATATTCCTCTAATATTTTACATATTTCTTTGGATTCTTCTATTCTAATTACTTTTACCTCTATGAAAACTTTTGAAATCACTACTATGATGAATGTAATAGATAAATTAAATAGAGAAGTTTAAATAGTATCTATAGGTTTCAAAAATGTAATGTTAGGGTTACTTTTATGATCGATTAGTAAATTATTTAGCACATGAGTTTTTCACTTAATTTTTCACATGGTTTTATTACACCTAAGAATGTTTTATTGTATGAAAGAGGAGACCCTTCTCATCACCTTCGATCCTTATATGCTTCTTTCTTAGATCATGGTCACAATGAAATACTCTTTTGTACATTTTTTCCAACAAGTCTAAAGGAATATGCATTGTGTTGTTTTTATACCTTAGCAAGCAGATCCATCCAATATTTTTCAACATTAGTGGAAACTTCCTTAGATTATTTTGAAATTAACATTGGTTTCAAGCCTACATTTGAATAAACAACATGTGTCAAACAAACCTCACATATTTTAATGATTGCATGTTTCTGTTTGAAATTATGATGAATATAATGGCCCATAAATTAATTGATAGTCAGTAGCAAAGCATATTCATTAATAGTCTTTTGTCACTTTTAAAATACAAATTGGCTTTCATTTTCTATCCATATTTTAATTAAATTTGTCATGTAATTTAAAAACTTGAAATTGTGCTCTTATAATTAATCATGTTCCATATGAGACGTGTTGCACATAGTGGAAAACTATATAATACACTAAATCTCAATGTCCCAAGAAATGACCATGCATTACAATAAATAAAACAACAACATCAACAACAACAACAACAACAACAACAACAATAACAACAACAACAACAACAATAACAACAACAACAACAACAACAACAACAACAACAACAACAATAACAACAACAACAACAACAATAATAATAGTAATAATAATAATAACAACAACAACAATAATAATAATAAATGGGGCAATACCATAGAGTAACCACTGGAAATGCATGTGTATTCTTCTAAGGATCATAAGAGAGTTAAAAAATAGCAGAAACTCTACTATAGATATTGGATATTTTGATTAAATATGACATGATTACTTTACCTCGAACAAAGGAATTTAACCCTTCTAGACCATTACCTAGATATTATGATGGCAACATATGTTGTTATTCTCATAGAGTCAAGCAATAGTTATCAAGTTTTAAAACATAAAATCCAAGACCTTGTTGATTGTGGCGATATTGAAATAAGAGATGCACCTCCAAGGTCAAAAATTACAAAAATAATTCGTAAGTGATATGTAAAACAAGTGAATATTCTACACTAAGCTTCATCAACATGGATGTTATGACTCCTAGCTCAACAAATTATTAGAAGATGAATGTTATGGGGTATTTGCAATGTTAAAACATAGATAACAAGAAAGAGATATCAAGTTTTGGAAATTAAATGCACAACATATTGCACATGAATATAAATACTAATAAATTTAAAAGCATAAAATGAACACAAGAGTTATCCTATAAAAACCTTGTGTGGGATAAACTCTAGTGGTTCAGATAGTTACACTCCCCTTCCACTATGTAATTCAAGAAATATATAAGGTACTGCCAAACAAGGCCTTCATGGATGGAATTATCACTACTAATCTACCCAAAGTTTTCACAAAATAATGCTCTACACTTATCATACACCTCTTAGAACTCCAATACAATTGAATAAACCATATATTTCTAGGTGTAGACATATAATTAACATTTAAGCTAAAATTATACACTTGTGATCACCCTTTTAACACACTCATCTCATGACTTATTTTAGGGCCTTTTGACCACTTTCCTTAATTTTTTGCATGATGACTTACTCTTTCAAGAATCATGGATCACTTCATAATATCTCCATCTGATTTGCTTAGTATCCTAGGCTCATGCTTAGATTGATTCATACCCTTAACTTGGCTTTTATTTCCTTTATAACAAGAGTGTCCCATCGGGATAAAATCACATCTCTCTCTTATCCACCTCTAACATAAGTTGTCCTCCCACCAACTAATGGCTATTTTCCAAAATTCAAAATTATGTAAAGATCAGCCCATAAGTTTTAGCAAGCCCCATTCGAAGGAATTCCAAAAATACTACTATAAAAGCACATCTCAAACCATTTTGCACACAAGAGGTTTTCACATAGAAAATCGCCATAATTCTAATTAAAATTGAGAAAAAATTCCCTATTTCTCCTAATTATGATCACATACAACCCTATTATCCATGAGATAAAGTATTAATACACCTCCAAGGTCACAAGTCATTCTTGAAGCACTTAATCACATCATGATTTCTCTGCCTATAGCATTTTTCACCAATTTCACACACACCATCATAGCATGGGATAACTACAAGGGGTTTGATCCCTCTTCTAAGTATTGGTATGTAGGTAGTGATTAACATAGGGGTTGTTGAGGTTAAGCACAACTTCAACCACTGACCCCTTTTTACTCCTTGATTACATCTTATCATCTTGTCTATTGAGATATGGTTTTCAAGTGGAAAATAAGTTACATAGTGGTCCCTAAAGTGAATTGAAATCTCCCACATAATATACAAAACAAATAGGTGAAAGAGAAAAAAAACCTGGAAATATCATATATATGTTCTCTGTAAAACAATAACACTCCCTAGGGACAATAATACCCCCCCAGTGTTGTCTAGTTACAATGCTCCTATCTAGAAACCCTATCAGCTCCTATTCCCAACTTGCACATAATCAACCTCTCAGTTTTAGAACCAAAAACAATATGCATCTTAGTTTTTTAGTTAAGTTTATATTTCTCCATTACACTTTCCTTATTTATTAATTTTTTAGATTTAACAAGTGCCAAATTGTTTGTGTCATTTATTTTAATTTATGTAGCAGTCTGATTTTTCACATCAATTTATCATATTAGGTAATGTATTTCCCTAGTTTTCCATGTTTTGATAAAACACTACAAATTAACAAGGCAATAAGAACAAAGAGTTAAACTTTTAATGTGTAATTTGAATCTAAATTCAAGACTTCTCACTACATATTCTGATGTCCTCTGCCTTACACGATAAATTTATTTATTTTCTCTCAACTTTGGAGTCTGCTAAGAAGCTCAAATGAACCATCATTGATAATTGGAAAAGTTTTCAACCATTCACATTTTCATACTTTTTCTTTTGGTGAAACCCCTTGTGTATGCAAACTAATGGTTTCATAGTTGCCAAGTGGTTACACAACCACTACCTGTGAACACTGGTGGTTACATAACCACATGGGTAGTTGAAAAAGGTGGCAATTTCACTATTTATGGTAAAATTACATAAGCACCACCCTATAAATAATAATATTTTCACTATCTATGGTAAAACCCTCCATTTAAAGAGCTTAATCTTATTAACGTCATCACTTTGGCAATGTTTAGATCATCCTCATACTAATTTTTCCATTATAAAATATATGATTTGATGTTTTGAGTATTAAATATCTTACAATAGTATCTTGAAAGCATGAACTACATACAATTCAACACAATGGAAACATCTAGTATATTATGATCCAAATTTGGATCATACCTCGCCAATTTGAGGCTTTTAAGTCCCTAAAATATTCATGAACTTTATAATTGAGGAAATATTTTCCTCGCATCTTCTCTAGAATACCCTTTGGTGTTATCAGCAAGCTGGCCCTTTACCCCTACCTACCTATGTTCTTGAACTCCTCTTCGTGATGTTCTTTCCCTATTTTACAATACAACATCGTCTTTCAAGTACATTTAACTATCTAGCGCAAGGTTTTTAATTTAAGGTAGCAACAACCCTTCATCTTCATTTTTAATATATAAGGCTAAAAATGATGTAAGTTCTCAACATTTACAACTGAATATATATTCATATAATGTTGCAAGTCAATTCTAAAAGCATTATTTCTCACTTGCTCCATAATTTCAAATAGACCATACCTATGAGGTTTAAACTTCTTAGACTAACCTTGGAGCCTTTATCTACTCAAGTATAACCATTCCTTGTCTCCAACAAGGAAACTGTGCTCATTCTCATGATAATCATGTATGGATTTGTACCTAACTTATGATTCCTTCAACCTCTCTTACATTTAGAGGTAAATTAGCTAAATCTTTTCAATGAAATTTTCATCTCCATGGAATTATTTTTCCACTTTCCCATTTATTTTGTATGGTTGTCTCAAAATAACATCAAATTCACATGGAGGTAAGTAGCCAAAATAAGTTTTAAAGGGAGTTTTATTACTAGTAGAATACATTGCCATGTTGTATGGATGATGAATATACATGAAATTCTCATCCCAAGTCTTAAGATGCTTCTTATTGTACCCTCTCAAGAGTTGTATCAATGTTTGGTTCACAACATTGGTCTACCCATCGAAAAATGGTAGACTATTTCAACTTAGTATTCATCTTCTCCCATAATGTGGCCCAAAACTGACCCAAAAATCTTGTGTCTATATTTGAGATAATAGAACTAGGAAAACCAAAATCAATCCACATATTATCAAAAAATAACTCAGTTGCATTACTACCATTTAGGGTCTTCTTGTAAGGAATAATATTGGAAATATTACCAAACTGATCCACAACCACAAAGAAATATACATGACCCTTCTTTGGCATAGGCAACATGCCTAAAAAATCCATGGAAGTACTTTTCCATGGACTATAAGGAACCAATAATTATATGTACAAACCCAAATTCCTTTTACTAGGTTTGATTGTACTACATAAAACACACCTTTTATAAACTTGGTAACATAATTTTACATATTAAGCCAGTAAACATACCTTTGCAAATGTGCAACAATATTTGTAACACCAAAATGTCTTGTAGCTTTTAAGTATGTGATCCCCTCATTAGTTGAACTCTTTCTTCTTTAGGCACACAAAGCTTACCCAACTCATAGAGCAACCCATTTTAAAGGTAATAATCCTCTTTGGGATCAAAACATGCACATTTGTACCTATTTTCTTGAAAAAATGGCTCCCAACTATTTATGTCATGCTTATATCCCTCTTCTTAGAACTCACACATGAAGGGCTCAAGAAGATCTATGATTCCCATGAATGAAAGTAAAGGAGGTCTAGATAACATATAAGATAGTTTGTTGGTCATGCCTTTCTTATATTTGATAACCAAATGATTTTTTTTTAAATCCCATACACTTATAGTGGATTTTTTTTTAAAGTCTAGTTTGAGCTTGAAAATATTGAGGTTGATGATTCATATGGAAAATATTTTCCTTACCTATGAGACAGTGATTTTGTTTCTTAACCAACTATACAAAAGCATACAGTTTTTTGCCTTATGTAATTTTTTAAAAAATTGCACCAAGAAATAACTATAAATGGTAACATACCATATTATCTCCTTGAACTAGGACATCCCCCATAGCATAGTCACTAGCATTCATTTCCATATCAAAGGGTAGCTACAAGTTACAAAAATCTAAAACCACAACATGTCTAATCTTATGTTTAAACATATTAAATGCATTTTGTTTCTTCTTACCCCAAGTAAAATCCTTACCACCTATTATAATGGCATGCAAAGTTGTAGCTATGGAAGAGAAGTTATTGTTGAACTTCCTCAAATATTGAATTGCACCCACAAATATCCTTGTTGTTGGGTGAATATTTTGTCATCAACTGACTGATAGCAAAATGGTTATATCAACCACAGCATAAGGAGATTTATATGACAAAATGGATGTAGTGACCACAACCAGAATGAGACAAATCTCTCCTCTCAGTAAGGGGAGGTTCCTTATAAACTATAGTATACTAATATAAGTTGAAAATAGACTCAAGGGTGAAATCATACCATCCATCTCTCTTTTTTTAGAGATGATGTTCACAAAACAAACGATAATTCTGGTGTAATTGTTGAAGGCATTTCTCTTCTTTTAGAAATGATGTTCAATAAATAGTAGGAATCCTTCTTGGGTAGTAACTGGATCCACAAAAAACCCACAAAAGCACAAAGTCTTTCATTGTTTCTCCTACTGATTCAGGACAAAGTAACATAGTTGTTTGAAGTGTAGCGCAAAGTCTCTACCAAAAACTACAACAGAGTGAAAGATTATGAAGGATAAGGGGAGCTCAAAGTCTCTCAAGTATCCTTTACACAAAACACAGACTAAAGACAATTATGGTAGCACAAAGTCTCCCACAGTCAGCTTCAGGACATCTTCTTACTTATTTCTACTTGTTCTACTTATTTGATTAAATGGACAAGACCGTATTTAGGAAAAAGGCATAAGAATGATTTCCTATATGACACAAGCTATTTCAACACAAAGTCTGAAAGGTCACTTGCTTTCTCATTCACTTGATGAAATATGATTAACAGTCTGAGCTCAAAGTCTCAGGAATGCCTTTCAATTTGGGCAGAGCTTCACTTCTAATAACAGAGAGATCTCTCTATTCAAAATGAGAGATTCCAATATATAGCATCCAAAGAAAGACTTGGGTGCTTGTTTTCATGAAATGGCCCATGCTGCATTCAATGCACTAGAAATTCTATGAAGGGGCCATGCTGGAACAAATTATTAGCCTTAACTTTGGCATTCTAAATCATCTCAAATGTCTCCTCTGAAGCACGGGTTTCCTCGTCTTCTTTATGATGCTTACACGGCTATCCATTCACCTTTACTTAATGAATAAAAATAGGCTGGACCATTGAATGCTTGTGTTCTCTGAGGTCCACTTGGTGGACTGCTCCACCTACTGAAATAACTCCTCTATAGATATTTTTGGATTTTTTGTAGTCGTTCCCTCTTACCTTGCTACATTTTGTCTCTTCCTGGTGATTTGAGCTCTCAGGGCTATCTTCTCGCTTTCAGCTAGCTCCTTCGGCTCCTTTCTTGGCCGGTCACTGAGTTTGTTCTCAGGTCTTTTGAAAATCAACAATTATTTCATTACCCTATATTTGATGTCCATGGGGATGTCGTCAATCGCTTAAACCACTTTGAACCTTGAACTCTTTCAGTTCAATGGTTCAACAGTTTAGTGATTTCCTATTTTGTAAAGGGTCACATTCACTTAGTTTTCTTTTATGCGCTCAAGGCATCATTGAACCAATTCTTTGAACCATTTGGTTGAACCTTTTTCTAGAATCTTCCTCTTAAACCATTTGCTCAAAGCTTTGATCTTTGAATTTTAAACCGTTTGAACTCGTTGAACTCATTGAACCTTTGAACCTTTCGAAGTTCAAGATTCAACAGTTCAATCTAACTCTTTGAATCCTTTTATTATTTGAGTCTATCGAAGTCGTCAAACCTTTGAACTCATTGAACCTTTGAACCTTTCATAGTCAGGGTTCAATGGTTCAATGTTTCATTCCAATTCTTTGAACCCCACCATTAAGTCTTTTAATTGAACCTCGACGTTGAACCATCCTCAAAACACTTAGGAAATGCCTTTCAATTTGTTTTGAATTTCCCTTTGAGAAAGCCCACCTGTTGAACCTATGATTTCCTTAGCTAAAAAGGCTTGAGTTTTTGAAAAACTTAACTGCTCAGAACATTTTGAGAGAGAAAGAGAGCATTTTGGCCTACAGGACCAAAATGGGTGACATGTTGTCCACAAAAACAAGTGACGAATTTTGGGAACAACACTTGTCATGGTCACATTGGAAGGATTTGGAAAATTCATTATGGCCTCTACCTTATTTAGATCAATCCTTTGTTCCACATCTCCAATCACATGCCCCAAGAAGAAAAGTGATTGTTGAGAAAACTCACATTTACTCTTATTTAACACTAACTAGTTCTCTTTCAAAACTTGTTTAAGATGATCAATAAGCTCATCAAACATTCTGCTAAAAAGAATAATATCATCTAAATATAAAATGGCAAAGGAATCAATAAATGACCTCATTACCTCATTCATCAAACTACATGAAGTTATCCAATGCATTACATAGCCTTAAATGTATAACCAACCACTCATAAAACCCTTGCCTTAATTTTATGTTGTTTTCTAAATGTCCTCTTCCTTAATCCACACTTGGTGATACCCAAATTTAAAATCAAGCTTAGTAAAATAATCAGCATGTTAAATATGATAAAGAATATCATCAGTCCATGGAAGATGTTACCTATTATTGATGGTTATCTTCTTAAGTTCTCTAAAATCAACATACATTCTCCACAAACCATATTTCTTAGGTACTAAAACAATATTAGAACCACATGGAGACGTACTAGAATGGATTACACCTTGCTTAATCACAAACTATATTTTTTATTTTACCTTATTGGCATCCTTCAAGGAATGTGTATATATAACCTAATATTTGGATGCAAAATATTGGGAAGCACCTGAATATCCTACTCAATAGGATCCACTAATGAAAACCCTGTGGGATCATGAAATACTTCTTTGAACTACTACACCAACTCTCACATACACTTTTGTTCTTTATTAGTAAACTTGATACAAGTGGTTTTAGGTGCAACCACTTATTTATCTTGAATGTCTCTTAAAATAAGCAAATAAAATTTCCCACTAGCATTAATAATATTCTTACCTTCAGAGGCACTTACCGAAGAGATTTTATAATCACCTTTTTGGGCTAAAATTATGTATCCCTTTCCATCTTTCACCAAATGGTATTAGTTGGATCTCCTCATGACAATAACATCTAAAATATACAAGTAAGGGATACCAATTAGCATTCCACACACATCAATACGCATAATATCCATTGTAACTTCATCACTGAAATGTGCATTAATACCAAACTTAACTTTCCATTGTTTGGCCACCTTGATGTCTACACATTTATTCACCCAAACTAGAGCATATGGGTTGAGGTAAAACCACTTATTTATCTTGTTTTTTCTTAAAATAAGCAAATAAAACTTCCCACTAGCATTAAAAAGCTTCTTAGATTTAGAAGCACTTATCAAAGAGATTTTATAATCATCTTTGTAGACTAAAATGATTAATCTCTTTCCATCCTTCACCAGATAATATTGGTCAACTCTCCTCGTGAAGATAACATATTAGATATACAAGTAAGAGATACTAAACACTACACCACACATGTCAAGTGGCAAAACATCTATTGTAAATTCATCAATGAAATGTGCATTGATACTAAACTTAAATTTGCATTACTTAGTCACCTTGATATTTCAACCTTTCTTCACCCAACCCAAAGCATATGGGATTGGATGATTATAAGTCTCTAATCCCAATTTTTTTTACCAACTCTTTGCTTATCAAATTAGCTTGTGAATATAGACACTCAAATTTAATCATTAAGTGATAGACAATGTTTAATCTTAACATCTTTACCCTACTTGGCATATTCATCATTTAATTAACTTGTAATTTATATTAGGTTCTTCATTATCCAAGTTATTGCCTTGAAAATACTGAAAAAATAATATTTAAGAATCTTATTCTTCTTACAAACTCATGTCAACTAGATCTAGGGACAATATCACACTAGTCAAACAGGACTGCAACAAGACCTTGTCCACTAGCATCCTTATCCCTTGCACACCAATGATAATTTTTTAAATTTGAGAAATTTTATATCACCCCTCTCACAATTTTAAATTTTTTTGTTAACATAAATATTCCAAATATTCATATATATAATCACATCAAGGCCTCTCCAAACACATCTAGCAATCATTTGGTAATTCTATCACACATTGAGTAAAAGAGCATTATTATTTCCAATTCTAGTTATGTCATATTCTAATAGTCATAATTCAAGCTTAAATTTGTTTTACTGTAGGTCAAGGGTAATCATTTTCAAGCATTCAAGTTGATCTATCTATTTGCATTCATATAGAAAATATCAAGATTCACACACTCACCATAGGAGGGATAACTACATTAGCCAGACGCCCTTTTGAGCTATGTAGGCAGTACTCAAATTATGCAAGGTTTCCTAGGATATCTCAACCATTCTCCTTTGTTGATTCCCCCTTTTGTATTTGATCTCCATTTATTTTATTGTGTAGGATCTAGGATTTTACTTTTGCAAGTCTCCCACATGGTAAATCAAGACACACAATCAACCAACAAGTCATCATAGATAGGCACACACACTCAAATTAAAAAGTCAATCACATAATCAACCATGACATGGCCACAATAATAAATGTAGGTTGTAACACAACCCTATCCTCCTAATGTAGCCTTATCATAGCATAGTTTTAAATTATGTCGTCAATTGTGACACAGTTCATAGGTCTTTTTAGTTGGTTTTTGTAAACACTCAACCAACACAATCATCAATAAATCAGATCCAATCTTGGTTTCCATATTTATTTATTAATTTATTATTTATATCTCATTTCAATTTCTGTAAATTATTTTTTTACACATTTAGGTGATGTACATTATGTAACCTAAATCATATTTCAATAGTTTAGTGTTTGTTGTATTTCATTTACAAATCAAAATAAACATATTAAACATTTTAGTGAATCCATAAATTTTTTTTAACACTGCTTGATTTTTGCTTAATTTTTATCCTAGGATTTCATACATATTTTTTTAAATTCCTAACACGAAAAAAAAAAACATTCAACCTTAGACATAAATGTGAACCATTATTCAATCTTATTCAACCTTGGATTTAATCTGACATTGAAGAAATTATCTTGTCACCTCAGATAACATCTGATGTTGAAGAAATTATCTCGTCACCTCAAATAATGTATGGAACTAAAGTTATTTCTTTTGACTTCAGGTTGAATTTTTTGATCTCTATACACAAAAATATTTCAATTTTATTTTCTCTTTATTTTCTATTTTACCTACTACTTATTTTTAAAAATTATGTTTTAAGAATTGAGGAGAGAGGAAGGTGGAGCTCTGTAATGGAGAGATGAAAATTTACCCTCCATTGATGGTGCTTCATGCTTATTTCCCTCTATCTTGGTCCCCTTTGCTTCCTTGGTGCATGAATGGTTGAATGTGTATTGGTTGTCAAGGGTTTATGGTTAGTGTTATTTATTTTTTTATGTTTTCTTTTGATAATTTTCTTTATTTGCTTTTCATCATGTATGTTGTGTGTTGGTAGATGGTGTTACCTAGGTATTTTTTTTACGTGCATTCCCTCTACCCTTTGATCCATTGATACATACTAGAGATTGGGAGTAAGTGTAATTAATGGTGGTGGATTATGGAGGAAGGTGTTTAAAGTGATACGAACTATGTGGAGTTTCTCTTTGATGGTAGTATTGATGCAAATGGAGGCCAAATAGATTTGGTTAATAAGTTACCTAAATCAAGTGGCCCACAATTTATTACTAAGAGGGGTGGTGAAAAAATTGGTGACAATAGGAATCTCTTTAGTGAAGTCTTACGGCAATAAGAACTTTTTAAACATTCACAACGTGCAAAATTCATTGTTGGCCTGAACAACATGACTGAGGATGGATCAGGAGGGTATAAGGATGGATAAGATGGTAAGTTCCTTAGCTATGGGAAAACCCTTTTCCTGCTTACCAATTTATCCATGGAACAATATTTGATTAGGGAAGAAGATCGGTTTTAAAAAATTGGGGTTTTCTTTATCTGATTGAATAGAAATGCTCTTCCATCAAGAAACTTCTTTGATAATTGGTTAAATTTGGTATGGGGTAAGAAAATGCGTATCTATGTTACTTTCTATAGTATGTTCCCAAAAGGGGTTTTTTGGTGCTTTTTAAAAACTTGAACACGCAGAGAAGAATCATTAACAAAGCCCTATGGAATTTAGGTCAGTCTCTATTTAAAGTGGTTCCCTGGAACCCTAATTTATAATGCCAAGATTTGGTTTTCAAAATAGCCCTAAATGGGTGGACATTGAAAACATCCCTCTCTAATTGTGGAATTTTCTCCCCATGCCCTTAGACTCTTGGGAGAGGTACTTAGGGGTTGAGGATACCATACAATCTCTGGTCCACATGAATGCATGAGTTCTAATCTCATTGGACCCTCTGGAAGATTTTTTGGAATCCCCTATTTTTGAAATTAATGGGGGCTCTTGTTAATGTCCTATTAAAGGATTGAGAGGCCTCAATGTGTGTTTATTTTGTCAAAAATATGGTCATATGAGGAAAAAATTCCCTTTGATGCCCTCTGATAAAAACATTGATAAAGACATTTTGTTCAATCCTCTCCCACCTCGAATGGAGGACCTGGAAAACATTATTAATATCATTTTCAATTCCAAATTTGGGTAAGGTAAGACACCCCCTATTAAGGGCCCTAGAATAAAAGGAAATTTAAGTTTGTTTGAAAGTAAAGTAGTTTCCCATGAGAATGGTGTTGGGGAACCTCCCCCATTAAAAATCCTCCCCTTAAAGTTACTGCTTTGTATTTTGATGAGGATAAGGTTAATCAGACCAAGTCAATGGAACAAACCATGATGCTTCTGTAGTGATAAACCCCCAACAACAACTTGATGAGGATATGGTTAGTGTTGTTCCATTCTCCAAAGGGATACCCTCTGAGGTTTCTAATGGCCCTCAAGTTCAAGGATTTTTTTATTTGGTACCTAAAAACAAGGTTGAACTCCCTCTTGAAAACTTATTTGAGCATGTTGAGCCTCTGATGGACATATCCCCCAATAGGGGGCCTTGAATGTATCGACTCATTTTGATATTTTGAATGAGATTCCTACTAATCCAAACACTAGAGAAAATTGGACCTCCAAGGGGTCTAAAAATACTTAAAACTATTTTAATAGAGAATTCATCTCTTGAACTCCCCTTGCTAAAGATGGAAGATTATCTAAAAATGGGGGTATAAGAGGAGGTGATAATAATAACAAAAAGAGGAATAAAGAGAATAAATTCCCTGACTGTTTCTCAAGATTATATCAAAATAAGGGGGGATGTAAGTCCCCCAACTTGACCAAGTAATCCTGAGTTTGGTCATGCATATTATCAGTTAGAATGTAAGTGGTCTTGAATCCCCAAAAAAGAAACCTATAGTTAGATAATTCAAGTACTCTAGAGCTAAGCTAGATTTTCTCCTTCTCCAAGAGGTTAAAGTAATAGGTTCCAATTTTCCTCCATTCTAGGCATTGTTTATTCTAACTCTATTCGCTTTTCAACTAACCACTACAGAGGTAAAGGAGGTGCCTCTATTCTTATCAACCCATCCTAAGAAGAATATATTATGGAATGTGGTGTATCTCCCTAAAATTGGGTGGTTTGGGTTATTTTTAATAAGCAGAGTGAAGTTTTTGGGATATGTAATATATATGCACCTAATGTCCCTATGAAAAGAATGAAACTCTAGAACTGGTTTGCATCCAATCTGAAGGGCATTCCTTAGGTCTTTGGTGGAGATTTTAATATGATTGAGGAAAGAGAGGATAAAATGCGTGAAGACCCTCATCTATGGAAAGGAATGAGTTGTTTTCCTGGCTTAAATTCAAAATATTGCATAAATTGGTTAACCCTCTGAATAAAGGCAAAATTTAAAGTAAAGGCATTTGGTTTACTTGGTGTGACAACCACGCTAGCTCTATTCTAGACATGATAGTTTTTACCTATGTAAGGATGCCTTTGATACCTATTTGGAAGGAGATGGTAATGTAATTAAGGTTTTTCCATTTACTGTATCGAACCATCATTGTATTGAGCTCAACTTTACACTTAATAATGATGAAAAAGAAGAGAAGGCCACCATAAAAAGTCTATATAAACTCAATGTGTCCCATCTTGAAGACAGGGATTGTATGGATGGTATTCATTTAGTATGGAATTTCAAGAAGTTTTCTTGTGATTAAGACTCTAAAATTGATTTCTATAACAATTATATAGACTTGTCCAAAAAAATTGTTAGATATTATGCATAGATAAAAGCTAAGAGGAAAAGGAGATCTTTCAAAATTAATCAAGAATAGCTTATTAGGGTGGAATCTGACTTGCAACGTGACCCAACTAACCCCTCCTTATTTGAATCCCTTTATTGTGTTAAGCATAAGTTGCGGCAACATCAAAATTATTATTCCAGGGGTGCCTAGAACCACTCCAGGCTTAATTGGCTTAAGCTTGGTGACAAAGGTACCAAATTCTTATTTCATTTTCTAAGGACTAAGAATAAAAGACAAAATCTTAGAAAGTAAGGAGGATGACAAAGTTTTAGTGGATCAAGAATAGATCAAAAAAGCCTTCTATGATTTTTACTTAAACCTATTCTTAACTAAAGGATCAAATGAATAGATTAAATAGAGTAGGATGTTGTGTGAAAAGATTATTCCAAGGAAGGTTTCCCCCATTCAAACAACCTTTTTGGATAGTGAGATGTCTTTGGATGAGGTTAAATGTGCGATAGAGTCTCTAAAAGGTGATAAGGCTCCTGGTATTGATGGCTTCCTAGTAGAATTATATAAAGTTAATAAGGATTAGATTGCCTCTGAGTGCCTGGAAGTATATAAGGAAGCAATTTTTGTAGGCACTTTATGATTGGAGATCAATCAAGGGGTTATTAAACTCATTTCAAAGGAATGTGATCTCTCCTTAGTAAAAAAATGGAGACCAATTACTCCTCTCAGTGTTTCATATAAATTTTTGGCAAATATTTTGGCAAAAAGACTCTCCCCCTTGTTACCCCTAATTATTTTGGAGACACAGACAGGATATGTGGAAGGTAGATATATACTTGATAATCTCATTGAAAGTTGGGAGGGTATGTATTGGGCTAGAGATTCTCAACAAGATATTGGGATGATCCCTCTTGACTTTAAAAAAGCATATGCTAGAATTAAGTGGCTTTTTATTGAAAGAATGCTTAGAGATTTAGGTTATCAAGAGAGGTTTTGTAGAATGATCATAATACTATTTAAATATGCCTCTGTTATTATTGAGGTTAATGATAAAATCATAAATTCTCTCCTCCTACAAATATCTATTAGAAAAGAATGCCCTCTTGCTCCATTTCTCTTTGTAATGGTGGTCGATGCAATACACTACTTGCTTAAGACGTCCAAGATTGGCCTCGTAAAATAGATGTGGGAATGAGTGTACACTAAACTAAACAAAAAACTTGAAAAGTGGCACGATCATCTTCTTTCACTTCTAGGTAAAATTCAAGTTTGCCAGAAATTACTTTCTTCTTATAGTATCTACTATGCTTATAAGTGGTTTTTTAACAAAAATCAAATATAATTGTTGCACAAAATTATTATAGACTTCCTACGTTCAGATGGCAAGGGGACTAGGAAAAGATATGTTGTTGCTTGGAAGTTTTGTTGTAAACCTAGGGATATGAGAGGTCTTGGTCAAAAAGACCTATGAATCCAAGGCATTACCTTAGCTGTCAAATGGATCATCAAGGCTTTAAAAGGGGATGAACCTTGGAAGTTGTTGGTCAGAAACAATATTCTAAGAGCTTTCCCTAAAGGTAAAGCAGGTTGGAAAGGCCTTCATATTGTTGATATGCTCCTTGGCCCTTATTTTATTAAAGTTGTCAGTTCACCTATTTTTTCCTCCATTTGGAAGGGATGGGACTATGTGAAATACCTTGTCACTTCCAAACATGTGTTTAGGTGGATGGGATCATGTTTCCAAGGTTATAGAACCATTTGGTGGAACCTCTCCCTCAACAATCGACCACTTACCCTTACTAGAGGGTGTTATGCCTTAGAATGGTACAAAAAAGGTTAGAGGGATTTGAAGGATTTATTTATTGCTGAGGGTTGAGCCTCTTGGAACCTCATTAAAATCAGATATCATAATCCTACAACCCAATGTAGGACATTTTTTCTATTGAGTATAACACTTAGGGGCAATAACTCAATGAACCATTTTGATAATGATAGTGAATTTTGGGACAATATCAAGTGGATCCAAGGGCCTCCTTTCCATGAATTCTCTACAAGAATGTTTTATCTCAAACTTTCCTCTACCCATCCTCCTTATCTAACTCTCAACTGTGTATGGAGTGTTTGTGACCCCTATCATAGTTAGGCCTTTAAATTTAAAGTTATATGGGCATCCTGGATAGAACCTAGAAAATATTGTTTTAGGTGGTTGTTGTTTTACAATAAGTTAGTTGTAGGAGAGGTCCTTTCCAAATGTGGATATTTCCCCCCTTATTTCTTGTGTGTAGTGATGTGGAGTCTATTAAACATCTATTTTTTATTTGCCAATTTGCTACTAAGATTTGAAATTATTATCTGCATAGTTGGTCTATGGTTTTTTATTATAAAATTACTTTTTTTAATGTTGCCTTTTGATATGTCTATACTAAAAAGAAAATTCATCATTTTTTTCACAAATTTTTGCGAGTTTTTTTACTGAGATTCTTTGGTTTTTATGGAAGAAAAAGAATCAATATATTTTTCAATTAGAGCTAGGGTGCTTAATGACTTCACAATTTAAGTCATTATCAAGATTGTTGTTACTTAGATTTACCTCCAGTTGACGATCCCATAGAGCCAACTAAAGTGTTTTCTAAAGATAAGACTATTAAAGGTGACTGTGGATTATTTTTTAGATACTTGTGGTTTTCCTAAACTCAGCTCTCACCCCGATTGGAGTGTCTCTCATCCCACTATTGTGGAGGTGGCTCTTTCAAAGTATAATTGGACATATATGAAGGACTCTTACTTTGAGAAAGTAAAGGACCCCATCTGATCCTGTATGTATTCTTTAGTCTTAGATAAGAATGGTATCCAGTGCTTGGTTGAAGCCTCCAAGGACTGTATATTATTTAGCATAAGTCCCAGGCTATCCATCCCCAAGATTAACTCTAATGATAATTTGGTGATTATAAAATTAATGGACTTAGATAATATAACTTCGATGGTGGATAATAGTATCTCTTAGATTCTATCTATAGAAAGTCCTAACCTTCTCAGTTGTAGGTTGAGGATCAAAAATAGACATGGAGGAAATTTTATAAGAATGTTAGTGAACTAATGGGTAAATTGGAAATAATGGAAGAATCTATAGGTATGCAAGAGGTGGGTGAGGTCATGAAGATTGTCAAAGAGAATAGATTTGGTCCTCTATTAGATTAATTCGATAGGTATTTTTTGCTAGAGTGTTGTCCCCCAAAAATATCACTCATTTTTGGGACAACATTTGAACTATTTTGGTCCTACAGACCAAAATCCTCTCTTCCCCTTTCAAAAATTGTTCTGAGCATTCAGGTTCTTCATCTTTCAAAGCTTTCTCAGAAATCTACGGACTCTACAAGCTTGAATCTATGAACTCTACAGGAAGAAATCTACAGACTCCCCCAATTCTATGGACTCTGCAGGTCGAACTACGAACTTCACAGATGGTTTTTATGGACTCCACAAGCTAGATTTCTACAGACTCTTTCAAAGTTAGAGAAAACTACGGACTTGGCTTCTATAGACTCTACAGGCAAGCTCAAATCTATAGATTCTCAAGGCCTCAAAACTATAGACTCTACAGGATAGTTTCTCACATCTACAGACTCCCCTAGATCTACAAACTCGTTTCTATGGACTCTGTAGGTTGGCTTCTACGAACTTTGTAGGAAAGAAATAGGTTCAACACTTAGCCATTTTTTCAATCAAGAAGTTCAAAGGGGTCTTCCAAGAGCCCGAAGGATAAGTGCCCTTACAGAGGGCACGTAGGAGCCAAAATGGACCCTTGAAAATTTTCTAAAAGGCAACCTTGGAGGTTAGATAGCCCTTGTGGAGGGCAGGCGGGGAGCAGGTGGACCATTTCAAAGACCGAGCGACCAAAGGAATTCTTTCAGAAGGAAATCTTGTGGCAAAGTTTCAAAGGAACATTTCATTTAGACAAAAAGTCTGAAGGAATTCCTTAGGAATTTTGTCTAAAGGAAATAAGCCCAATCGAAGACAAAAACTTGTTGAGGAGAAAGAAGCCCGAAGGCCATCCGAAGACTGCCCAAAGGGTATGTGCCCTTGCGAGGGGCTCTCGATGAGAAAAAGGGACCTTTCTCAAGGCCTCGAAGGGCAGGTCCCCTTCGGGGAAGATCAAATGACAAAGCTAAAGGAATTGCTGAGGAAAGTGATGGGCCCATAGACGTCAAAGTTGGACGTCACAAACTAGCCGTTGAGATCCAAAAGTCTGGCGACGTCCCCACAGCCGTTAATTTTAGGGTGACAAACTAGCTGGTGGTTTCCTAACTATGACAGGCCCAAAGATGTCAAATTCATGGAAATGAAATAGCCGTTGATCTTTGAAAGCTTGAATGTAGACCCGAATGCAAAAGGCCAAACCGCCAAAGGGAAGAACCGTTGATGGAAGAGCATAAGGAATCATCAAGACCTAGGATATAGCCCTGAGAGCTCAAATGCCATGAAAAGACAAAAATGGAAAGGGGAAAAGATAGCCTGGGAGCTCAAATCATAGCAAGAAGAGACAAAGAGGAAAATATCTACGCAGAAGTAATTTTAGTAGGTGGAACAGTCCACTAAGCAGATATTTTGGCTTGCAAACATTAAAGGCACCGCCTGTTTGTCTCACTTGGAATAAAGACAAAATGGACAGTTACACAGACGTCAGAGGGGATAGACCAGATGATCTAGACTCAGGAGAAGACATATGGGATGAAATGACATGCCATAGTTAAGATAGTGGCCCTATTTTCAATGCATCCCCCCTGACAGAACTAAAAATGCATTCAAGGCATTGAATGCACATCATGGGATAATCCATGAAACAAAGCGTCATGTCTTTCTTGGCTGCTATATATTGTAATCTATTTTATTATTTAGAAGAGATCTTTCTAATACAAAAGCAAAACTCTACCCAAATTGAAAGGTGAACACTGAGACTTTGAGCTCAGATTGTTGTTCATATTATTTTATCTGAATGAAAAAGCAAGTTACTTGCAGACTTTGTGCTGTCATAACTTGTGCCATTTTAGGAGATTGTTCTTATGTCTATATTCTAAATACATTCTTGTTTATTTAATCTAACAAGAAGAATTAGTGGAAGTGATAAGGAACATGTCCTAAAGTCAGTTACTTTCAGACTTTGTGCTGTTATAGTTGTCTTCAGTGTGTGTTTAATTTATGTTTCTATGTTGAGGATTCTGGGATGACTTTGTGCCTCCATTATCCTTTGTACCTCACTCTTTGGGTAGTTGAGGTGGAGACTTTGTGTTCCATTTCATCCTGTTGATTCTTATCTTTTGTTACCAGGTCTTTGTCACTACCTGAAATAACTCTTGTTGTTTCCTGCAAAAACACTTCTGAAAGAAGAGAAGTGCCTTCAGTGTTTTCACTAGGATTTTCTCCTTTATTTGTGAACATCATCTCTGAAAGAAGAGAGATGTATGGTGTGTCCTACCCTTGTGTATTATTTTTAGCTTATATATATAGTATATAGCGCCTTTATACCTATAGGGAACCTCCCCTTGATGAGAGGAGAGATTTTTCCCCTTTAGATGTGGTAAACCTACAACTTTGGATGACCAATTTGCCTATGTTGTGGTTGAAGAGACATATTTTGCTCACCAGTTAGCTAGTGGACAAAATATTCACCCAACAGTTTTTGGTGACTCTATTGGGGATGAACATGCAATCTAAAACCTCAAGTTTCAGATTGAAGCAGTCCCTACCCTTATCCATTATAGCTCCGGCGACTCCGTTATGTGTCTTACCCATTATCATTAAAGCCTTACCATCTTTCTCCACCTCCATGCCAACTAGGGAAATAGCATGCATAGTTTGAAGCCTCAAGTTTCAAATTGAAGCAATCCCTATCCTTCTCCATTACCAAGCAAAGCATCTATTTCTATTGTTAGCATAGCTTTGTCAATACATACTCCACCCAGATTTGTTATCCCTTTTTTTCATAATCAAATCATGGCAGTTCAAGGCCCCTGGGGTAACTCTTTTGGTCCACTAAATTTGACTCTACCCTTGCATGAACTTCCACGTAGCTCAAGAAAGAACTTTCTAAAATTCTTTGGTGATAGGAGAGTTCACCCTGATGAACATATTGTAGCTTTCAACATAGCCTGTGGTGTGATAGGCGTGGAATTTGAGGATGTGGCAATCATGATTTTCATGAAAACACTACAAAGTGCTATTGCAGATTGGTTCTACCATCTGCAAGCTAGGTCAGTGACTAACTGGAATAATCTTAAAGCTAAATTTGAAGCCAGGTTCAAGCCTACAGAAGATGTACATACCTTGCTAGCCTAACTCACACAAATGAAGAAGGAGCCCCATGAACCTATGAAGGACTTCATTTCCAAGTTCGACAAGCTGAGGAATAGGATTCCTATGATCGCCTAGCTGACACCTAAGAATCTCAAGTGTTTTTGTTAGGTTGTGGAGCTAAAAGCTTCACTGATGCAGACATGGAGGAGGTTATTGAGAGGTTGCGGAGTTGTAGAGCAACTGACGTTGGTCTGATCAATCGACGTCAGTCATATCCAGTGAGTAGAGCAATCGACATCAGTCAGGTATCGGCCGACGTCGATCATCTCCAGCCAGACAGGGACCGACGTCAGTCGCCTGTGTGGTTCTAAAACTGCTAGTTGATGAATAGTTAATTAACGAACTGATTGTTTGCATGTTAAAAGACTAATTTTAGTCTTGAGCTATGGATCTAATTATTGTAATTGGATGTCTAATTATTGTTTGCATGAGATCTATATAATAGACTCATGGGTTGTATTGTAATTGTGTGCTAGTTGAGAGAGCAAGGTTAGCTCCTTCAGAGTGAAGAGAGCAAGGTGTGTTCCTCCTAGTTCCATAGGGGTGCCGAGTGTGTATGATCAGGTAGATCTACAGGTTGTTACAAGGTCTGGTAGAAGATCCATAGGGGTGCTGGTATGGTAGAATCATAAGGACTTGGTGAGGCAAGGACAAGGGTTCTATATGAGTAAGTAAGATCAGTTGATCTGCAGGTGTGTGTGTGTGCGAGATCTAGGTTTGCAGGTGTGTAAAACCAGGTTGATTTATAGGTGTGCAAGATCAGGAAGGTCAGCAACACAACATGTAGCAAGATTAGGGGAGATCTACTTAGAGTACATTGTGTACTTAGAGTACAGTGTGTACTCAGTCATGGAGTACATGGAGTACTTGTGTACTGGCATTAGTGATACTAACTGGTGGTACTAGCAGTAGTGATACTGACTGGTTGGAGGTGAACACCAACTCTGTGTTTGAGTTATGTGTTGGGACCATAATTGAGAGAGTGAACTCTTGAAGGTGAATTATTATACACTTGGTGTGAGAAGCCTGTAAGGTGTGGAAGAGTGTGGCGTCTCTTCATTGTAATTTCTTTCTAAAAGAGTATTAAGACAATTGGGTATTGTCTCTCATATTCTGTGTTATTTTTGAATTCTAGTTACTTGTTATTCTGGTTAAATTTCATGTTTAGTTGCTTGTACATGGTAATCAATTGTGCTTTCAGGTCCTAACAGTTGGTATCAGAGCTAAGGTTATAGGGAGCAGGTTTGTGTTTGATTACAGGTCACTCTCAGGGGTTTATGATTGAGTGGGAGTATAGCAATGGCAGAAGAAAGTATGGAGGAATTCAAAAGCAAGAATAGTCAATTACGGTGTTATGGAAAGAAAGAGCAGGTAAAGAAAAATTGTTGGTTGGTAGAAGATTAGCATGAAGGAACTGAAGAAGCAGATGTTGCAGGTGTTGTTGCACAGGATGCTCTGGGATGTTCCTTAGATAAAGTAGAATCTTATTTTCTAGATTCTATTACCTCTTTTCATGCAGCCCGAAATAGAGTATTTTTCCATGTTAAAGTCTTTGGAGACTTTGGAAAGATTTATTTAGGGGCTGGTGTGCCTTGTCAAAATTTTGGCAAAGGGGAAGTGCGGCTGAAATTGCAGATGGCCAACACATGGGTGTTGAAGGAGGTCATGCAAGTCCCAATCTTGAAGATGAAGCTAATTTCTTCAGAAAAGTTGGGTGATGAGGGATGCACAGTAACTCTCACAGTGGATTCTTAAAATGTTACCAAAGATGCACTTGAATTAGCTGGTGGTAAGAAAGTAGGTACTCTTTATCTACTTGCTTGTATTACTGTTTCTTCTTCTGTTGTGAAGACGTGGCTTTGTAGGCTTGGTCACATGAGCAAGAAAGAGATGCATGTTCTTAAGAAGAAGTCAGATGTGTTTGACAAACTTAAGAACTGGAAAGCCTTGGTGTTTATAGAGGAGATGATGGACAGAGATCAGCAGATGGGACTAGATATCTTTGAGTAGGGTAGTTTAGATAGGGTTTTGATCCAAAATGAGCTTGCAGGTAAAAAGTCATCACTCACAAGTGAACACAGTTACCAGTGTCGGTCAAGAGGAACCAACGTTGAATAGACAGGTGCTGATGTCGATCATGTGCAGACTAGAGCCGATGCTGTCGGGCAGGGTAAGATTGATGTTGGTTAGGGAATTGACATCAGCAATAGGTAGACACTAACGTCGATCAAGAAATTGGCGTCGATAGTCAGGACAGTCACATGGAATTGACGTCAGTCAGATGCAGACTGTGTGGTGATCGAGGTCGGTCACTGAAATAGATTTTAGGTGGACAGCAAGCTGTCAAAGAGTCTCAAATGCCCATATGGAGGATTGAAAGGGTAAGTAAGCCTCAAATTCATTATTTCTCTTTTTTATACTCGTTGCTCACTACAGAGCAGGAAGGATCCAGGAAATAGTGAGAGCATGGCATGAATGAGAAATTTGATTCCTAAGATGCAAAACCAAATTGGTGATTTGGTAGGGTTGCCAGCCGATATGAAAGCATTGAAAGACGAATGGATTCCTTGGTTAAAGAATAGAGAGAATGGATACGTGAGATGGAAGGCCAGGTTATATGGTCTTGAAGAAGCTGCAGGACAGTGGTACATATTTGACAGGTGTATGACAAAGCATGGCTTTAGTCAGTGTCGTTGTAACCATTGTGTTTATCCTACTAGGTTGGATGATGGTCACGACATTCTCTTGTTACTATATGTGGATGATATGCTTGTTGCAGGTTTAGACATGCAGGGATTTGCTGAGCTAAAGGTAAGGTTAGTTCAGTGGTGTGCCATGAAGGATTTGGGAGCAGCAAAATTATTTGGCATGAGTAATACTAGAGACAGAGAAGATCACAAGTTGATTGTGTGAAGGTAGTGCAGGATGCAGAACAGGGCAACACACCTATGAATGGACAGTTCACAGAATAGGGTCCCCAATCACATGATGAGGTTGAGTACATGTGTACTCCCTGATATTGCCCTAGTAGTGGGAGTTATCAGCAGGTTTGTAGTCAATCCAAAAAAGAAGCATTGAAAAGCAGTTCAGTGGGTTCTTAGATATCTGAGAGGGACCAACAGTAGGGATTCTTGCTATGCAGGGTCAGGCACTTCAGATATGGCAGGTTACTTGGATGATAGGTGTTGCACCATAGGATGTGTGGTGGTTGGTCTTCAGGATTGAGCTTGAAGAGAGATACAAGCTAGGAAACAAATTAGAGGGTGTACAGGTAGAGGTACAGTGCAGTTGTTTATCTCCAAGTGGGAGATTGTTAGGTTGTAGAGCTAAAAGCTTCACTGATGCAGACATGGAGGAGGTTGTTGAGAGGTTGTTGAGTTGTAGAGAAACCGACGTCGATCTGATCAACTGACATCAGTCATATCTAGTGAGTAGAGTAACTGACATCAATCAGGTATCAGTCGACGTCAGTCATCTCCAACCAGACAAGGACCAACGTCAGTCGCCTGTGCGGTTCCAAAACTGCTAGTTGACGAATAGTTAGTTAACAAACCAGTTGTTTGCATGTTAAAAGGCTAATTTTAGTCTTGAGCTACAGATTTAATTATTGTAATCGGATGTCTAATTATTGTTTGCATGAGATCTATATAATAGACTCATGGGTTGTATTGTAATTGTGTGCTAGTTGAGAGGGCAAGGTTAGCTCCTTCAGAGTGAAGAGAGAAAGGTGTGTTCCTCCGAGTTTCATAGGGGTGCCGAGTGTGTATGATTAGGTAGATCTATAGGTTGTTGCAAGGTCTGGTAGAAGATCCGCAGGGGTGCTGATATGGTAGAATCATAAGGACTTGGTGAGGCAAAGACAAGGGTTCTATCTGAGTAAGTAAGATCGGTTGATCTGCAGGTGTGTGTGTGTGCGAGATCTAGGTTTGTAGGTGTGCAGAACTAAGTTGATTTGCATGTGTGCAAGATCAGGGAGGTCAACAACACAATAGGTAGCAAGATCAAGGGAGATCTACTTGGAGTACGTTGTGTACTTGGAGTACGGTGTGTACTCGATCGTGGAGTATGTGGAGTACTTGTGTACTGGTAGTAGTGATACTGACTTGTGGTACTGGCAGTAGTGATACTGACTGGTTGGAGGTGAACACCAACTCTGTGTTTGAGTTGTGTGTTGAAATCGTAATTGAGAGAGTGAACTCTTGAAGGTGAATTACTGTACATTTGGTGTGGGAAGCCTGTAAGATGTGGAAGAGTGTGGCATCTCTTCATTGTAATTTCTTTCTGAAAGAGTATTAATACAATTGGGTATTGTCTCTCATATTTTGTGTTATTTCTGAATTCTAGTTACTTGTTATTCTGGTTAAATTTCGTGTTTAGTTGCTTGTACATGGTAATCAATTATGCTTTCAGGTCCTAACAGTTGGTATCAGAGCTAAGGTTGCAGGGAGCAGGTTTGTGTTTGATTACAGGTCACTCTCAGTGGTTTCTGATTAAGTGGGAGTATAGCAATGGTAGAAGAAAGTATGGAGGAATTCAAAAGCAAGAATAGTCAATTACGGTGTTATGGAAAGAAAGATCAGGTAATGAAAAATTATTGGTTGGTAGAAGATCAGCATGAAGGAACTGAAGAAGCAGATGTTGCAGGTGTTGTTGCACAGGATGCTCTAAGATGTTCCTTGGATAAAGTAGAATCTTATTTTATAGATTATGTTGCCTCTTTCCATGTAGCCCGAAATAGAGTATTTTTCCATGTTAAGGTCTTTGGAGACTTTGGAAAGATTTATTTAGGGGCTGGTGTGCCTTGTCAAAGTTTTGGCAAAGGGGAAGTGTGGCTGAAATTGCAGACGGCCAACACATGGGTATTGAAGGAGGTCATGCAGGTCTCAGTCTTGAAGGTGAGGCTAATTTCTTTAGGAAAGTTGGGTGATGAGAGATGCACAGTAACTCTCACAGTGGATTCTTAGAATGTTACCAAGGATGCACTTGAATTAGCTGGTGGTAAGAAAGTAGGTACTCTTTATCTACTTGTTTGTATTACTGATTCTTCTTCTATTGCAAAGACGTGGCTTTGTAGGCTTGGTCACATGAGCAAGAAGGAGATGCATGTTCTTAAGAGAAAGTCAGATGTGTTTGACAAACTTAAAAACTAGAAAGCCTTGGTGTTTATGGAGGAGATGATGGATAGAGATCAGCAGATGGGACTGGATATCTCTGAGCATGGCAGTTTGGACTTGGAGTACGGTGTGTACTCGGTCATGGAGTATGTGGAGTACTTGTGTACTGGTAGTAGTGGTACTGACTGGTGGTACTGGCAGTAGTGATACTGACTGGTTGGAGGTGAACACCAACTCTGTGTTTGAGTTGTGTGTTAGGACCGTAATTGAGAGAGTGAACTCTTGAAGATGAATTACTGTACACTTGGTGTGGGAAGCCTGTAAGGTGTGGAAGAGTGTGGCATCTCTTCATTGTAATTTCTTTCTGAAAGAGTATTAATACAATTGGGTATTATCTCTAATATTTTGTGTTATTTCCAAATTCTAGTTACTTGTTGTTCTAGTTGAATTTTGTGTTTAGTTGCTTGTATATGGTAATCAATTGTGCTTCTGGGTCTTAACAGTTTCTTCATCAACTCACAGCTTCCTGAAGTGAGTTTTTTGCTGAGATGGGCTAGACACATAGACCTTGAGGCTGCTCAAGACTTGGCAACTAAGGTAGAAGATGACCTTATCTTGGCAGGAAAGATAAAGAGACATCTAAATAGAGGTAAACCCTCTTCATCTTCTGAATACTCACCCACAGCCGCCACTGATCAAATGGTGTAAAAGCTAGCAAATGAATTGCTAGCCTTGAAAAGGCAAATGGCAAAGGTATGTCTTATGCTCCATACAGAGATGTACCAAGGAGGACATTCCCCAATCAGTCATATCAAGGTAATGCTGCCAGAAATCAAGGGTAGCCAAATCGTCTTCCTCTCCCATAGAGGAACCTCGCCCTTGAAGCGCCCCCAACCAACTCAGCAGTTGGATATCTAGAAATAGAACACAATTTCTCTTTTCAACCTGAGTTTGAGTAAGAAAATGATGTTGGTCTCTTCATGGACGATCAAGAAGAATCAGTTGGCAACTCCCACATTAGTTTCTTAAATTACCAAGATGAACCCAGAAGTGAAGGCAATGTAGCTAAGGGATCATATGTTGTGTTCACCCGGTCTAAGAACCAGTTAGCCTAGCATGCTGATAAAGAAAAGACATAGGAGTGACCCTAACTAGCAATTTCAATTGCTAAGTAGGGAATCTCTCTTCCTTTCCAGTCAAAGGACCCAGTGATTGCAAGAAAAGTAAGTGCCTCAAATATCCCTATGCCTTCTACTTCAAATTCGCAGGCCATTCCTCCCCCTCCCAAAAACCAAAAGGATGAATTCCCATCCTCTCTTCCTAGTCCATTTCAGTCATTTGACATAGTTGATCATGTCAAAAAATTCAAAATTTGAATGACTAAATTTGAATTCCTGCAAGCCAATCCTGAGCAGTTGGACATTGGTGGAGAACTAAGTATAGACATGTCTGAGGCAAGGATCCCTGTCAAGGGCGTAATAAAGAGATTGCTCCCTAAAAAGGAGGCAAAATATATGGTCACCCAAACATTGGCCCCTGTAGCTCAAATTCTGTTTGAGTCTTTGGGTAGAGGTAATTATTTCTTGACCACAGAGGATGTTCATGTTTTTGCAGACGAAAGTCCTATAGCTGGCAATCCAAGAATTGATCCAAACAAGACATCAGCATAATTGGTAGGGTGCAGTACAAATTAAGAAAGATCTTCCATCTCTAATGAAGAGAAATCTGATAGAAGATCAACTTTTGATGATGCTTGGATCCTGGAATCTGATGGCAGCAATTCTTCTACCAATGTTAGATCTGGAATTGTGTTGATATCTCCTCAAAGGGATATTTTTCCTTCATGTAAGTTGCAGTTCAGCAACACCAACAACATAGATGAATGTGAATCTCTGTTGCTTAGATTGAAGGCTGCTCAAGACTAGGATGTCAAACTCCTTCACACCAAAGGAGATGTTGAGCTGATGATTTGTCAGGAGTTTGAGGGGGACAATCAAAACATGTGTTAGATTGAACCAGTAGATCAATGAGTTATGGTAGTGGACCATACTACTACGCTCTAAAGTCAGCAAAAAGAACTCTTCTCCAAGAGAGCAAAGATTTATGGTTCTCAGATTGGAGACCACGTCTTGCCATGGCGCAAGAAGAGAGAACCAAAAAGAGTGCACAAGAAATGTGATTCTTGGTGGAGAGTTCCATTTGCCTATCACCGAGTCTGGAGACAAAATAGTTTCTTGCTAGTTTATCAAGATGGAATGCCATTTTCATTGTCTCATAATGGGCAGCGTCTGAATCACTTCAATTCTTGAAGTATCAGATAAGTTCACCTATACATATGTATATTTGTATAGTCTTTTGTTTCTATTTTGTGCTTTCATTTTCATTTTTTGGAGCCTTTCTTTTTGGGTAGCATGACTCCATAGCCCAATGGCATACTTCAAAGGCACTGGAGATTCTGGTTTCTACTCCTCTCAACTATTTTAAGTTTTCAACTGAAGAAAATTCCCCAAGTGGAGCCAACTGTTGTCCCCCAAAAATATCACTCATTTTTGGGACAACATTTGAACTATTTTGGTCCTACAGACCAAAATCCTCTCTTCCCCTTTCAAAAATTGTTCTGAGCATTCAGGTTCTTCATCTTTCAAAGTTTTCTCATAAATATATGGACTCTACAGGCTTGAATCTATGGACTATGTAGGAAGAAATCTATGGACTCCCCCAGTTCTATGGATTCTTTAGGTCAAACTACGAACTTCACAGATGGTTTCTATGGATTCTGCAAGCTAGATTTATATTAACTCTTTCAAAGTTAGAGAAAACTACAAACTTGGCTTCTATGGACTCTACAGACAAGCTAAAATCTACATACTCTCAAGGCCTCAAAACAATAGACTCTGTAGGCTAGTTTCTCACATCTATGGACTCCCCCAGATGTACAAACTCATTTCTATGGACTCTGCAGGTTGGTTTCTATGGATTCTAAAGGAAAGAAACAGGTTCAACACAGCCATTTTTTCAATCGGGAAGTTCAAAGGCGTATTCCAAGAGCCTTAAGGATAAGTGCCCTTGCGGAGGGCACATAAGAGCCAAAATGGACCCTTGCAACTTTTTTGAAAGGCAACATTGGAGGTCAGATAGCCCTTGTGGAAGGAAGGCAGGGAGCAGGTGGACCGTTTCAAAGACCGAGCAACCAAAGGAATTCCTTCAGAAGGAAATCCTGCGGCAAAGTTGCAAAGGAACATTTTCTTCAGACAAAAAGTCTGAAGGAATTTTTTTGGGACTTTTGTCTGAAGGAAATAAGATCGACCGAAGACAAAAACCCATCGAGGAGAAAGAAGCCTAAAGGCCATCCGAAGACCGCCTTAAGGGTATGTGCCCTTGCGGGGGGCTCTCATCGAGAAAAAGGGACCTTTATCAAGGCCTCAAAGGGCAGGTCCCCTCCGAGGAAGATCAAGCAACAAAAATGAAGGAATTGCTGAGAAAAGTGACGGGCCCATAGACGTCAAAGTTAGACGTCACGAACTAGCCGTTGAGATCCAAAAGTCTGGTGACATCCCCGCAGCCGTCAATTTCAGGGCGACAAACTAGTCTTTGGTTTCCTAACAATGACGGGCCCAAAGATGTCAAATTCATGGAAATGAAAGAGCCATTGATCTTTGAAATCTTGAATGTAGACCTGAATGCAAAAGGCCAATATGCCAAAGGGAAGAATCGCTAATGGAAGAGCATAAGGAATCATCAAGACCTAGGATATAGCCCTGAGAGCTCAAATGCCAAGAAAAGACAAAATAAGAAAGGGGAAAAGATAGCCTGGGAGCTCAAATCACAAAAAGAAGAGACAAAGAGGAAAATATCTATGTAAAAGTAATTTTAGTAGGTGGAACAATCCACTAAGCAGATATTTTGGCTTGCAAACATTAAAGGCGCTGCCTGTTTGTCTCACTTGGAGTAAAGACAAAATGGACAGCTGTGCAGATGTCAAAGGGGACAAACCAAATGATCCAGACTTAGGAGAAGACATATGGGATGAAATGACATGTCATAATTAAGATAGCCACCCTATTTTCAATGCAGCCCCCCTGACAGAACTAAAAATGCATTCAAGGCATTGAATGCACAGCATGGGCCAATCCATGAAACAAAGTGCCAAGTATTTCTTCACTGCTATATATTGTAATCTCTTTTATTATTTAGAACAGATCTTTCAAATACAGAAGCAAAACTCTGCCCAAATTGAAAGGCAAACACTGAGACTTTGAGCTCAGATTGTTGTTCATATTATTTTATCTGAATGAGAAAGCACGTTACTTGCAGATTTTGTGTTGTCATAGCTTGTGCCATTTTAGGAGATTGTTCTTATGTCTGTCTTATAGACACATTCTTGTTTATTTAATCTAATAAGCAAAATTAGTGGAAGTGATAAGGAACATGTCCTGAAGTCAGTTACTTTTAGACTTTGTGCTGTTATAGTTGTCTTCAGTGTGTGTTTATTTTTTGTTTCTATGGTGAGGATTCTGGGATGAATTTTTGCCTCCATTATCCTTTGCACCTCACTCTTTGGGTAGTTGAGGTGGAGACTTTGTGTTCTATTTCATCCTGTTGATTCCTATCCTTTGTTACCAAGTCTTTGTCACTACCTGAAAGAACTCCTGTTGTTTCCTGCAAGAACACTTCTGAAAGAAGAGAAGTGCCTTCAGTGTTTTCACCAGGATTTTCTCCTTTATTTGTGAACATCATCTCTGAAAGAAGAGAGATGTATGGTGTGTCATACCCCTATGTATTATTTTTAGCTTATATATATAGTATATAGTGCCTTTATACCTATATGGAACCTCCCCTTGATGAGAGGAGAGATTTGTCCCCTTTAGATGTGGTAAACCTGCAACTTTGGATGACCAATCTCCCTATGATATGGTTAAAGAGACCTATTTTGCTCACCAGTTAGTTGGTGGATAAAATATTCACCCAACAAAGAGTATGTGCTAAAAGAGGTTGAATAGAAGGGTCCTATGGATACTTGGTAGTTGGGCCCTATTGTTGAGACTGTGACTAGAGATGCTGATAACAAAGAGGCTTTAGATGAATGAATTACCATGATGGTGATATTGGTATATTAGTTGTGCTCCCCCCCCCTTTCTAATAGTTCCTCTTATGTGAAGCTTTTTATATTGGTATATCAGATACTTTGATAATATTTTGGAAACCTTACATTTGTATGCCTATATGGTAGAATTATAGTTGTTCACCTCCTGGTGATTTAGTTTTTTTCACAATATCACTCTCTCTCTCTCTCTCTCTCTCTCTCTCTCTCTATATATATATATATATATATATATATATATATATATATATATATATATATTATGTTCTGAAAGTTTTAAAGCTACTTAGTGACTGTTGTTATAGGCTAAGATGTGATATGTTTTATGGACATTGTGATGTGAGGGGTACTGCCCTAATACTCAAGCCATTATACAACACTAAACATGGAGTTTAGTTTCCCCATTCCTCACAATATAGAAAAAATGCTTAGGTTCCCTTGTTTACACCATAAGAGGGCTTTTTTTACCATTTGATTTGTGGTGTACCTGAGAGGAACGTATCACCTAGGAAAGTTACTCTCATCGTACCCTTAGAGATGAGATAGTAGGTTATGGGCATAGTTTAACCTTTATAGTTAGTGCTCTATAATATTGGGCCAAGACTAATCTATCATATATCAAGTATATTTGAGAGCCCACACAATCATTAAAATCCTTACGTAAATCACCCTTTGTACCTTGTTGTTTGCTTGTATTGTATTTATAATGGGATCAATGAGTGAATGTTTCTTTCATATGTTACAAAAAAATATGTAGTTCATTGTTACATCCTATATTACTTTTTAACATGATATTCATTATGTGTTTATATGGATCCAATGCCAAATTAATCAAGTTATACTAAACAAGGTCCAATCTCATGACCTTTCTATTTTAAATGGTTGTATTACTATATCATGTCATTATTATTCTCCAATAGCTTTTGTCAAATGTGAAATGACTTGGGAACAAGAGGATGCATATGTTATACATTATATAAAACATTCAACTTTGAAGGATATTGCATTGCTTACTTCAAGCTCTCTTGAAGGACACAGTATGGCTCTTATTTTAGAACCCAATACTCAAGAAAACTCTACTAAAATTGTTGAAGCAAAATTTATGGAATATCTTTGTGAACATCTAGAAAATGTTGAATCACTTTTATATGTTGCTAGAGATGAACAAAAAAATGGTGTCCAAGGTAACTATTATGTCTATTCCTATTTATGCATGCTAGTTACTTTGATAAAATCATCCCTTGATTTGGGAACATCACTTGGTTTCCAAAAAATATCCATGTCTATGCCTACTCAGGATACTAATACTCCTCCAATCTCCTCCATAAATACTACTCTTGAACATACAATTCTTTCCTTACAAGCTAATCTATTTCAAATCGAGGAAACTCTTTCTAATACTAACCCCTTTATGGACTCATTTTCCTTGTTACATGAACCTTTGGCACCCAAAATTGCATATGAAGGCAAATGTGATCCTGAATAGTATTTGTGTGCATTCCAGGCATCTTGTCTAGACTATGTAGATAATGACAAACTATTGACAAAGCTCTTTCTAAGAAGTCTCAAATAGTATGTTGTGTACCTAGGGATATGATATATCAATGTATATGGGTTGATGGAGATGTGAACATGTTGCACACATCCCCCGTAATTAGTTATATGAGTCCAATATATTATGATAAATGAGTAACTTGTGAATTAGTACATTGGGTAATGGTCGGCCCACATTGGGATTAAGAGGCTACACATCCATTATTAGTTATATAGAGGTCTATATAAAGGATATGAATATCATTGTAAAGGATATATATCAAGTAAGTGTTGAGTCTTATATTTGGTATAAGGATATTGAAGATGTCCCCCTCAAAGTGGAACTGTGGAGTTATTTCTTCCTAAAGGAGTATTGTATGGTGTCATTTTATCTTAAAGGTAATTATTATATTTCTGCATATATAGAATATCTGAGAATCTTGGCCCACAGATATCTATTGTGTTGTGTTGATATACATTTTATTCTACATATTTTAATTATTATAAATGGGGATCATAAGAAGTGGTATCAAATCATCAATTTGGGTAAATATTGTGGGCGAAACCCTAATTTTGGATAATCACCTGTATCTTTCAATATGTTATCAATTTTTATACAATTGTTTTCATGAAGTTGGAGAATATTTCAAGTAAGTCACAATAAAATAAAATCAATGTATTTTAGGCTTTGAAATAATTTTTTCATATCAACTAAATTTTCAAGAGTTTTTTTATGAAGTTTTTACTGATACAGTATCATCAAACAGGAAAGTCATAGTAAAATGTTGAGCATTTTTTTATAAGTTTTACGTGAGTTACTATAATTTTATGATTTTTTATAGAATCGTTCTATAGACTAAATTTTTTGGATTTTTTCCATTAAATTTTCATTGAAGTTGCACTATCATACAGGGAAGATACAATAAAAGTTTTGGACTATTGTGATCAGTTTCACATGAGTTATTGGAATTTTAATGTTTTTTTTATTAACCCTAGTTTTTTGTGTGGATCATGGAATTACAATAAGATTACAATAAGGGGATTAGAGATATGCTAGTGGGTATTCAAAAGATTGTATTAGATTTAAAAAAATAGATTGGGTAATAATGGGAAGGTAAAATAGGAAGATGAAAATACTTATGAAGGGGAGGAAGATATAAATGATGTAGCAGGGGTTGAGGATTATGATGATAATGTGAATGTGAAAGAGAAGCAACATTGAATGATGATAATGAGGAAGATAATACATGTGATGAGGAAGAATAATAATTGAAGCATAATGATGATGATGGAGAAGGTACAAATGGTTGAGGATGAGAGGTATAGGATATTGAAGAAGAAGAAGAATTGGATGATTAGGGCTCTAATAGTTTAGCTCCAAATAAATCAGAGCCAATATCTTATTTTCATGGATGCATTCAAAGGAATAAGATTATTGTGTCCATAAACCCTAACATCAAGTATAACTTCATCAACATGGATGTGGTTCAACATCTATATGTTCAAGCAAATAATATCAAGGAGGCTCAAGTAGATGGTAAAAATATTCAAGTTTTTTAAGATTTGAAGCTTACCATGAAGAAATATGTTTTGCATCTAGATATTTATGCCTTGGATATAGATGGTGAGGATATGGGTTTTGGAAATCACTACTTAGAGTATTTGGGAATAATAAATATTAAAGTGAAGAATCATTTCATGAAGTTTTGGTACAAGAGAAAGGAAGGTTACTTTACATGATATCATAGTTTTAAAGGCACAACACAAGTCAAGGTCGAGCATGAGGATGAAGTTGAATATGGTGAATAAAAGCACAAAGAAGATTTAGATGAAGAAATAGATGAATAAATAATACAAGTACAAAAAAACACTTCCTATACTCAAGAGATAAAGTAACTACCAAAGGAAAAGATAGAATAAGTAGCATAAAAGGTTGATAAGGTCAAAGTATCATAAAATATTGAGGCTTATAGACACCCACATCATCATGAGAGGAAATAATCATGGAACCATGGTAGGATGTGTCATAGCAACAATCACTTTAACTATACATGAAATCAGAGTACCAATCACTATGGTTATACAAAGAATTAGTGGAATGATCACTTTGGTTATGCATGGAAGCCAATGAATAACTACTATGGTCATGCATGGAATTTAAATAGTGTAACACAATACGAACATGGAATTAGAGTAGTGCAATGGAATATGAAACATGGAATCAAAGGAGGAATCATTATGCATGGACACTATAGAGGTATATTTATGATCATAAATAGAATCAGAATAATATGGTGGAATTTGGAAACAAGGTTCGATGGCTATCACCTACCAAGATCACGTATGGGTGGTTGGATGATCGAGCATGAAAACAAGTATGTAATGATTTGAGGCATACTCATTATTTGGTTTCTTCTTATGTTTCAGGGATGAAACATGTCAAGGAGGGGATGGATGATATGTACCTAGAGATATAATATATTAATGTATATGGGTTAATATAGATGTTGAAACTTGGAACACACCCTCATTAATTATTTTTATGGGTTCAATATATTAGGATAAATGAGTAACTTATGGAATTAGTACATTTGGTAATGGTCGACCTACATTGGCATTATGAGGTTAAACATCCATTGTTAATTATATAAAAGTCTATATAAAGGAAATGAATATCATTGTAAAAAATATCAATCAAACAAGTGTTAGTCTTCTATTTAGTAAAAAGATATTGGAAGTGTCCCCCTCGAAGTATAATTGTGGAGTTATTCCTTCCTAAAGGAGTATTGTATGGTGTTGTCCTACCTTAAGGGTAAGTATTCTATTTTTGCATACATTGAATATTTGGTCACTATAACCCACCAATATATATTATGTTTTGTTGATCTGAATTATATTATACATATTTCAATTATTGTAAGTGTGGATCATAACAAATGGTGCCCAAGATAGCTCTTCCACTATTGTGTCTATTCTTATTTTTACACCTCCAGTTATTTCAATGGAATCATCCCTTAGTTTGGGAACATCACTTGGATTCCAACAAATATTCATGCTTATTCCTACTCAGGGCACTTATACTCCTCCAATCTCTTATATAAATACTAATATTGAACATCCAATTTTTTCTCACAAACTAATTTATCTCGAATTGAGGAAACTCTTTCTTATGCTAGCCCCTCTATAGACTCATGTTCCTTGTAACATAACCCTTTGGCACTTGAAATTGCATCTTATTCATTACTAGTCGGCTTTGTGGCTCCTAGGATTCCTATATATGAAGGCAAAGGCAATCCTAAACAACATTTGTGTGCATACTATGCAGCTTGTCTAGACTATGCAAATAATGTCAAACTGTTGATACATATGAGATTATTTATGTATTTATTACATATTATAGATGTGATAGAATATGTAGGATACCCAAAAACCCAGACTAATGGATGATATTATAGAATGTATGGTCTCAGACTAACTTTAAATATATGATTGTATCCCTCGATTAGAGATCAATTGAAGAGAAGAGATGAATACGTGTATCCATCAAGTGCCTATGTTGACTAATATATTGATTCCTATATATGAAGGCAAAGGCAATCCTAAACAACATTTGTGTGCATACTATGCAGCTTGTCTAGACTATGCAAATAATGTCAAACTGTTGATACATATGAGATTATTTATGTATTTATTACATATTATAGATGTGATAGAATATGTAGGATACCCGAACACCTAGACTAAAGGATGATATTATAGAATGTATGGTCTCAGACTAACTTTAAATATATGATTGTATCCCTCGATTAGAGATCAATTGAAGAGAAGAGATGAATACGTGTATCCATCAAGCACCTATGCTGACTACTATATTATCTCAAGAAGCTCATATAATATATAATATTCTCTTAGATTGGTCGAATGGCCAAGGGCATATTAATATCTCTAGGGCTTACTAATTTATCAAGGACTTGCTAATCTTTTATTCTATAATCCATAATCCCATTCCTCACTTTTTCATTCGATTTGGGTGTTCTCGCATAGTTAATCTTCAGTTGAGGGTAGATATATAGTATAGGGCCACTCACATCACATATGTAATATCATCCTTTAATATGGGCATTTAGTATTTAATCAACCAAGCCACCAATCATACTATGTATAGAATAGAGTCTAGTCTGGGTGATATTTGTTGGAGAATTAACTTTATTTGGGTCCTTCCTAGGTTTATAAGTTTTTTTTAAGTATTAGTTATGTGTGTATTTATTATATTTATTAATACACTTTATTCATACTTTTATGAGGTGCCACTTACCTCTCTAATCCACTTGTTAGATTTAGAGTTACTTGCATGTAACTCACCCTCCCTCACTTGGCACACACTTCCCTCCATTCTCTAAGGGAATAGGTCATAACTGAAATATACATAGGAGGCTTGTAAGGTAATCATAGGATTCCTTATAACTCCCATTCTTTTCTTCTTACTCTATAAAAGAGTCTTCCTCTTCTCATTTTCTCTCCAGAAACTCATAGCTCTCTCTCTTCTTCTCTTGTACTCTTGATTCAATGTTGTACTTGTGGAGATTTTGGTTGCAAGCCTTATAATAAGATCACGTAGGTTTTTCTTTAATATGTTTGATTTCCCACTTTAAAATTCTTGTCTCATTTGTAGTTTGCACCTTGAGAGATAACTTTATCTTGTAATTTCTTTATTTACGTACTTTCATATTTTGTTATTGATGAATGTTCTTGGACTAATTCCAACATGGTATTAAAGCTAAGTTCATTTTATTCACATTTTTTTAAAAGTGTGCAGAATATTTTTTGGTGATTTTACGGACTTTTTTGGCAAGGGATCCACCCTTGCTATCTATTTAATCAATTTCTCTCTCTTTTTACTTGAAATTATTTATCTCCAACCCATTGTTGCAGGGTACTTGAAAGGACTAGTTTTTTTTCTTTTACTTGGTTAAGAGGTGCTCCAAGTCAGTTTTGTGTTGCATGCACATCATGCAAAAAAAATATAATACTGATATATATTTTTTATTTTTAACTTTCTAAGTTTTAATCAGATTTTTTTAATAAGCTCTACAATGTTAATTAAATCTTATTACAACTTTCTTTTATTCTGAACATATATTTCATCATTTTTAATATTCATGAGTTTTCTTTCTCAATCAATTAAATCTTATTATAGTTTTTTTCGGATCTCATTTCAATGTTTTTGACCTCTATGTTTTTTTGGATAGAGGCTTATATTTTTTCTATTTGTTCAATCTTTCACTTTAATCATAACTCAAAACAAAAAAATATCCCTATATTCTTTTTGCACACAAATTTAAATTTTTTATCCCTTAGATTTTTTAACCACTAGCAAGTTCTTGAGATTTTTACCTAGGTGCGTCGCCCTCTACCCGGTCGTTGCCCCTTTCTCGTATACAATTTTTTTCTTTTGGAATGCAATTGTAGTAGGTACATTCTACCTTCCCCTCAGTAGATTCGTGGCCTCTCGTAATAGCTTGTAGGTCTCCTTCCTTGCATAATTATGTTATTGCACATCAAAATACTTTTCAAAACTAAATGACAAACATTGGATACTCTTTTGATATTTTATATAAAAAAATGCATCTTGTTCTAATATTGATAGTTTTAATATTGATGAAACTTATTGTACTTATACACAAACTCAAACTCAAACTTCTTTGGACACTTCTTCTACCAATCATGACTTAAAAATCATGCACAATATAGGCTATTCGGGTGATGCATTTAATAAGTGTGAAGATGGTATTCTTGAACCTCTTTTACCTACATCTAATACAAATTGTAAAGGTCTTGATTTTGATGATTTAATTGATTTTAATGTAAATTTGCCATCTTATTATCCTCTGCATCGAAAGACTTATAATGCATCTTCTTCTAATTATAATGTTTGGAATGCTCATGCTTTGGTTAAAAATGTTAAACCTTATATGCAAATGAGCATCATATCTCTAAATGTTAGAAATTGCATCCATGTAAATCTTATAGTAAATCCACGTACGACACTTTGCATTGTTAGAAAATGATTAAATCTCCTACCTCTAAGGGTAAAACTATTTACATTCCTAAAACTGTTGAATCTTTTAGAGATTTTGATATGTCTTCTTGTAATAATTCTTCTAATGCTTCATACAGAATATCTTTTGTAAGTGACACATCTTCTTTATCTTTATTTTAATACTTAAACTATTTTTATGCATTCTTTGATTTTTATTGCATATGATATATGCTTTAATTATGTTGACTAACTTCTTTTCGTGTAGATTTATGCACTTTATTATGGAAGTTGTTTTTACTCAAATTTACGTAGTTGTACATATATTTTTATTACATTATGTATGTAGATTGTATTTTTTACATAATGGTTACTTAAAATATTAATACTTAACATATTTGTCTTACAGATTTTATGGATCACTACTCCTTGTTCGTCTCTATTCCATTGTGGATCGACCACATTGTTTGAAGAGATTTTTTGGAGATTCTTGGTGATCACACTTCCTTCCTTGTAACTTTTGGTGGCGCCTTCTCTTTTTTCTTCTCTAAATTTTTTTAATTCCTATTGGAGGAAGTTTATATTAAGAAATATTGTGTAATTTTAACTCCATTATTTGTTTTTAAAAGTTCTCTCCACTTTTATAACCTCAATTAAGTTTAAGGGGGAGGGTTGTAGAATTAGCCTTGTTTGGGTCTTTCCTAGGTTTATAAGCTTTTCCTAAGTCTTAATTATGTGTGTATTTAATATATTCATAATTACACTTTATTCTTATTTTTATGAGGTGTCACTCACCTCCCTAATCCACTTGTTATATTTAGAGTTACTTGCATGTAACTCTCCTTCCTTCACTCGGCACACACTTCCCTCCACTCTCTAAGGGAATAGGCCATAATTGACACACACATAGGAGGCTTGTAAGGTAATCATAGAATTTTTATAACTTTTATTCTTTTCTTCTTGCTCTATAAAAGAGCCTTTCTCTCCTCATTTTCTCACCAAAAACTCATAGCTCTCTCTATTCTTCTTTTGTGCTCTTGATTCAATGTTGTACTTGTGAAGATTTTGATTGCAAGCCTTTTAATGATATTGCATGGGTTTTTCTCCAATACATTCGATTTATCACTTAAAAATTCTTGTCTCATTTGTGGTTTTCACCTTGAAAATTAACATTGTCACATCAATAGGTACTGATACCCCAAAATAAAAAGTAGTAAATAAGTATTTATGTGGTTTTACTGTGTGACATTAATAGGTATTTGCTTTGATCATTTACTTAAAATTCTTATCTCATTTGTGGTTTTCATGCTTAGGTTTTAATTTGTGTTTGCTCTTGGGTTATTCCTTTAGTAATTCAAACTTGTAAATGTCTTGTGCCTATGATTGGTATGGAAATAGGGAAGTTTTATTCAAATGAATGCTTGATAGAATATTTTTGATAAGTTATCTTAGTTTCTTTTTAATCTTTTACTAGGTCTTGTAGGTGAAGAATGAATGAGGGTTGATCTTGTATTTATATCAATATTTTTAGATAACTAACTCACATTAAAGCACTTATGCCGACCATAAGGATACATTTTATTAGAAAAATAAATGACTTTAGGGAACTAGACATTTGGGTTAGGTCAGAACACTAATGCCAATGCTAATGTTTGTCATGATTGTTAGTGTCAAGGGAACAAGAAAATAGGTATATATTTAAAACTTGTAGAGATATAAGATAAGTATATTTTAAGTATTTTGGACAAGTAGAAGGCTTGAGTCATCTACATAAGACTGGTTGGATTAAGAGTATATGTTAAGGGGCATAAAATAAAGCAGATGTGATGTTTGTAAAAATAGGAAAGGTCTATAACTCAAAAGAATAACCAAGGTATAACATTACCAAGTGTACAAGATTAAGGTGCTATATAATCCATAAATATTGTCTACATTTGTCCCCTCCTTTAATCTAGTAATGAAATTACTAGTTTAAAAGAAAATAATGCATACCTGGATGTGTATAACACACCTTATCTTAGTATGTGTCCAACTTGAGTGATTTATTAGTGATTGACTTGCAACCAATAACATGTTATAGTGTATAATCAATGCATATAATCTAGAATAAAATTACTTAAAATAGATTAAAATTTAAAGAGCAAGGTTTAAGAGAATTCATGTGAGTCAATTTAACTCCCTTGCCTATTGGCAAGTTGATTTGAAAAATATTTATCATTATAAGGCTTTGAAACTGAGATTACGAAAAATATAGATAAATCTTGAAGGTGCATATATCGAGAGAGAGAGAGAGAGAGAGAGAGAGAGAGAGAGAGAGAGAGAGAGAGAGAGAGAGAGAGAGAGAGAGAGAGAGAGAGAGAGAGAGAGAGAGAGAGAGGCTCATGCCCCCAACCTTGGAGAAAAAGTGAGTTGCCACTTGATAATTGAGATTAGTCCAACTATGAAACCCAACGATACTTATAACTTGGTGAGTGTGAGTGAACCAAGTCACCCGTACTATCAAACTGGTGAGCCTAGTGATACTATCAAGTCTAATAAAAAAAATTGGCAAGATTGAGTGATTTAATCACCTCAATCATACCAAAAGTTGAACCAACTACTACATTAGATTAGCCCAATATAGTTCGTAAAAGTATAATTGATGGGTGGTGATAGTCCTTGAGAATGTTTTAAAATCTGAAATTGATTTGTATTTTTTAATACTAGGTGCACATTATATAGCATATACACTTTAGATATGTCTCATGTTGAAACTGTGTATGACAATGGTATCAATGTATATAATTCTATCACAATTGTGAATTTGAATAATATAATTATTTATTTTGATAATTTAAAAAATCATGTAAATATGTAGAACATGCTTCTAAAGCATAATCCCATTATATATGAAGAAATCTAAAAACTAATATAAGTACCAACGTGAAAAACATGTTTCCAAAACATACCCATGTTGTAATCTAGAGATTTTGAATACTAAATAGGTGTGGAAAACATGCTTTCAAAGCATGTTCCCACTGAATCTAAAAACTATGAATGTGTGGAAGCTATGCCCCTATGATATGCCCCCATTGGATCTGAAATTTGATATGAGTACCAAATATTAAACAATTATAGAGAACATACTTCCAAAGTATACCCCCAATAAATCTGATAATTATTTCAAGTGTGGAAAACATGCCTCTATGACATGCCCCCACTAATATGCCTCCCCATTGAGGTGAGGTAAAGAGAGGAATTGGTAGTTACCTCACCTCAAAAGGATAAAACAACTGTATAATATGTGAATATAACCATGTAGCATATAGAAGGAACATGTCTAGGTAGATATAACATTAATATGCATAGAATCAATGTGATCACATGAAAGTTTAAAATGCATGATAATGATCATCGCAATGTCTAGATAGTAATAATATAAAATCAATAAGCAAACAAGAAAACACACAAGAGAACTCAAAATTAAATCAAAAATCAATGGTCCAAGGAGATAGCAAACAAGGGGTGTGTTCAAATGTTGGACAATCTAAGGGACATGACTTAGTCAAATATCCACAAAAGTAAAGTTGGCATATTCAAATGTCTATACAATAAACAATGACATATGCAAATATCAAAGTAAGCATACATGGTCACAGGGGTCATGATAAAAAGAGCATATTCAAATGCTTAAATAAGGAATGCAATAGCAAAGCAAGACACTCAAATAAGTGCATAAATAAAAACATAAGCAACCAATATAAACATGTCATAGTAGCCCATGGATCAGATGTGTTAGGAAAAAATGTTTAGTGTATAACATATCAAGTACCATGTTTAAAATATAATCATGAATAATAAGCATGCGTAAGTACATATGTAAGCTCAAACATGATAATGAAATATGATCATCAAACCATATAACTTGTGCATATCAAGATCAAAGAAGCAGATGCCCCAATGTCTACAGGGCATGAGTAGAGGAAAGATCCAACATTCGAAATAAGAATAGATTGTGTATTTGTGTTTGCCTATATCACACTCATGTATAAGTGTGACACACATGTCTATATGTAGAAGTTACTGAACATGCCATCCATCAACATGAAACTAACACATAGATGCCAAGGAGATAATAGAACATGTAGGTGCTAAAAATATTTTTGCATTTTTGAACGTTTTTTATTTTTTTGATATTTTGGAATGTTTGAAGAGAAGAGATCATATTATGATGCCATATAATGGGTGGTCAAATATATCTCCCCACTGTGAACTTGGTGTAATAATATTATGATGTTGTCAAGAATCATGTATAGGTTCAATACCTGTCATAATAATATTGATGATGCTTTATGTATTTAAAATAAGACTCAGTAGTCATGAAGTAGAAGTATGAGTAATAGGATTAGAGGTTCGTGGAACACATCATTGACTGATATGTGGTTTCTCTAAAATAACAATAATACTAACATGTGTAGGTGCTCTAGATATCTAAACATGTTGCATAATAGATAAGGATTCCATGGAATCCATTGTAAGTCTCTAATGTAATAGTGTCTCAAGTACTAGTTGCCTAGTAAAGGGGATTACCTATCGCTTAACATTTTGTGATAAATGAGCCTTAGTAGGCTTGGTAATTAAATTTTTGGGTATAAATTTCTCTTATTTAGTAAGATGCTCATATGAAATTCTAGAAACTATATTATCTGATTGACATGAATGTATTTAACACATGCATGCATTGTAGAAGGTACTGCTCAAAGTGTATGGATCTAAGGTATTTCCAATAAAATATCATAAATTTCCATGTAAGGTATAACTGAAAATATAATAACCACATGTGTAGGGCCAACTTGTAAAGGTAAGTCAATCCCACCAAGAACTTTCTAGGAGGTTCTATCGAATGCTTTGACTAATCTAGTAGAAGGATGATGAGTATAACCCAAGTGCACATGTAATGTCATGGTGAAAACATTCTCACTTGCACCATTATCAAACATAACATTACATATATGGTGTTTATCAAGGTAAAATAGAATGAATATCAGATTCATCCTCCTCCATCTCATTGTCATTGAAAGTAATAGAGGGTCTTTGAACCATATGAGGTATATGTCATGTGTAAGTACCAATAATTCTATCCAGTGGGTGCCCATAATGTAGTGCATAAGGGTGTGCATTATATGCCATTTGCACTTCTGGTTCCTTTTTAGAATAGTCTTGTAAAATATTTTTAAATATTTTTTGTCTGTGGTGATCACTAGGTTGTGAGCCTAATTCCTTTGGAGGATCCTCAAATGTAAGCTTTTGGTCATCAGTAAGATCATGGATATAGTGCTTCAAGGTAAAGCATATACTTTTAGAATGTCTTCTCCCTGATGATAATAATAATAAACATTCACATCATATCATTTTGGTAGAGGTCGACTCATATTAACCTCAATAAGATGAGGGAGAGGTATAAGTTGACACTCTAGTAACTATGAGATTAATGAAGTTGGGGGCTTAGGTAAATAGGTAAATTATTTCCTTGGTGAATTGGATAAAATAAACCAATTAGTTCATTGTGAAATTGTATTAACCATGGTGGTTATTTCCTTTTTAGGCCCATGAGGCTTTACCTTATAACCTAGTTTGATTATAAATTTGGTACTAGATGTAGATGCAGTTGGTGTATTTACAACGTACTTGAGCTTATTCAATTAAATAAGCTTCATTTCGTATTCCCATACAACATGGCATAAGTCATCAAGATATTTGAACTTTTCAAAAATAATGGATTCATGTAAAGGGGAAATCAAAATTTGCTTGAATATGTCTTGCAACTCCTTAGCTACTATATGATTGGTCATTTTTGCTAGCATTGTCTTATATCTCAAGACATATTCATTTATATGTTCATTGGTTCCTTGTCCAATTTTGGAAATTTTAGCATAGGATACCTTTTATAAATATTAATAGAAAAGTGTGTTAAAATTTGATCTGTAAGAGGTTTAAATGCTTTCACATATTGGAGAGGTAAATCATAGAACCACCTCAAAGCATAGTCATTAAGTCTTCTTGGAAATAATTTTGTCAAAAATTTATCATTAAAGGCATAATAATGCCATGTTATATAAAAAGATCAAATAGTTGTTCAGGATCACCTTTGCTATCATGTAATGTGTTGTCCCCAAAAAATGTCACTCATTTTTGGGACAACATATGAACTATTTTGGGCCCTGCAAAACCAAAATTGTCTCTTCCCTTTTCAAAATTTGTTCCAAGCATTCAAATTCCTCATTTTTTAAGCTTCTCAAAAATCTACGGACTCTGTACGCTTGAATCTATCGACTCTACAGGAAGAAAATCTACGGACTCTGTAGTCTTCAATCTACAGACTCTGTAGGAATAAAATCTACGGACTCTGCAGGCCAAGTTCTACGGGCTTCGCAGGGTGATTTCTATGGACTCTGCAGGAAAGAAGCAAGCTCTCAACACTTAGGTGATTTCAAGGTTGGTTCAACAACAAGGTTCAACCAAAATGTCCATCGGCAAGCTTCTAAGCAAGGATTGAACCATTGAACCGTTGAACCATCGAACCACTTTGGTTCAAAGGTTCAATGGGTTCAATGGTTCAACAGGTTCAACGACCAAAGGGTTCAACACGTTTGGTTCAAAAAGATTAAAAGGACTTATCCAAATAAAAAGAATGAACTAATTGAATCATTGAACCTTGAACCAAAAGGTTCAATGAGTTCACAAGTTCAAAGGTTCAACCAGTGCGATGAAGATCAAAGAGCTTAGAAAGAACAAGTGACGGACAAAGGATGAACCAATGAACTGATTGAACTTTGAAATGAAAGAGTTCAAAGTTCAATGGTTTATGGGTTCAAAGGTTCAAAGGCAGCCTCAGTCAAGGAAAGAAACAGAAAACAAGTGGTTCAACCAAGGAGTGGGAAAGCGATTGAACCAAGAAGCGATGGAACAAAAGAGATAGAATGAACCGATGAACCGATGAACTAATGTACTTTCAGCAGGTTCAAAGGTTTAAGGTTCAACATGGTTCAAGCGGCTAGCGACCATTGATGGCCCCGTAGACACCAAATTTAAATTAAGGGAATATCCATTAAAATTCAAATAAAGCGCGAACGCAAATGCATTCAAAGGTCAAAACACCAAAGGGAAGAACCACTGAGAGAAGGAGTGTAAAGAGCCAGTAACGCTGGGAATGTAGCCCTGAAAGTTTAAATTCTAGGAAGAGACAAAGCTAGAAAAGACAAAATCAAAAAGAGGGAAAAGCCCGAAATATCTACGCAGAAGTAATTTCAGTAGGTGGAACAGTCCACTAAGCAGATATTTCAGCTTGCAAACATTGAAGGCATGGCTTATTGGTCTCCCTTGGAGTAAAGACAAAATAGACAGATGCGCAGACATTAGAGGGGATAGACCAGATGATCCAGACTCAGGAGAAGACATATGAGATGAAGTGACATGCCATAGTTAAGACAATCACCCTATTTTCAATGTAGTCCTTTGACAAACTTGGAAATACATTGAAGGCATTGAATGCAACAAGGGCCGCCCCATGAAACAAAGCACCAAGTCTTTCTTAGTTGTTATATATTGTAATCTCTTTTATTATTTTAGGGAGATCTTCCCAATATAGAAGTGAACCTTTGCCCAATTGAAAGGCGAATACTGAGACTTTGAGCTCAAATTGTATTTCATTTCATTTTATCTGAATGAGAAAGCAAGTTGTTTACAGACTTTGTCCTATTTTGGCTTGTATCATTTTAGAAGATTATTCTTATGTTTGTCTTCTAAATGTGTTCTTGTTTATTTAATTTGGCAAGAAGAATTAGTGAAAGTAACAAGGAAGGTGTCCTGAAGCCAACTGTGGGAAGACTTTGTGCTTTCACAATTGTTTTTAGTGTGTTTTTTCTTTTCTTTCTGTGTTAAGGATCTTGGGATGAATTTGTGCCCCCATTATCCTTTGTGTTTCACTCTTTGGGCAGTTGAGGTGTAGACTTTGTGTTATACTTCATCCTGCTGGTTACTGCGCTTGTGTTACCAGTTATTTTTACTACCTGAAAGAACTCCTACTGTTTCCTGCAAGAACACTTCTGAAAGAAGAGAAGTGCCTTCAGTATTTTCACCAGGATTTTCTCCTTTGTTTATGAACATCATCTCTAAAAGAAGAGAGATGGATGGTGTATCCTACCCCTGTGTGTTATTTTTTGCTTATATATATAGTATATAGCTCCTACATATTTATAGGGAACCTCCCCTTGATGAGAGGAGAGATTTGTCCCCTTTGGATGTGGTAAACCTGCAACATTGGATGACCAATCTTCCTATGTTATGGTGAAGAGACCTATTTTTCTCACCAGTTAGCTGGTCGACAAAATATTCACCCAACAATTTTTGGTGACTCTGCTGGGGATGAATGTGCAGTCTGAAGCCTCAAGTTTTAGATTGAAGTAGTCCCTACCCTTATCCATTATAGACTCTGGCGACTCCATTTTGTGTCTTACCCATTATCATTTTAGCCTTAGCATCTTCCTCCATCTCTATTATATTATCTGGTCCCATCTTCCTCCATCTCTATTATATTATTTGGTCTGCAAAACCAGAGCCACTAGTATATAACATGTAGTTTGAAGCCACAAGCTTCAGGCTGAAGCAAGGCCAATTCTTTCCCATTTTTGTTCTCAATTTGGTAACTCCACGCTATACAAGAAGCTAAAGAGCCCAAGGCAGAGCTTCCTTTTCTACTATTAGTAGAGCTTTGCCCATCCACACGCCACCTAGATTTGTTGTCCCTCTTTTTCATAATCCCATCATGGCAGTTCAATGCCCCTGGGGTAACTCTTTTGGCCCATTCAATCTAACTCCACGCCTACATGAGCTACCATGTAGTTTAAGGAAGAATTTCCCCAAATTCTTTGGGGATGGGAGAGTTCACCCTGATGAACATATTGCATCCTTCAACATAGCCTGTGGTGTGATAGGTGTGGAGTATGAAGACATAAAAGTCAGGGTTTTCATGGAAACCCTACAAGGTGTTGTTATAGATTGGTTCTACCATTTGCAAGCTAGGTCAGTGATTGACTAGGATACTCTTAAAGCTAAATTTGAAGACAGGTTCAAGCTTGTAGAAGATGCACATGCTTTACTAGCCCAGTTCACACAGATGAAGAAGGAACCTTATGAACCTATGAGGGATTTCATAGCAAAGTTTGACAAGCTGAGGAACAAGATTCTTGATATTGCACAACCAACACCTGAAAACCTCAAGTGCTTCTTCATCAACTCACAGCTGCCTGAAGTGAGTTTTTTGCTGAGACGGGCTAGACACATACACCTTGAGGTTGCTCAAGACTTGGCTACTGGGCTAGAAGATGACCTTATCTTGGCAGGAACGATAAGGAGAGATCCTAACAGAGGTAAATCCTCTTTATCTCCTGAGTATCCACCTTCAGCCACCACTGATCAAATGGTGCAAAAGCTGGCAAATGAACTGCTAGCATTGAAAAAGCAAGTGGCCCAAGGTATGTCTACTCTTCCTTATCGGGATATGCCAAGGAGGACATTTCAGAATAAAGTATACCAAGGAAATGTTGCCAAGAATTAAGGGCAGCCAAATCGTCTTCCTCCCCCACAGAGGAACCTTGCCCTTGAAGCACCTCCAACCAACTCAGCAGTTGGATATCTGGAAACTAAACATGATTTCTCTTTCTAACCTGAGTTTAATCAAGAAAATGATGTTGATCTCTTCATAAAGGGTCAGCATTTTTTGGTGACTCCCACATTGGTTTCCTAAATCACCAGGATGAACCCAGAAGTAAAGGTGAAGCAGTCAAAGGATCATACGCAGTGTTCACCTAGTCCAAGAACTAGTCAGCCCAACAAGCTGATAAAGAAAAGACATAGGAGCGACCTCAACCAGAAATTTCAATTGCTAAATGTGGGACCACTCTATTTTTCTAGCCAAAGGACTCAGTGATTGCTAAGAAGGTAAGTACATCAAACATCCCTACACCTTCTACTTCAACTTTGCAGGATCAGTCCTCCCCCTTCCAAAAACCAAAAGGATGAACTCCCATCCTCTCTTCCTAGTCCATTTCAATCATTTGACATAGTCAACCATGTTAGGAAAACTAAAATTCAAATGTCTAAATTTTAATTCTTGTAATCTAACCCTAGGTAGTTGGATATGTTAGTGGAATGTGTGAAGAATAAAACCATCCCTGTAAGACCAGTTGTTCTAAAGGTGACTCACACATCCACCCAGAATAACCTTGTCATTGCTCCTACTCCTTCCAGAAGGACTGAACCAATATATGTCTCCCTACTGATAAATGGACATCATCTGAACAATTGCATCATAGACTCAGGTGCATCAGACAATGTCATGCCTACCAAAGTAGCTGAATCTCTTGGTCTCACACTGACCAAAACATTTGGGAGATGTATCTCCATGGAGAACAAACAAGTGCCACTGTTGGGACAAATCAAGGATGCCCAATTTGCATTTAGGGCATTCCTGGAAAAGAGAATCAAGATGACAGTCCTGGTGGATGATGTCCCAGCCTCATACGGCATTTTGTTGGGATGAAATTTCTGTAAGGATGTGGGCGGTGAGTTGAGCATGGACCTATCTGAGGCAAGGATCCCTGTCAAAGGTGTTATGAAGAGGCTACTCCCTGAAAAGGAAGAAAAATATGTTGTCACTCAGACATTAGAACCCAAAGCTCAGATTCTATTTGAGTCTCCAAGCAGGGGAAATTATTTTTTGTCCACAGAGGATGTTCATGTTCCTGTAGATGAAAGTCTTGTAGGTGGCGATCTTATAATCGATTCAAACAAGACATCAGAAGAATTGGTAGGGTGAAGTATAAATGAAAAAGGATCTTCCATCTCTAATAAAGGGAAATCTGATAGAAGATCAATTTCTAATGATGTTTGGATCTGAGAATTTGAAAGTAGTAATTCCTCTACCGGTGCTGGAGCCAGGATGGTGTTGATATCTCCTCAAAGAGATATTTTTCCTCCTTCACACAAGTTGTATTTTAGCAACACCAACAACACTGTCGAGTATGAATCTCTGTTACTCAAGTTGAAGGCTACTCAAGACAAAGGTGTCAAACTCCTTCACGCTAAAGGAGATGTTGAGTTGATGGTTTGTCAGGAGTTTGATGCTGACAATCAAAACATGTGTTAGACTGAACTAGAAGAACAACAAGCTATGGTAGTGGACCATACTATTGTACTCCAAAGTTAGCAAAAGGAACTCTTCACAGAGAGAGTAAAGAGTTATAGTTTTTAGATTGAAGACCATGTCTTGCCATGGGGCAAGAAGAGAGAACCAAAAGGAGTGCACAGAAAGTGTGATTTTTGGTGGAGAGTTCCATTCACCCCTCACCGATTTTGGAGACAAAATGGTTTCCTACTGGTTTATCAAGACAAAACACTATTTTCATTGTCTCATAATGGATAGCATCTGAATCACTTCAATTCTTGAAGTATCAGATAAGTTCACCTGTACATATGTACATTTCTATAGTCCTTAGTTTTGTTATGTGCTTTTCATTTTCATTTATTGGAGCCTTTCTTTTTGGGTAGCATGACTCCATAGCCCAATGGCATACTTTAAGGCACTAGAGATTCTAGTTTCTACTCCCCTCAGCTGTTCCAAGTTTTCAATTGAAGGAAGTTCCCCAACTGGAGCCAACTGTTGTCTCCAAAAAATGTCACTCATTTTTGGGACAACATATGAACTATTTTGGGCCCTACAAGACCCAAATTGTCTCTTTCCTTTTCAAAATTTGTTATGAGCATTCAAATTCCTCATTTTTCAATCTTCTTAGAAATCTACGGACTCTTTAGGAAGAAAATCTACGGACTCTGCAGGCTTGAATCTACGGACTCTGCAGGAATAAAATCCATGGACTCTGCAGGCCAAGTTCTATGGGCTTCGCAGGGTGATTTTTATAGACTCTGCAGGAAAGAAGTAAGCTCTCAACACTTGGGTGATTTCAAGGTTAGTTCAATGACAAGGTTTAACCAAAATGTCCATCAGCAAGCTTCTAAGCAAGGATTGAACTATTGAACCATCGAACCAATTTGGTTCAAAGGTTTAACGGGTTCAATGGTTCAACAGGTTCAACGACCAAAGGGTTCAACACATTTGGTTCAAAAAGATCAAAAGGACTTAGCCAAATATAAAGAATGAACCGATTGAACCATTGAACTTTAAACCAAAAGGTTTAATGAGTTCACAGGTTCAAAGGTTCAACCAGTGCGATGAAGATCAAAGAGCTTAGAAAGAACAAGTGACGGACAAAGGATGAACCAATGAACCGATTGAACCTTGAACCGAAAGAGTTCAAAGTTCAATGGTTCATGGGTTCAAAGGTTCAAAGGCAACCTTAGTCAAGGAAAGAAAAAAAAATAGGTGGTTCAATAGATGGTTCAACCAAGGAGCGGGAAAGTGATTGAACCAGGAAGCGATAAAACAAAAGAGACAGAATGAATCAATGAACCAATGAACCAATGTACTTTCAGTGGGTTCAAAGGTTTAAGGTTCAACATGGTTCAAGTAGCTAGTGACCATTAACAGCCCTACAGACATCAAATTTAAAGTAAGGGAATATTTGTTGAAATTTAAATAAAGCATGGACCCAAATGCATTCAAAGGTCAAAATGCCAAAGGGAAGAACCGCTGAGAGAAGGAGCGTAAAGAGCTAGTAACACTGGGAATGTAGCGTCGAGAGCTTAAATTCTAGAAAGAGACAAAGCTGAAAAAGATAAAAGTAGAAAGAGGGAAAATCCCAAAATATCTGAGCAGAAGTAATTTCAGTAGGTGGAACAGTCCACTAAGCAGATATTTTAGCTTGCAAACATTGAAGGCACTGCCTGTTGGTCTCCCTTGGAGTAAAGACAAAATGGACAGCTATGCAGACGTCATAGGGGATAGACCAGATGATCCAGACCAAGGAGAAGACATATGGGATAAAGTGACATGCCATAGTTAAGACAGTCACCTTATTTTCAATGGAGTCCTTTGACAAACCTGGAAATGCATTGAAGGCATTGAATGCAATAAGGGCCACCCCATGAAACAAAGTGCCAAGTCTTTCTTGGTTGCTATATATTGTAATCTCTTTTATTGTTTTATAGAGATCTTCCCAATACAGAAGTGAAACTCTGCCCAATTGAAAGGCGAATGCTGAGACTTTGAGCTCAGATTGTATTTCATTTCATTTTATCTGAATGAGAAAGCAAGTTGTTTGCAGACTTTGTGATGTTTTGGCTTGTATCATTTTAGAAGATTATTCTTATGTCTATCTTCTGAATGTGTTCTTGTTTATTTAATTTGGAAAGCATAACTAGTGAAAGTAACACGGAAGGTGTCTTGAAGCCAACTGTGGGAAGACTTTGTGCTTTCACAATTGTTTTCAGTGTGTGTTTTTCTTTTCTTTCTATGTTAAAGATTATAGGATGACTTTGTGCCCCCATTATCCTTTGTGTTTCACTCTTTAGGCAGTTGAGGTGTAGACTTGTGTTATACTTCATCCTATTGGTTACTGCGCTTGTGTTACCAATTACTTTTACTACCTAAAATAACTCCTGTTGTTTCCTGCAAGAACACTTCTGAAAGAAGAGAAGTGCCTTCAGTGTTTTCACCAAGATTTTCTCCTTTGTTTGTGAACATCATCTCTGAAAGAAGAGAGATGAATGGTGTATCCTACCCTTGTGTGTTATTTTCTGCTTATATATATAGTATATAGCTCCTATATATTTATAGGGAACCTCCCCTTGATGAGAGGAGAGATTTGTCCCCTTTGGATGTGGTAAACCTGCAACATTGGACGACTAATCTTCCTATGCTATGGTGAAGAGACCTTTTTTGCTCACCAGTTAGCTGGTCGACAAAATATTCACCCAACATAATGGAAACTTAGGTTCAACAAATCTAGTTGGCAAAGGGTGCAAGGATATCTCAAGTGCAAGATGGTTATGTATCGCACCTTGTGAATCAATAGCATGAGGAGATTTTAAAACATTTTGTTCAATATTTGTAACCTCATTCTCTAATGTTTTTATAACTTGAAGGAGCATTAAAATTATAGACCCATTGGGACTTAGATTAGTAATTTGAGTAGCTACCAATGGGGATGTAAACATGGTTTGAGTAGTAATATGCATTAAAACCAATATTTGTGTTGAAATAATTTATAATTCCATGATAGATGTATCGATAGTAGTTTCAAGAAACACAAGTTTAAACACATAACTCGTGCCCCCACTAGATGTAATATGTTGTAATGTGTATATGGAGAGGGACGTTTCAACTATATTTTTTGAACTTTTTGATTCCAATATAGTTTTTAGGATCTCATCAAGATCTTCAGGGTTTTGTCAAATACACTAACAAAATAATGCAATTGCTTGTACTTGATCACAGTCTATTTGTTCATTTTAATTTGTTTCGTGGTTTTCATTATCAGAATCTTCTTTTATGATAACCTTATCGATATTTTTTTCATTATCAACACAGGTATCATCATTATCCAAAGTATAATATCCCTCATTGGTTTGAGACATCTTAGATGGTGGGAGGGGAAGCTCAATGTGTTCAAAAGGCAAACCTCCCAATCGAGGGCTACATCCAGCTTACATGCAAAATAGTAAAAGTAGGAAATGAAAAATTACATCAATCTAAAATCCCACGAATAAATAAAATTACATTCATATGAATTGGGTTCACCAAATGTTTAACCCTAAAATGGATTTAGGAATACTTAACTTGGTGTTAATAGGGTTAAGAATATATAAATGATAATGTACAAAGGTAATAATCATATCTACAATAGGTTAATTAAATGCTAAACTCAAATATAAACATACAGTGAATTTCTTATGTTAAGAATAGGGTAAATATAGAAAGTACAACTAAGCTATGTATGGAAATGATAAAGAAATAATATACTTAGATGGTTCTGATGCTAACATAGCATTCGATCTAGAACAAGGAGAAATCAGGTTGGAAAGAGATTCTAGAACAATCATCAAATTTTAGATTTGATGCTTACTGAACTCTAGACACTAATATCAGCATATGATATTTGTTTTGATGCTACTATCTAGGTTTTGTTGATGATCAACATTCCCCTATTCTTAGATGGGTACCCACCTTTCTTCAATTTTAAAATGTGTCCAAGATGCTAAGCATGTTAAATCGTGTAACTACATGGAGAATTAATTCAATACTTCTACATTTTTTGATTAATCATTCATTTTGTAATAAGGATTAATACTTAGAAATATTCAAATTATAACAAGTTTTCTTCAAGTTTTTATTTGGTAATGAATTATTGACCATAGAAGGTTTTATGATATGCTGAAAGGCTTTGCTAAGGAAGTGTGACCTAACACTTTAGTAAACATAAACGTAACAAACTTCGCTTGGTCTTATTGAACTATAATTATAGTGTTTAATTCATTTACTTATGAGAGTTTTGTTTAAAATTATTTAAATTACCTAAGACGGGCAATGACATCTTTGAAAAGCTAACTTAGTTTATCACTTGACCTCATAGGATGTCAAATTAAAGTTATAGTTTATGATGCCTCATGGGACATCGAAGTTCTAACTATAACTTAAGAGGATAGGTGTCCACCTCATCTAGATTTATATTGCCTTAGGGATTGATCACATCTCACATGAGATACTTGGAGTAAATCTACCAAGTCTGTAAGCTACATGGCATCATCTAGAGGGCTCATGAGGAAACTAGCCATAGGAATTCAAATATTGAGGCTACATGTCAAGATCTTAGCCCTTACGAGCAAGCCCATTCAATCTAAACTACCACATATCCTACCATAGTACAAAAGACTGTAAGATGTCATTGCATGTCTCATCGGTAACCAACCATACCTGAGAAATATTACAAGGCGATGCGTGTTCCACTTGGGTTCATTTGAGGTCACCATGTGTCTATAATGCATTTTATCCATCCAAAGATCATGATAACTTGCAAGCTAGACATCTGGGTTGTACACGAGATGTTTAATTAGGGTTTGATGATATATAACTATTTGAGGTGCCTTTCAAGAATGAAACTTGGAAAAAGAACAAATGAAAGCCTATGAGAGTGATGCATGTCCCCTTTGGGCCCGTACAATGGTATCGTGTGTCATTCATGTATCATTCTTATCTAAGATCTACAATATCACCTCTGAGAGGGATGCATGTCTCCATTCAAGCCATGTAATTAGCACCAAGTTGTTGATAATTATCCAGATTCATTCTAAAAGAAACATTTGGCAAGTGAAACTACGATTTCCCACAAAAATGACACCTAACCAAGAAAAGTTATTATTGACCATGAATGCGATGCATGCCATTCAAACAACCAATCAAAATTGAATAGCACCACTCGAAAGCTTGCTATGAATTGAAAGGTGCCATGTGGTAGGATGTAGATGAGTCATCACACTAAACTGCATTTTTGAGAGTTCATGAGGAAATCAAAAGGTGTCATGTGTTTGGATTTCAAGCCGACTAGGTAGCCTAGTCATATTCAGGCCCCATATGTACTTAGATGGATTTGAGGTGGTAGCCACATGTTAAAGGTGGAATTATTTAGTTTTAAAGTTAAAATTGAAGGCAAATCAAAGATGATTTAAAGCTAAATTTGAATTTCATTGTAATTAATTACCAAAATCAATAGTTTGAAAATTGTTTCAAATATATGCAAGGTTAACAAGCTTACCATTAATATGGCATGAACCAAGATCACCATCAACATTATATTAATCAGAGTGAGTTTTCAAGAGACTACACAATCAAAATTATTTTTATTTGCATTTCAAAGCTATATGTGTTTGCTCTCTCTATTGTTTGCACTCTCCTAGTTTAGCAAAACTCAAGATGTTTACAAATGACACTCCCAAGCGCTATTATTAGACCTCAAAAGTTGAAAAAGGATGCAAGGAGGCATTGATTTCAACCTAGAGAATTGTAAAATATGGCACAAGTAGGTCCCTCTACTCCAGGTAAGATCCTTTATTTTGGAAATGATGGCTTCCTATTCCAATATGGTACTTTTGTCATCTTCAAAGACACATAATTCATTCTTGAGGCCATAACATCTAGTAACATGCACTATAATAGAATTTATTTCAATATATAAGTAGCTAGGGTTGTTGATGAGGATGAGACCGTGCCTCATATCAACTGGCTTTGGATATCCTTTCCATCAATGCAGTCGGTCTGTATAAAGTTACAGCTAAGCAAGAGGTCATGCCATGTGCTGACCTAGTTTATGGTATCTTTGGAAGGTCAAAGTGTGAAGACGGGCTACTTAAGTCAATATCTAAGGGGATCTTGATCACTTTCATATTAAGTCCAAGCATTGAGAAGTATTATGACCTTTCCTCCTTATAGATAGAGTATAACCAAGTCATCATCGACAACTGGTACGTAGTGCACTTCTCGAAGAAGGTCATGGCTTCATGGGTGACTGACCCAGTGGGAGCTATTATCACAGATGATCAAATAAAATTGCCCATCTAGCAATTCATATAGGGATTTAAAATTGGTATAGCCCTATTGAACAAAGTATTTGGTAATCTACACATTGCCTATGTAGACATAAAGGTTATTTCGTTGTTGTAAATCATCTTTGAAGACCAGTAGATTCCCCCACTTGGGGAAATTATTAGCAATAATTTGTTATATGCAATTTAGGACACCTAAAAGAATGGTACCCTATTTTTCATGATGAGTTACTTATTGCATGCAATATGTGTAATGACTTAATTGGGTTAGCCTCAACTCTTCTCTACAATATACATTCATCGATTCAGATCCAACATAAGAGTGATTGCAAAAGAATTTTACCTAGTAGTCTATAAGTTGATTATTGAATGTGAGATGCAGAGGGTTTGCCCAAAAGTCAATCAAAATATAAAGGACATGGGTAGCTACTGATTATACTTAAACTGTATAGTCATCATAATTGAAGGCGTGATGGTGGCCCCTCTTAGATTACTGAGGTATGTGCCAATGAGCTAGCAGAATAAGAAATGGCCTATCAATTTCTACATGGAGTTGATGGAATCTTCAAGAATAAGAATAAAACAAACCCCATAAGGTTCCTTACAAGCTATGGAGGACCAAGATCATAAAGTGGTATGATATCATTGCAGTTGCCAGGCATAAGGATTCTTACCTATTGCCTAAAGATGACTTCAAATTGTGGGATCCCAATAATATCATTGCCAAGCATCTTTTAAAATTTAAGAAGGATGTAACAATAGATTACAAACATCAAGAAGAAGTTCATGAGTGGATATATAGATATGCTATGAATGATGAGGTGGTACTCAAGAATGTAGTAAAGGAAGAACATTGAGCTAGAGATGAGACTAAAGAGAGAGGAGAAAAAGGAATATATTGTTAAGTCTTGACCACCACCAACCCATGGGATCATGTTTAATGCTAATTATGAGGAATGACAAGATGAGGAAGAAGAAGATACCATTCCCCTTGCTAGGAACAATCCATCTAAACCTCCACTAGTTGCCACTTCAAACGATCAACCTAGCCCTTCCCAAGGGCCCACATTGATCTCTACATCTGCTATGGGAAATGTTCTCCAAAGCTTGGATAAACCTGACCCTATTTTCATTGACCTTGAGGAATTGCAACAATGCATTGATCTCTCTATGGAAGAATTATAGGCATTGGTCGAGAAGAACATCAATAAGGTCTACAAGAGGAAGAGAGAGCCCAAAACCGCCATGAGAGGAGCAATAACCCCTCCATCAGCTTCTCAAGTGACAGTTGCTACCACTAGCACACCTCAATACACCCTTGGAGCATAAGCTCCCACTATAACTACCTTCATACTACCTTCTTTTCCAATAGCGAGTACATCTACTTTTGCTTCTGCTTCTGCTCCTACATTTGTTTCTCCCACTATTGTTCCCCCATTTGCTCCAATGTCATCAGTGGTTGTAACTACCACTGTAGGTAAAAATATTAGTTACACAATATTTACCATCCCCCACTTCATTTCCCATGCCACTGCCAATATTACATTGTCATCAAGCTCCCAATGCACTAGTGTTAGTCATGATATAGGTTTCGCTCCTTCACAGGCAATCACAACAAGTGCATCACTACCATTGGTTCCCCAGCATTGGCAAGGCCATTAAGGCCCATTTAAAAATTATTCACTTTTCCAAAGCCACCTTTGCCTACATCCCCATTTAATATCACCATGACTGCAAAGGTGAATGTGCCTCCCAAGTTGCCCTCATTTATCCTAAATATGGATCCTGCAAGATCTTTATTTGGCACACTTTGGAAAATAGATCTAAGAAGCTTACCTCACATTATTACTATAGTTTTGGCCTCTACCTCGACTCGTGCACCTCGATTATAGCCACTTCCAATAAAGTCAACACATACTATTGTCCCAAATTAGTTCAGAGACATTATACTGGTAGTAAGATAAGAGAGGCCTTAGGTGGTCCTCTCTACACCACAAATTAGGATGAGATTTGATATTGTTATAGGTATAATGAAGAGAGTGGTGAGGAGGTAAGTTGAGAATCCCCAGTCTAGCTCAGTTGTGGCCCATAAAAGTTAAGATTCCCTCTTCATTTTGATAAAGAATAGGAAATTTAGCCCCAGTGAGGTTGATGAATATGTAGAGGACCCTGTGTCCATAATTCAAGCCGATACAAAATCCACAGTGGCCTTGATGAAAGGCATGCAGCAAGAGATTAAGAGATTGAGGGAACATGCATTGCCTATAGTGCTAGACAACACTACTATTCAGGTAATCAAGGTAGTCATTAATGTCTTCAACCTATACAAGGTCATGAAGAGAAGATAAAAAGATGGGACTCTGAAGTATAATGTGGTCATTAAATTTGACCAAAAACTTGCACTATATGATGTCAAATTGGCAAACTTGGTTAGAGTTGTATGGAGTAATAAGTTCCCAGATTGAAGATATTTCCCCTTGAAGACATCATCCCATCACAGACCATCTTGATGAACAAAATAAGGATACTAAAAATATGGTTGGATCAAGTTAAGGATATAACTACATCCTTAGAAAAGATAGAATTCAAGATTGCCCTCTTGTTGAAGGATGCCATGGTCACTAGGATGACCAAACCTAATGGAACATTCATGGATGACCAAGAATTCAGGACTCAGATGAAGGTATTCATTGCTAAGTTCTAGCAGGACATAGCCAACACCAAGACTACCACTGAGGTAATGAACATTGTGGATTTTGCCAACCAGAGGCTAGAGAGAATCAAGGCCATTGAAGAATAAGTGAGGCTTGTACTTATGGATCACAAAAGGCTCATTCAAGAAACACCTGACTTATTCTGGCATATGATCCTAAAATTTAGATAAATTGACCAAAATTACTTGGCATGCATGGAATTTTGCACAAAAGAAGAGGTAGATAAATAGAAGCAACAATAACATGCATCTCAACAACCTCCTCTAGGAACTTGAGGAAAATTCAGTTTCATTTTGTAAATTTAAATTTAAAATGTTCCATTGTAATATGTGACATTTTATCCACTTGGCTATTTGGGCATCTTTTAATGGGCCCACTTAAACTTGTATAGGCAGTCCTGAGGACTATATATAGGTGTATTCCCCCTCATTATCAAACATGAACAGTTGTTATAGAACTTATATAAAAGACTTAAGAATTCGAGAGATTATTTGTATACTTTATTGTGTATTCTATAGTTTTTGCTTCTCATGATTTTAGATAACTAATGGTTTCTTTTTTTGCCAACTAATCTGATAATAATATAAACATATGCATATGTTAGTTCGATTTTAACACTAGGATAATAAATTTGTTGGTATATGTGCTCTATTTTCATCTTATTTACAGTTGAATGTGCTTATATAATTTAATGTGAATGAGTAACTTTTGTGCAATATATGCATTTCTTTACCTTTGAAGCTTCAATTGTGTTCATTTGGATTTGAGTATTATGCTAGGGTTGATGAATGCTAGTTTTATATGTTTTTGTCATTGAAGTGGAAGAATTGACATTTATAATTGTTTGAAGCAAACTCTCCTTTTTGCCTTACCCTGCTTACATTTGGATCTACCCATGACTCACTTTAGTTTAGATCATTCTATAAATATTCATGGTTTGTTTGTGTTTGGGCAATAATTTCACAAAGATTAAAAAGAAATAAAGTGTCACTGTGTACAATATGTTGTCCCTACAACAAGGTCTACTTGTGGACTTAAAAGTGGTGGTCATATCTTTGCTATTTTTCTATTTTTAGCAGTAGTTGTAAAAACAACTCAAGCCCCAAGTCTTCCAATACTTAAAATTGAGTTTATTACTTTCCCCTATTCCCTAGTGACATAGGGAACACATTAAGTTCATCCATAGGAAGGGAAATATTGGCACTAGAAAGAGGACCTCTATGCAATTACTTTCGTGTATCTTAGTGAAATTGTAGTGTGCTTCATTAAATATATGCATAATTGTTTCAAAGTACACAAATATTGTTAAATAACACCAAAGATTTGCATTTTTTTTAGTAATCCTTGCATTCTTTAAAGGATTTCATCAAAGTTAGTGTTCATTTGTATAAATTTCATAAATAGTTTGGATATTTGTCTAAATTTATGCAAAGATAAGTGAAATACCCCAGTTTTTAGGCATATTGAAGGTTATTTTGGTCATATTTGGAAAGGTTAACATAAATTTGGTAAATAATTTGGATATTTATGAGAATTTGTGCCAAGGTCAATTGTTGAGACCTCGCTTGTACTGAATTTAGGCATTTAAGGTCATAATTACTCTAATTTGTTTGGGATTGAGTAAACCTTTGCATAGTTTTGTGCTATAAATGTTTTGGAATGCTTAAACACTCTCATATTGTTAAATTGGACATATAAATGCTTTGGAATGTTAGACTAACACTGATCTCTACAGGATAACATGTAAAACTAACAATATTTGTGCAAGTATTGAAAACTCTGAGGTTTCTAAGCTTGGATATTCAAAGATCAAGGTAAAACTACTTGATTTGAGGCTTTTTTTTGGTAAGAAGTTGGTTTATATTTATAAATTTTGGCACTGGTGAAGCCACCTTTGAAGATTTTTTATTCTTAGGTTATTAATACCCATTCTACATCCAGGATTTGCCTAGGATTAGAATCAGATCTCAATCTAAACCCAAGATCCTTTTAAAATCCCTAGAAACCCATAGGAAGGCTAGAGCAAACAAAGGTAAACATAGAAAGTCCATGACATAACCAAATTACCCATCTAACCAAAATTTCCATCCCCTCTTGCCAATCATGGCATGGTTAGATGGCTCATCCATCAATGTTCTTGGAGCTGTGCATGATCTACCAAGGAACCCAAAAAAATAGTTGCCTCTCTTCATCCCCACCAGTAGATTAACCATTGAAGAACATATAAAGTCATTCAAGGCATCTTTGAGGCTGCTTAATATAATTCATGAGGACATGGATTTTGATCTCTTTCCTTTTACATTTTGAGATACGACTTATGATTGGTTCCTCAACTTGTTAGAAGATTCCATCGTGGGGTGGAATCAGTTCAATGATACTTTTATTGCCCAATTTGGTAGGGTAGTAAGCATGGGAGTTATGTATCAATAGTTTACCACCCTCAAAAGGGACAAAAGAACCAATTAGAACATCCAATGCAAGGTTCTAAAAGATGTATAGCTTGACATCTCCACCCTATAAGCCGATAGATAATTTAGCTTTAGAGATATACCAAAATGCCTTAGACCCAATGACAACTATCTTCCTGAGGAGAGCCTTGAATATTGACATGTTGCCTTTGGCATATGATGAAGCCATCCATATTGATGAACAAATGCACCAGTAGGGGCATCCTACCTTCACTGTACCAAATAATGACCCAACATTGCCTACTCTAAATGTCATACCCAACATAAATCAGAACATGCCTGCATTAAACCAACTATCAGTAATTAACCAATTACTTTTGAGCCACATTGCACCTAATCAACAGCTAGGATTATTCAACCAAGTGAATGTTTGAGCACATCCCCATAACAACATCAATCAAGCATTGATACCTATAAATAACACCAACATTCAAACTATGACCCAAAAAAATAATTCAGAGCCTCCAAAGGGATAATTAGATTTAATACAAAGAACCGCTCAAAAACTTGGTAAGGATTTCTTGGATCTCAAGAAATAGATGGGAAATACTGGTGAGAGTTCCAATAGAAATCGTAACTTATAGAGATATAATAGACTATTTAATAGGTCTAATAATAATAGTGAGCCTCCCTTGAGCAAGTTGCCTGAGATTAACATTTGCAATTAGCTTTGCCCAACTAGTGCCAAGTACACAATATAACCAGACATGGAAAACTAGATTGCATTAAATTCTATCATGCATTTGAAGCCATTAAAATCCAAATGGAACAAGATGAATTCCAATGATTAAAGTAATGGTAAAGGCTCTAATAATTCCACATGTTTGAGACTTATGATTTTCCTAATCAATATGAAAATGAACTTGAAGATAATGTTGAGGAGGTACATGCTTTCCAACAATACCATAAGAGTAACTATGCCTTGACAAGTAAAAGTTAGAACCCACCTTTGACAACTTCCACCCCACCTAATAAAATAGATTCACCTCCTAATGGAAGGATAAATAATAATCCTCCACCCACTAAAGGTAAGGAAACTCAACATGCAATGGAATCTCCCTACACAACATCAAAAGGTGGATATAACATAGTGGAAGATATGAAAAAGATCAAGGCAAACATAATGTTGCATGAACTTACCCAAATCATTAAACAACATGATTTTCTACTAAAATCATTGAATGAAAATCCTAACTCCAGCAAAGATAAATCGATTCATGCAAATGTGGTAATGTATAATAGTAAGAATGAAGTTCACCTTTTCTATTGAATATCATGATTTTTGGTAAGAATCTTCATAATTGATTGCTCGATTATAGTGATTCAGCTAGCATTTTTCCTTTATGAATGTGTGAAAAATTAGGATTCAACCCAATCAAATCAGAGAAGGTAATGGTGCAATTAGACAAGTCAAGAGTAAAAGTGGTGGGTGAATTGTTAAATATTCACATGCAACTTGCTCATGAACCTTGAATCCAGTAGTTCATTGGCATTCAAGTCATTGACATACCCAAGGCTTATAGATTTTTATTAGGTCATGATTAGATTAAATCCCTAAATGGATATATGTCCATTGATTGTTCCCATATGTGGCTACCTTGGTGTGGGATTCCCAATCAGATCAAGATTGACTAGGAACCCAAAATGAAGTACACTATCACATAACACAATGCCAAGAATGAAAAGGTAAATTACCAGTCCTCTGACTTGGGTGTTTACACTTTATAAACCACTAATGTTGTTACAAGTGATAAGCTAAAAGAGAAAATCAAAGGCCCCTAGACATTACACTTTGATAGTATGCGAGCTAAACAAAACTCTAGCATTGGAATTGTTCTGACAAATATTGAAGGAAAACAATATTTAGCTTCTTATAGATTATAGTTCACTTATACTAATAATTTAATAGAATATGAAGATCTTATTTTAGGACTTCAATTTGTAATCAAACAAAAGGTAAAAGAACTATTAGGCTATGGTGATTCAGAATTAGTTGTTAATCAAGTCGAGAATAGATATCAGTATAAGCTTTCCTATTTAATAAAGTATAAATTTAAAGCTTGGGATTCAATTGAATATTTTGACTCATTCAACATTGTTTCTTTGCCCAGGGAGCAAAACCAATTGGCAAATGCTCTAGCTTCAACAGTGGTGAACTTGGTGCCCCCAAAGCCTTTAAACTTATAGGAGTTTAATGTGGAAATAATTTCATTCCCCTTTGTGCCAAACAACATAAATTACTTCTAAGTTTCTGATGATGATAAGCAAATAATTATCTTCATGTGTAATTATGGCATATTTGAATCCCACATTATCAATGAATAGGATGAAAGTTCTATAAGCATTTCAAAGGACAATGATGATGGATTAATCCAACTCAAGGAGAATTGAATACCCAAGGGCATGATCTCCTTGGAAATGATGTTTGACTTGGATAAACAATTAACTGAAGATATACAACCCAAAGGTGAGTGGAAAAGATTATAAGCAAGCTAACTTAGAAAGTCCCAAGAATGAGCAAGGTGTTAACGTTGGTTTAGTTTGCACTGATGAAGAGTTGAAGGAATTCATTATCCTTTTAACCAAATTCAAAGATGACATTGCTTATTCATATGATGATCTTAAGATATTTGATACTCGTGTTATTACTCACACTATCCCTTTGAAAGAGGCCTGTAAACCCTTCAGGCAAAGATAAAGGCCAATGAATCCAGTGCTAGAACCACTGATTTATAAGGAAGTGAAGAAATTTCTAGATGTAAAGATAATATTCCCCATATGACACTCGACATGAGTTGAAATTCTTGTGTCAGTCCAAAAGAATAATGGATAAATCAAACTTTGTATCGATTTCATAAACTTGAACCAATCCTCAGAGAAAGATAATTATCCCTTACCATCATTGGATGAGGTCATTCAATTGGTGAGTGGGTCAAAAATGATGTCATTCTTTGATGGTTTTTCAGGCTAAAACCAAGTCCTAGTGAATAAGAATGATAGAATGAAAATTGCCTTCATCACCAAATGGGGAACATTTGCATACAAATGAATGCCATTTGGGTTCATCAATGCAGGATCAAATTTACAATGAGTAATGGACCATGCATTCAAAGGATTAATTGGTAAGGGCATCATTATTTAGATGAATGATCAAATAGTTTTTTTCTAAAAACAAAGGTGATCACATGATGCATTTGGAATAAGTGTTAGAGAAGTGCAGGAGGTATGGTATTTATTTAAACACCAAGAAAAGTATCTTTTACGTAACTGAAGGTAAACTTTTAGGACACGTAATCACACGAGAAGGTATGACTATTGACCTTGATAGGATAAACACACTTTCAAAGGTAGAAATCCCTAATAGCAAAAAAGAGTTGAAATCCCTAATAGAAAAAAAGAGTGGAAATCTTTCTTTGGCAAAATTAATTTTGTAAGAAAATTTATCTTTGGTTTTGTAGAAATTGCAAGACCACTCAATGCGATGATGAAGAAAGATGTGAGGATAGAACGAACTGTTGAAGCAAAGAAGGTATTTCAAGACATTAAAGATGTTATTATTCGAGCTCCTATTCTGATATGTCCTAATTTTAGCAAAGACTTTTATCTATACTCTTTTACTTTTGATCACACTATTTCCATTGTCTTGACATAGAAAGAGGATGAAAAAGAGCACCCTATAACATTGATGAGCACCAACTCGAAGAACATGGAGCTTAACTATCCTATTATAGATAAGCAAGCCTATGCTCTAGTAAAGTCCACCAAGATGTTCAGACACTACATCATGTGAAACAAAACATATGTCATAGTGTCTGATCTGGTTGTCAAGTTGATGTTGGGAAAAAATGAACTTGGAGAATGAAGAGGAAATTAGATGACCAAAATCCAAGAATATGATATGGAAATAAAATTTGCTAAGTTGGTTAGAGGCCAAGGTCTAATCCAGCTTATTGTAAATATTGATCCATGTATTGACATTTTACAGGTTGAGGTTGGTCAAGTGTCTAGTGGTGATTGGTACAAGGATATTGCCCACTATTTGCTGCAAGGAGTATGTCCCCTACACCTCAAAAGGGAGCAAAATAGGGCCCTTAGGCTAAGATCATCTCATTTTATGATCAAAAGAGGAGTCCTCAAAAGAAAAAATTATGAGGGGGTATATCTAAGATGTGTTTCTAGAGCTGAAGCCATGGGAATCATGAACAATTTCCATGACAAATTAGGAAGTAGTCACCCTTTAGGGCACACCACATCACACAAGATATTGAGAGTAGGCTACTATTGGCCAACTATATTAAAAATTGCCCATGTTCATATGCAAACATGCCATCAATGTCAAGTGTTTGATCGATGAAAGATAAAGACAACCATGTCTTTGTAACCAATAAATGAAATGAGGCCATTTGCACAATAGGGCCTCAAATTCATAGGAGTGATCAATCCTAACTCCTTAGTGGGGCATAAATTTGTACTTACTACCATGGATTATTACACTAGGTGGATCGAAGTAGTGGCCACCGAGAATAGTAGAGTAATTGATGTCATTAAATTTTTAGAGGAAAATATCATCACTCAATTTGGGATGCCCTTATCTTTAATATACGACAATGGCCTAGCCTTTGCGTCAGCCAAAATCGCTAAGTGGGCATATGACAACCAAATAGTCATCAAGTCTGCTTCAAACTACTACCCTCAGGGTAATGGAGTTGTAGAATCCACTAACAAAAACTTGATGAATGCCATTAAGAAATTTGTAGAGAAGAAACCTAGAGAATGGTAGTCCCTGCTAAAGTATGCTTTATGGGCAGACAAATTGAGATACAAACAGACACTCAAGGCATCCCCATTCCTACCGGTCTATGGTCAGCAACCTATTTTTATTATCACACTAAAGTTGCATACCTATGAGTTTATAGCTGAGTATATGGAAGATGATGAAAGAGTACAATCCTAAATACTGAACATCAACCAAATGGAAGATGCTAGAGATGAAGCATTGAAGTTTTTCAACAAGCATCAGGATGTTGTAAAGATATGGTTTGATAAAAGAGCCAAAGTTAAAGCATTATATATATCAAACTTGGTCCTACAGTGGGACAAGGCCCACGAGAAGAAAGGATAACATGACAAGCTCACTCCTCTCTAGATTGGACCATATCAAGTGGTAAAGATACTAGGCAAAAATGCATTTAGGCTTAAAGACCTAGAAGAGAATGACTTAACCTTGTCAGTCAATGGGTAGTACACGAAACATTACTTCTCTATCAATATATCATAAACTCTATAAGGATAGTAAGCTTGTTTAGAGTTAGAGTAGGTAGGAGTAGAGTAGTTTCCTTTCGTGCTTTACTTTCCTATTATGTTCTTTCTCACTTTCTTGTTTTGCTTTCTTGTTTTGTTGTTTCTCAATTTTTGTTTGTTTTTTGTTGTTTGTTGTAAATTAGTAATAAGTCCTCTGGGCAAGAATTCATTGGCTCAACTTATGCGAGTCTCATCCTAAAAATGGGAAGAAGGGATTGTTGGTTTTAAACATTGGTCATCCAAAGTTTGGAAACCTCTAGCAGTGTCTCAATTTAGAAAAGTTGGATGGGGTTAATTAGAAGTTGGTTTTCTCGTGAAAATTTTAAGTCATTTCAAGACTGTAATATAGTTTAGATGACTGAACATTTGCTTGAACTAATGTTTGAATGTGTGGACCATCATATTGTCACTTAAATCCATCAAGTAAATTCCTAGGGCAGAACTTGATGTCTAAAAGTGAATTTCATTCAAACTATGTCTTGACAAAACCTTACACCTAGCTAATTCTAGTTCCCAACCATTCTAGTTTATGAATACAGGTATTAAAAAAAATGATACACCAATGAAGTGAAATCATAAACTACTTTTAGATTCCATGAATGGTGATTTAGGCAATCTCTACTGGGGCTATGGACACCTGTTTGGCAGTAGAACAAGGCCTAGAGTGGACCCAGAAGTATCTCTATCAGGGCTATCGATGCGTGGTTGGTAGCAAAGCAATGCCCAAGTCATCCTCAACTAAGCACATTATAATTATATAAAATCTAAAGAATGCTTAAGTCATTTCATGTTTGTTGTCATGAAACTTGAAATTTATCATTTCTAAACCCAATGGCAATAGTTAATGAACCTCAAAGCACACACATAGTATGATTGTCTACAAGATTTAAACACTATCTCAAGCCTATGGGCTTTCATTAGTCTTGAAAAAAAAAATTAATACTAACTGAAGATCACAATGAGACAAATAATTTTTTATTCATTTTTAAACAAAAGATTTGGATTCTAACATTTTTCAATGTTCCCCACAAAGGTCACCATTTGTTGATGATCAACATTCCGCTATTCTGAGAATGGGGATCCTCCTTTCTTCAATTTTACTAAGTGTCCAAGATGCAAAGTATGTTAAATCATTTGACTGCATGGAGAATTAATTAAATTCTTCTACATTTTTTGGTTAATCATTCATTTTACAATAAATATTAATACTTAGAAATATTTGAATTATTGCAAGTTTTCTTAAAGTTTTTACTCGGCAATGAATTATTGACCATGAAAGGTTCTATGATATGCAAGCAGGTTTTGCTAAGGAAGTACGACCTGGATTTTCAATAAACATAAATGCAACAATTTTTTATTGATCTTATTAAGCTAGCATTATATTGTGTTTAAGTCATTTACTTGTGCGAGTTTAGTTTAAATTGCCTAAGATGGGCAAAGACATCTTCAAAAAGCTAACTTAGTTTCTTGATCAACCTCACAAGATGTCAAATTAAAGATGTAGATTATGACACCTCAAAGGATGTCAAAGTTTGAACTATGGCTTAAAATGATAGGTATCTACCTTTTTAGGCTTTGTAATGCCTTAGGGATTCATCGTATCCTACATGAGACACTTGGAGTAAATCTACCAAGTCTTTAAGCTGTGTGGCATCATCTAGAGGGCCCACAAGGAAGTTAGCCATTAAAATTCAAATCTTGAGGCTACGTGTCAAGATCTTAGCCCCTATAAGCAAGCTTATTTAATTTGAGCTACCACATGTGTCCCACACATTCTGCCAAGGTGAAAAATCCCATAAGATGTCATCATTTGTCTCATTAGCAACCAATCAGACCCGAGTAATCTTCTAAGGTGATGCATGTTCTTTTTGAGTTCATCGGAGGTCACCACATGTCTGCATCATGTTGCATCCATCCAAAGCTCATGAGGCAGACATCTGGGTTGCACTCGAGCCATTCAATTAAGGTTTAGTTATATAAAACTATCTAAGGTGCCTTTCAAGAATGATACTTGGTAGAAGAACAAATGAAATCTTGTAAGAGTGATGTGTGTCCCCTTTGGGCCCACATGATGATGGTGCATGTCATTCTTACATTATTCCTATCTAAGATCTATAATATCACCTCTAAGAAGGATGCATGCCTCCAGTCAAGCCATGTGATTAGCACTAATTTATCAATAATTATCCAAAATCCTTCTGAGAGAAACACCTGGCAAGCGAAGTTGTAATTGCCCATGAAAATGACACTTGGAAAAGAAAAGCTACTATTGCCTATAAAAGTGACACATGGCATTCTTGTGACCAATCAAAATTGAATAACACCACTTGAGAGCTTGTTGTGAATTAAAAGGTGCCTCATGGAAGGATGCATATGAGTCATCATGCTAAGATACATTTTGAGAGTTCACTATGCAACTAAAAGGTGCCATGTGTTTAGTCTTGAGCTGACTAGGTAGCCTAGTCATATTCAGGACCCATGAATGCCTAGATAGATCTGAGGTGGTAACCATATGTCAAAATATAGCAATATTTAGTTTTAAAGTTAAAATTAAAGGCAAATCAAAGATGAGTTAAAGCTAAATTTGAATTTGAGTGCAATTAATTACCAAAAGCAATAGTTCAAAGATTGTTTCAAATATATGCAATGTTAACAATCTTGCCATTAATATGGCATGAACCAGGATCACCATCAACGTTGCATTAATCAGAGTGATCTATCAAGAGGTTACATAATCAAAGTTTTTGTTGTTTTTATTTCAAAGCTATATGCATTTGCTCTCTCTATTGTTTGCGCTCTCTTAGTTCAACAAAGCTTAAGATGTTTATAAATTACACTCCCAACTGCTATTATCAAAGCTCAAAAGTTGAAGAAGGATACAAAGAGGCATTGATTTCTACCTAGAGCATTGTAAAAGATGGCATAGGTAGGTCCCTCTACTCCAGATAAGAGCAGTTATTTTGTAAATGATGACTTCTTGTTCCAATATAGTACTTTTATTGTCTTCAAAGACACCAAATTCATTCCTAAGGCCATAACATTTGGTAACATGCACTATAGTATAATTTATTTCAATATAGAAGTAGTTAAGGTTGTTGATGAGGATGAGACCATGCCTTATATAATCCAATTGGCTTTGGGTATCTTTGTCATCAATGTAATCGGTCTCCATAAGGTTGCAGCTAAGCAAGAGGTCATGTCATGCACTAACCTAGTTTATGGTATCTTTGGGAGGTCAAAGTGTGAAGACAGGACACTCAAGTCAATATCCCAAGGGCTACTAATTGCTTTCATAGTAGGACCAAGCTTTGAGAATTATTATGACCTTTCCTGCCCATAAATAGAGTATAACCAGGTCATCATCGACAACTGATATGAAGTGCACTCTTTAGATAAGGTCTTGGCTTCATGGGTGACTAACCCAATGGGATCTATTCTCATGGATGATCAAGGAAACTTGTCCATCTAACAATTCATATAGGGAGTTAGAATTGGTCTATCCCTCTTGAATAAAGTATTTGGTAATCCACACATTGCCTATGTAGACATAAGGGCTATTTTGTTGCTGTAAATCATTCTTGAAGACCAATAGATTCCCCCACTTGGGGAAATTATTAGTAATAATTTGGTATATACAATTTAGGACACCTAAAATAATGGTGCCCCATTTTTAATTATGAGTTACTTAATAGATGCAATCTATGCAATGACTCAATTAGGTCAGAATTCATGGTCTCTTGAGCATCAAGAAGTTGTGCCTCAACTCTTATCTATAATGTACATTCATTAGTTCAGATGAAACATAAGAGTGATTGTAGAAGAATTTTACCTAGTGGTCTATAAGTTTATCATCGAATGTGATATGTAGAGCATTCCCTCAGAAGTCAGGCAAACTTTAAGCGACATGGGTAGCTACTGGTTGTACCCAGACTACATAGTCATCATAATCGAGGGCATGATGGTGGCCCCTCTTAGATTACCAAGGTACGTGCCAATAAATCTAGCAGAAGAAGAAATGGAATATCAACTTTTGCATGGAGTTGATGGAGTCTTCAAGAACAAGAATAAAATAACCCCCCGTAAGGTTCCTTACAAGTTGGGGAGGACTAGGATCACAAAGTGGCATGATATCATTGAGGCTGCTAGGAATAGGTATTCTTATCTATTGCCTAAAGATGACTTCGAACCATGGGATCCCAAAAATATCATTACCAATCATCTTTTCAAATTTTAGAAGGATGTAACAATGGATTACAAGCATCAAGAAGAAGTTCATGAGTGGATATATAGAGATGTTATGAATGATGATGTGGTACTCAAGAATGCAACAAGGAAGAACATTGAGCTAGAGATGAGACTAGACAGAGATAAGAAAAGGAATAAATAGTTAGGTCTCGACCACTACCAACCCATAGGAGCATGTTTGATGCTAATTATGAGGAAGGACAAGATGAGGAAGAAGAAGAAAACATTATTATTATTAGGAACATGGCATCTAGACCTCCACTAACCACTTCAAGTGGTCAACCTGGCCCCTCCCAAGGGCCCACATTGTTCTCTATATCTACTATGGGAGCTATTCTCCAAATCCTGGATCAACCTAAACCTAATACCATTCACCTTAAAGAATTAAAACAATGCATTGATCTCTCTATGGAATAATTATAGGCATTGTCCAGGAGGAACATCGAGAAGTTATACAAGAGGAAGAGAGAGCCCAAAACCACTATGAGAGGAGCAATAACCCCTCCATCAGCTTCTCAAATGACTGTTTCTACCACTAGCACACCTCAGAACACCCTTGGAGCATAAGCTCCCACTGTAAGTACCTTCTCACTACCTTCTTTTATAATATCAAGTACATTTGCTTCTACTTCTGCTCTTACATTTGTTCCTCCCACTATTGTTCCCCCATTGGCTCCAATGTAATCAGTGACTGCAACTACCACTATAGGACAAACTAGTAGTTCCTCAAGATTTACCATCCCCCACTTCATTTCCCATGCCACCTCCAATATTTCATTTTCATCAGGCTCCTAATGTACTAGTGCTAGTCAGGCTCTAGGTTACACTCCTTCCCAGGCAACCACAACAAGTGCATCACTTGTCGTTGGTTCCCCAGCATCAGCAAGGCCATTTCAAAATTGTTCATCTTCCCAAAGACACCTTTGCCTACATCCCCATTTAATATCACCATGGCTATAAAGGTGAATTTGCCTCCAAATTTATCCTCATTTTTCCTAAACATGGGCCCTACAAGATCTCTATTTGGCATACTTAGGTAAATAGACCCAATGAGCTTGCCTCACATTCCTACTATAACTTTGGTCTCTACCTCAACTCAAACACCTCAATTGCATCCAAATTCAACAAATACAACACCTACTACTTCCAAAAATTGGGTCAAAGACATTATATAGGCAACAAGACAAGAGGGGCCTTAGGTGGTCCTCTCTGCACCACAAATTGGGATGATATTTGATGCTGCTACAAGTACAATGAAGAGAGTGGTGAGGAGGTAGCTTGAGAATCCCCAGTCCAGCTGAGTTGTGGCCCATGAAAGTGAAGAGTCCCTCTTCACTTTGATAAGGAAGAGGAAGGTTGGCCCTATTGAGGTGGATAAATATGTAGAGAAGCATGTGTCCACAGTTCAATCCAATGCAGAATCCACAATGGCCTTGATGAAAGGCATATAGTAAGAGATGAAGAAACTGAGGTAACATGCATTACCTATAATGCCAAACAACACTACTACTCAGGTAATTAATGTAGTCATCAATGTATTCAACCTATACAAGGTCATGAAGAGAAGACAAAAGGATGGGACTTTATAGTATAATGCGGTTATTAAATTTGACCAAAAAATTGCAATCTATGATACTAAATTGGCAAACTTATGTAGAGTTGCAAGGAATAATAAGTTCCCAGACTTGAAGATATTTCCCCTTGAATGCATCACTCTATTACTAACCATCTTGATGAACAGAAGAAGGATACTGAAAAGATTTTTGGATCAGGTTAAGGATGCAACTGTATCCTTAGAAAAGATAAAATTCAAGATTGCCCTCTTGTTGAAGGATGTCATGGTCACTAGGGTGACTACACCTAATGACACCTTCATGAATGACCAATAATTAAAGGCTTAAATTAGGGTATTTATTGCTAAGTTCTAGTAGGATAAAGCCAATGCCAAGATTTCTACTGAGGTAATGAACATTATGGCTTTTGCCAACCAGAAGCTAAAGAGAGCTGAGGCCATTGAAGAATCATTGAACCCTATACTTATGGAGTACAGAAGGCTCATTCAAGAAACACCTGACTTATTTCAACAAATTATCTTGGAATTCAAATAAATTGACCAAGATTACTTAGCATGCACAAAAGTTTGGACCAAAGGATGAAGTAGATAAACAGAGGCAACAATGACAAACATCTTAGTAACCTCCTACAAGACCTTAAGGAATATTCAGTTTCATTTTGTAAATTTTAATTTAGAATATTCCATTGTAATATTGGCATTTTATCCACTTGGATATTTGGGCATCTTTTAATAGGCCCACTTGTAATTGTATAGGCAGTCTTGAGGCCTATATATAGGGGTATTCTCCCTCATTATAAAATAGGAATAGTTGTTATAGAACTAATACAAGAGAACTAAGAATTTAAGAGATTGTCTATATGCTTTATTGTGTATTTTGTAGTTTATGCTTCTCATGCTTTTAGATAATTAATGGTTTCTTTTCTGATAACTAATCGAACAATAATATTAACATATGCATTTGTTAGTTTGAGTTTAACACTAGGCTAACAAATATGTTGGTATATGTGCTCTGATTTCATCTTATTTGCAATTGAATGTGATTATGCAATTTAATGTGAATGAGTAACTTTTGTGTAATATATGATTTTAGATATACATATTTATTTACCTTTGAATCTTCAACTACGTTCATTTGGATTTGAATATTATGCCAGGGTCAGTGAATGCTAGTTTTATATGTTTTTGTCATAGAAGTTGGAAGAATTGACAACTATAACTATCTAAAGCAAACTCTCCTTTTTGCCTTACCCTACTTATCTTTGGATCTACCCATGACTTACTTTAGTTTATCTCATTCTATAAATATTCATGGTTTGTTTGTGTTTGGGCAATAATTGGCAAAGTTAGAGCAATTTCACAAAGAATAGCAAGAAATGAAGTGTCATTGTGTACAATTTGTTGTCCCTAAAATAGGGTCTGCTTGTAGACTTAAAATTGGTGGCCATATCTCTACTATTTTGCTATTTTTAGTAGTATTTGTATAAATAACTCAAGCCCTAATTCTTTCAGGACTTAAAATTTAGTTTATTACTTTTTCCATCTTCCTTAGTGACACAGAGAGCACTTTAAGTGCATCAATAGGTTTGATGCAAGTATCTTGTATAAAATACCTTCTAAAAAAAGATATGACCACCTAGATGCTTTTGGATTTGAATTCACCTTCACTCTAGTGCATTTAGATATGGGTCATGTATTTTTTCTCTTCGTGAATTTGTAAAACCCTAGTTCTTCATCTTCATAGTGACCTTGGGAAAAAATGGGTTAGTGGGCACATGGTCTCAAGCTGACCCCAAAGAACCCTCTGTCAATGAGTGCTACCTAAATAACCAATACTTTGAAGAGGGCCTCATACTGATGTAGTTCTCTCCTACATGTTGGATTGTGTGTGAATTATACAATGTGCAAGACAAGTACAATAATGACCTAGCTTATAACTTAGAAAATATATCTCTTGGGCTACTCCTTTAGTACTTCAGACTTGTAAATGTGTTGTACCTATGACTAGTATAGAAATAGGGAAGCTTTATTCAATTAAATCTTGATAGAGTGTTTTTGATAAGTTATCTTGGTCTATTTTTAGTCTCTTACTAGGTCTTGTAGGTGAAGAATGGATGAGGGTTGATCTTGTATTTATATCAATATGTGCAAAACAAGTAGAATAATGACGCATCTTATAACTTAGAAAATATATCTCTTGGGCTACTCCTTTAGTACTTCAGACCTGTAAATGTGTTGTACCTATGACTAGTATAGAAATAGCGAAGCTTTATTCAATTAAATGTTTGATAGAGTGTTTTTGATAAGTTATCTTGGTCTATTTTTAGTCTCTTACTAGGTCTTGTAGGTGAAGAATGAATGAGGGTTGATCTTGTATTTATATCAATCCATTTGGATAAGTAACTCACATTAAATCACTTAGGCTAACCATTAGGATATGTTTCATCTAAAAAATAGATGACTTTCAGGCACTGGACACTTGTGTCACGTCAGGACAATAACATCAAAGCTAGTGTTTGTCCCAAACATTAGTGTCCAAGGAGTAGGAAAGTAGGTACACATTCAAAACTTGCATAGATAGAAGATAAGGACATTTTAAACATTTTGGGTAAGATAAAAGGTCTGGGTCATCAACATAAGACTGGTCAGACTAAGAGATATAGGCCAAGGGGCATAAGATAGAGCATATACGAGACTTATGGAAGCGGGAAATGTCTATATCCAAGAGGAACAACCAAGGTTTGAGTATGTCAAGTGTACAAGACTTAGGTTATATATAATCCATAAATATTTTCTACAAAAATACATTCATGGATAGATTATAAATCTTTCAATTGTAATGAAATCATATAGGGAATATGCTAGTATACATATCTTAGATAAATCTATGTACAAGACATCGAGAGATATAATTTTTGATGCACCTATTCCACTCATGTCAAAAATCCAATATAATATGCTTCCCTTGAGAATGATATATATCGACGTCTTTTACATATATTTATCTAAGATATGTATGTGAATAAATTTAAAAAATAAAAATAAAATATCACCAAATATTCTATCAAATGTATCAAAGAATATTTAAAACATTTTGCGTAACATAAAACTATGATGAAATTTAGGACCCGTACCAAAGATAATTAGCGGTGATGACGATCCTATTTGATAAATTTTTAATCTAGATTTACATTATTTTCTTCATTTATTAAATACTCTTAAAATAATAAAAATACATAAAATATTAATAATGTATAATTTTCATATATTTAATTAAAATAAATTGGGCATCAATTTTTTTAATAGAGAAATATATTTATTAATTTATATGTTTTGTTATATGACAAAAACTCTGCTATGCAAATCTCATTATCTTACATTTATTTGTCAGTGCTCATGGATTGAATACTTGCTATTACATCAAACCCTTTATTGAAAAATAGATCACTCCTCAAGGTAGAACATTTATTCCCCGTTTTGCAAAAAGAAAAAAAAATATGACACAAGGAGTTTACCATTGCCAAAGCAAGCAAAGAGTTTGCACACCCATGAGGATTATTTGGTCATGACATTTAATGCATCTATCTGTAAACTTATCTATGAAAAAAAAACTAGTTCTCTTTGGTAAATTTGATTTTATCTATCATGTTTTTTTAAAACCATTTCTCTAAATTATTAGGATGGAAATAATCCACCAAACATCTAATAAAAATAGAACCTTAGGGCGATGGAGTGATCAAAGATTTATACCCATAATAGATTGTTCATATTCAGTAAGTGCAACCCCTTTTCCACCCCAACTAGTTGAGGGGGAATGAGTAATGGATGTAAGGTTAGATTGACTAAAGACCGAATGCCTAGAGTGACAAATGATGTTATTTATATATTTATTATAGATTCTAGATGTGATAGAATATGAGGGACACCCAAACTGATAGATGAGATTACAACTTGTATACGTGATATGACCCTCAAGCTCCCAAACTAACTTTAAATAGATGAGTGTATCTCAATTAGAGACTAGATGAAGAGAAGAGATGAATATGTGTATCCCTCTAACACCTAAACTGACTAATATATTATTTTTCAGGCCCCATATAATATATAATATTATCTCAGATTGGTTGGATAGTTGAGGGCCTACTAATATCTATAGGGCTTACTAATCTTTAGAGTCTATAACCCATAATCCCATATGTCACTCTTTCATTTAGTTTGGGTGCTCCCACATAATTCAACTTCTATCGAAGGTACATATATATAGTATAGGGCCATTCATATCATGTATATAATTTCATCCTTCAATTTGGGCATTTAGTTTTTAGTCAACCAAGACACCAATCATATTATGTTTAAAATAGATAATAGAGTCTAGTTTGGGTGATCTTTAGTTGAGGTATTAATCTATCTATATAACTGAGAAGGAGGGTTTGACCCCCTTCTATCTATATGGGGAAAGGAAGCCTATCTAACTAGTCATTGGTTTTGGTACTAGTCATTAGTAACATAGGGTTGGGTTGAGTCTAGACCATTCTAGACTATATTAGTTAACCATTGATTGTATATATCTAGTAAATAACTTACTCCTTGTTATATATCTATAGTATCTAAATGAGGTACTCAACTTATCATACTATAATTGTAGGTTGGTATATAATATAATAGGGTAATGTGTTATAGACTGTATTAAACTTCTCCTTCTATCTTGGGTCCTAGGTAGTAAAGTATATTGCTCTTGGCCTTGGACGAGGGGATAAAGCATATAACAGAAAGTGTGGTCATCCATATGTGTTTAATGATGAACAAAATAGTATGGGTGCCTACCTCTATCCTATCGAGAAATTAGAGAATGCCCGTTCTCCATTCCATTATGCCTTGCCTTCGATAGACACACCTAGCTCATAGCCTATGGATGGATAGATGGGATCCAATCCATATGATGTGGTCCCTATTTGGGTTCACATTCACTCCATTACATCCCACCACCCTTGGATGCCATTATAAAATGCCTCTCCACATAATAAAATAGTTTAGATATAATTTAAATCAACTATTTTTTTTTTAATAAATTTATAAGGCACTATTATGCAAACGCATTAGCCACTTCTGAATGAAAAATCTGACCCATACAGGGCATTAAAAATGCAACTATCCTAGATGGGTGTTAATGCCAACCCCCACTCTATTGTTATTGAATAAAAAATACATTCATTGATAAATTATAAAACTTTCAATTACAACAAAATCATATAGGGAATATACTAACGTACATATCTTAGGTAAATCCATGTATAAAACATTGAGAGATATAATTTTTGATGCACCTATTCCATTTATGTCACAAATATAATATAATATAGTTCCCTTAAGAATGATATATCTCAACGCCTTTTACATAGATTTATCTAAGATATGTATGCTAATATTATATATATATATATATATATATATATATATATATATATATATATATATATATATATATTTGATGAAATCTTTGGTGATATATATATATATATATATATATATATATATATATATATATATATATATATATATATATATATATATATATATATCACCAAAGATTTCATCAAATGTATGAAGGAATATTTAAAACATTTTGTGTAACATAAAACTACGATGGAGATGGATAGATGGGATCGAATCCATACAATACGGTCCCTATCTACGCTCACACACACTCCATTACAACCCACCACCACCCCTATATGCCATTGAAGAATGCCTCTTAGTGTAATAAAATAGATTAGATAGAATTTAAATAGACCATTTTAAAATATATATATTATAAGGTACTATTCTACAAGCCCATTAGCCACTTTTGAATGAAAAATCTAACCCATGCAAGGTGTTAAAAATATCACTACCCTAGATGGGTACTAACACCAAGCCCCAATCTCTCATTATTGAATAAAAAATACATTCACATAAATATTATAAAACTTTCAATTACAATACAATTATATAGGGAATATACTAGCATACATATCTTAGATAAATCCATGTACAAGATATCAAGAGATATAATTTTTGATGCACCTATTCCACTTATGTTACAAATCCAATATAATATAATTGTCTTGAAAATGATATATCTCGACGTCTTTTACATAGATTTATCTAAGATATATATTTTAATATATTTTATAAATAAATTAAATATCACCAAAGATTCTATAAAATATATCATCGAATATTTAAAACATTTTGTGTACAATATAGAACTATGATGAAATTTAAGGACCATACCAAAGACAGATAGAGGTGACAATAATCTTGTTTGACCTATTTTTTTCAATATGTATTTACATTTTTTTTTCATTTATTAAATACTCTTAAAATAATAATAAATTCATAAAATATCAATAATGTATAATTTACATGCATTTAATTAAAATAAAGTGGATATCATTTTTTTAATAAAGAAATTTATTTATTAATTTATATGTTTTTTATATGACAAAATCTCTGCCATGCAAATCTCATTCTCTTACATTTGTGTGTCAACGCCCATGGATCAAATACTTGTTATTACATCAAACCATTTAATGAAAAATAGATCGCTTCTCAGGGTAGCATGTTTATTCCCCATTCTGCAAAAAGAAAATAAATATGGCACAAGGAGTTTACATTGGCTAAAGCAAGCAAAAAGTTTTCACAGCCATGAGGATAATCTGATCATGACATTTAATGCGTTAATCTACAAACTTCTATGTGAAAAAAAATAGTTCTCTCTAACAGATCTAATTTTCTCTATTATGTTTTTTTAAATTATGTCTCTAAATTATAAGGACACGAATAACTCACAAACTATTTGATAAAAATAGAACTATAGGGTGATGGAACAAATCAAATATTTCTACCCATAATAGATTGTTCATGTTTAGTAAGCACAACCTCTTTTACTACTCCGACTAGTTGAGGGGGGAATGAGTAATGGGTGTTAAGTTAGCTCGATTAAAGACCATATGCCCAAAGTGATAGATGATATTATTTATGTATTTATTACAAATTATAGGCTTGATAGAATATATAAGACACCTGAACACCTAGACTAATGGATGAGATTACAAATCATACACATGATATGACCCTCGAGCACCTAGACTGACTTTAAATAGATGAGTGTATCTTGATAAGAGATTGGATGAAGAGAAGATATGAATACGTGTATCCCTCTAGTACCCAAACTGACTTTAAATAGATGTGTGTATCTCCATTAGAGACTGGATGAAGAGAAGAGATGAATACGTGTATCCCTCTACACCCAAACTAACTACTATGTTAGCTCATGGGCCCCATATAATATAGAATATTCTCTCAGATTGGTTGGATGGTTGAGGGCCTACTAACCTCTCCCAGGTTTACTAATCTATCAAGGGCTTACTAATATTTAGAGTCTATAACCTGTAATCCCATTTGTCACTCTTTCATTCAGTCTAGGTGTTCCCGCATAGTTCATATTTGGTCAAGGGTAGATATATAGTATAGGACCACTCATATCATGTATAAAATATCATCCTTCAATCGAGGTGTTTAGTCTTTAGTCAACAAAGACACCAATCATATTATGTATATAATAGAGGATAGAGTCTAGTTTGGGTGATCTTTAATTGAGGCATTAATGTACCTATATCATTAAGAAGGAGGGTTCGACCCCACTCTATCTATATGGGGAGAAGAAGCCTATCTATCTAGTCATTGGTTTTATTGTTGACCGCTAGTAACATGGGGTTGGGTCAAGTCTAGACTATAGTAGACTATACTAGTTAACCATTGACTATAGATCTCTAGTAGATAATTGAGGTTCAAACTATTTGTTGTAGATCTATAATAGTTAAATGAGTTACTAAACTCATCATAATCAAACTGTAGGTCGGTATAGAATATGATAAGATATTTTACTATAGACTATATTGAACTTCTCCTTGTGCCTTGGGTATTAGGTAGTAGAGTATAGTACTTTGGGACTTGGGTGAGGGGCTAAAACATATAACAGAAAGTGCAGTCCTCCATCTATGTTTAGTAGTGAACAAAATAGTATGGGGTGCTTACCTCTATCGTATATAGAGAATGGTGAATGCCCATTCCCCATTCCATTGTGCCTTGCCTTCGACATGCATGCCTAGCTCACAGCCTACAGATGGATAGATGGGATCTAATCCATATAATGTGATCCCTATTTGGCCTCACACTCATTCCATCACTATGCATCACCACCACTGGATGTCATTATATAACCCCTCTTGGTGGAATAAAATAGTTTGGATAGAATTCAAATATACCATTATTTTTAAAAAAAATATATAAGGTATTATTATGCAAGCCCATTAATGACTTTTAAATGAAAAATTTGACCCATACAGGGCATTAAAAATTCCACTACCCTATATGGGTACTAATACCAACCCCCACTCTCTCGTTATTGAATAAAAAATACATTCACAGATAGATTATAAATCTTTCAATTGCATTGTAATTATATAGGGAATATACTAGCGTACATATCTTAGATAAATCCATATACAAGACATAGAGAGAGATAATTTTTGATGTCCCTATTCCACTCATGTCACAAATCCAATATAATATAGTTCCTGTGAGAATGATATATCTCAACATCTTTTACATATATATATCTAAGATATGTATGCCAATATATTTTATAAAAAAATTAAAATATCACCAAAGATTCTATCGAATGTATCAAAGAATATTTTAAACATTTTGTGTAACATAAAACTATGATGAAATATTGGGCCCATACCAAAGATAGTTAGAACTGATGATGATTTTGTTTGATAACTTTTTTAATCTATATTTACATTATTTTCTTCATTTATTGAATACTCTTGAAATAATAAAAGTACATAAAATATTAATAATGTATATTTTTCATATATTTGATTAAAATAAATTGGGCATTAATTTTTTTATAAAGAAATATATTTATTAATTTATGTGTTTCGTTACATGACAAAATCTCTACTATGCAAATCTCATTCTCTTACATGTGTGTGTCATTTGCTTACTTGTTTGTATAGTCATTTTCTTACTTGTTTGCTATTTACTTACTTGTATAGTTAATTGTTCACTTCCTTGTCTATTTTACTTACATGGTTTTCATTATTGTAAATGCCTCTTTTTATCTTGTCTTTGTTTGTTGTTTCTTGTGTCTAAATCACTATGTGCATTATGAATGGTATTATTATTATCTTCCATATCATGATGAACTAAGTCTTGCACTTATGACACTATTATTCCTTACATGTATAACATAATTGACATCATGGTTTTTCCATACCATTGATGCATATTGTTTTACGCTATATCAAAGAAAGGTTATTCAACTATTAATGTTGAAAATATTGTTGGAACCCCAAGAAAATAAAGTAAACAAAATTAGTTATCAAACCATCTCACACCCTTGGATGAAGCATCTCGGTGTCATCTCATAAAAATTCATTATGATTTACTCTTCAGAGAATCCATGACGTGTTGAGAAGATTGACCCACAGAGCACTTAGAGGTTGTAGTCTATGTCGTCTCTCCTACGCATTTTTAATGGATAATATGTTAATCTTAAATGGATACATATCCATCTCACACACACTTTATAACATTTATAATCCCATAGAATATCACATCAATTTATTCAACCTCATCATTTTTATCTAATGAAAATTTTCAACATGATTACATTCTCCTTTCTGAAACCTTTGTTTTGTCATAAACGAGAGTTCAAATAAAGTTTTGAGATAGAAGTTATGCCATCTAGAAGATGGCCACTGCAAGTGCAAAAAAAATTTGTCACTATCTTTAATGAATTCACCACTATCTTTAATGAATTCACCATTTGCTAACAAATTCACCATTTACTTACAAATTCGCCATAATCAATGCCAAATTCACCTTTTTGAGAATAAAAAATTCATTTCCCTCTCCTTTTATAAGCATTTAACTGCACAAAATAAATTTTGTTTCACCATACATCCCATAATCACCTTTCTTCCATCCATCCATATCCAATCATGTGATCCATCATCATTAATCCATGTAGTCACTTAACTTATTTGTTTATGCTTACACATCAATCATATAAAATCATTTTTTACTCTTTCCATTCAATCTCTTACAAATTTCGATTGAGATTGAAAAAATCACAACATCTATCCTTTGTTCATCACTTCATCACTCAATCACACAAATAATCAATCAATAAATTATTTAATTTAATCCACACTCATTGCTTTATAATCAGGGTATATCATTCCCACGTCTGCTCATATGAAGCCTGAATCATAAAGCACCTCAAAGCATGAAGCTAATCTCAAGATATATTAAAAACCAATCCACTGCTTGCATATCATTGCTTATGGGTAAATCAATACATCATCGCATCTAATCACAATGTGAAATTATTAGCTCAAGTGGGTTAGTAACATCCATGGGTCAATACATCATCACTTTACATGTCTTCCCACATTAGGAGAACTACATATAACACGATATTCCCAAATGGATTATGTTCAAGATAGATTATGTAGGCAACAGTTAGAGACACATAGTCTTTAGGTTTAGTTCAGCCACCATAATCCATCCAAGTCATTTCCTCCACATTTTAATCCATCTATTAATTGAATTACTATATATCTTTATCACTGCTTGCAACTATCGATCTTGTAAACTTTTCTCCACATCAAAAAATCTACATTTTTGATTCTACGAGGGTCAATTTACCATCATTGGGATATATCGTTCCCACATCCACTCGTGTGACCCCTGAGTCCTGAGCACCATCCAAATGTGCAATCAACGAATAAGAAATATGCTTTTCCCATCTCGCTCTTTAGTAATTATCCACTAAGGGCAAATCATTTTACACATTTTTTAATATTGTACGTGTTTTATCAATTTTAGTACTTTGGTTTATTAACTTTCATTATAACCACTTCATCATTTTCATTCAATCATTTCAAGCATCCATCTACTTTCCTGCACAAACATTTGAGAGGGCATAATCACATTCATTTTCATGTATCTGGGGTGACCTTTTCTCCACGATCATCAACGCTTTACTTTGTTTACTGATATTTGAAATGGTATTAATTCTTAACACCCTTTCAAAGAGGGGGAAATGTAGACACCTAAATTTCACCATTTAGTGTTGAAATTAACTCTGACATGTTAAATCTTCCCCAACAACAATTCAAATTCAAATCAGCATTACTTTCCTAAAAAAATCAAATAATTAATTAATTATATTCGTGCACAACTATTTTCTTTCAAAAGTAATAAAAACTCATATTTTCCACCTCACCCAGACATCCTCCATGTTTGTCTCAACCATGTGTTGTTTTATCCAACTACTCCCCCAACTACCTTATGAGTCATCTTAAAACATTTCAACTTCTAAGCCAACTTAGCCAAATAACTTGACTCGTTCTTGTTGACTAACTCAACCAACTCCCATTTTTTCTCAACCAAAGGAATTGGTCATCATCCTCATGGATGAGGACTAATTCCTCACCATTGATTATTTTAATAATTCAACAAATTCAAATAATCCTCAACCATCTGATTAACCTCCTGCAAACCCATAAATTGATGTGCAATCCATCACTTTCAATCATCCATGTTTATGTTATCAAAGTGTTATCAAATTGTCAAGTAAATCCAAGTGAATCCAAACCATCAAAAATCTTCTTGCATACCAAAATGTTGCCCAATTCTCTTTGCCTTGAAGAAGAGTTAGACACCCACATCTATTGCATTTAAGATCAAATCATGTTTAATCACAATGGAGGAAGCTTATTCCACTTCGGTTTTATAAGTGTGTGTGTTTATTTTACTTTTTTTCATTTGATGCTCTATCATTGAAGTCTAAGTTTATAGTTTAGATTTGATTTCATTCAATTTGATTTCTTAGATTGCATTTTAGAACTAGAGTTTATACAATGCCCATTGATTGAATACTTGTTATTACATCAAACCCTTTAATGAAAATAGACCACTCCTCGGGGTAGAGCATTTATTCCCCATTCAATAGAAAGAAAATAAATGACATAAGGAGTTTAACATGGCCAAAACAAGCACAAAGTTGCACAACCATGAGCAATATGTGATCATGATGTGTAACGTGTCAATATGTAAACTTCTATAGGAAAAAGTCATTCTCTTTGACAAATCTAATTTTCTTTACTATGTTTTTTTAAATATCTCTCCAAATTACAAAGACACAAATAACCTATCAATCATCTGATAAAACAAAATCATAGGGTGATGGAGCGAATCAGAGATTTCTACCCATAATAGTGTTAGATAAAGAATGGAACATGGTAAAACCGTGAATTATAATAGAAGGAACACATGTGTGAAGTATATGATTTTATCTTTTGTATAACTTTTATATGCATTCAGTCTTGTAAGCCTAATTGGGCAATAGAAGAATGTGAAGAGTCTTTCCTTTGGTATCTCAAAAGGCTAGAATGTGATGAGACAATAGAATGTAGAAGACTATATATAGCCCTTTGTTGTAATAGTATATGGTTATGATGTGTTGATAGAGATTAATAGAATCGTTCTGTTATTGTTTTCTTAATCTTGTCTTATAAATGGTTAATCTACAGTGAGTACTCTATTTTACTTTAATTTGTTATCGAATGCTATGCTAGTTATGTTCCATCTTCTGTTAGCATATATTTTATTTATGTTCTTGGGTGCATCTTTGTCTATCATAGATGGTATGTATCATTGTAGTCTCTTCTACACATTTTTTTACTCTCCATTATGCAAGTTATCCTTGTAATTAGCACGTTCTGGAGTATTTCCAAGAACCTCTGTGAACAATGGTCTGGTGAGCGTTGAACCTATTTGGATGAAATATGTTGAGATGGTTGTCAAGGCAAAGAGACATAGATAGATGGTTAGATGAGATAATCTGTAACTTTGTAGAAGAAGAAGCATAGAGAGTTAGAAAAATTACAAAGAGGATTATCTAAGAACACCTCTATGGTGAAATCTATTAAAAAAAATGGGTGAGTTACCTGGATTGTTAGCTGCATGTCTAGCTAGACTAAAGTACTATTACTTCAGTCTGAGGAGAACATAATTTATAGTATGGATCAAGGAAAAATTATAAATATTGTGCAAGATAGATACCAATTGGTCCTGAGTGGTAGATTATTGGATGAAGACTACAATTGATGGCTATATTGTTGAGTTCGTAATATAAGGATACATAGCTTTTGAGACTCCACAAGATTGATTTGTCCAAGGAATCAGAAGGAATTTTTTATAGAGACTACCTTTATTGATAAAAATGTTTGTTGTGGAAAAGGCCATGGTTCCTACTCTAGCTAACATGGAGTAGTCACTTCAGGCACCATGGGGGTGTGTGCAGGAGAAAGTAAATGACAAAGCGTTGAGTAAAATGAACTTGAACATGATCCTAGAAAATGGAAGGTGAAAAGACTCAGAGTGAGAAGAAAATTTTGAGATTAGAGAGGGAAATACGATAAAAAAATAACATGGAATAAGATAAAAGACCCAAAAGTAACTCCGAATAGGACTAGGAGTAGAGAAGAAAGTGTTATAGTTGGAGAAATACAAGAAAAAAATGTTAGAGGAGAGAGGTTACTAAGAGAAGATGTGGAAACTATTGAAATAAAAGGGTATGTAGAATATGAGAAAGGGCCTGAAGAGGAAGAAAATACTAGAAGCAATGATGCATAACTAAAATAGTTAAGAAGTCGAGGTAGATCGCAGTTAAGGGAAGGGTTATTAGCTGGAACTAGGAAGGAAAGTTCTTGAAAATAATAAAATTAAAGGTAGTAATATTGTAGGTTCAAGTTCAAAGTTAGAATAATTTAGAAATAAATGTCATTCATTTCAAGGGTAGGCATCCCCCAAACCCACTTTATTTATTGAAGGTAGAAAAAGTACAGAGAGAGAAGTAGATTTAAGTTGGTTTGATTCTTTTACTGACAAGTTTGAAAAGCTTAGTGTAGAAACCAAGCGGGCATTAGAAAGAAAGAAGTTATAGGAAGTAGGATTTATTTTTGCCTCTAAAAATATTAGTGCACAATAACCTATAGTCATAGTAAATTCTATGTAATTGCCTAACATCATAACAACAAGTGCACAGTCATCACCAATTATAGTTGCTAGTATTTAGACATTTGTAGTAATAACTACTAGCCTACCAGCTATGGCACTTAAATGCAGGTATGTTTATGCCTTTAATGCCTTATGATGTGTGTAAGGACCCCAAATAATACTTGGTAACCTACAAAATGATATAGATTGTAAAAGGGGTAACATTGGATGATGTGAAGAAGTGTGAACTCGTGGGGGCTTTGGCAGGACATGCCTTGGAATTCATTTTCAAAAGAAATGTAAATACCCTTGATCTCACACAAGTTAAAGATTTGATAGTAGAATAATTTAAATTAAAAAATGTTCTAGTCAAGTTATTTAAGACCTGAATGAAATTTGACAAAAAATTGAAGGAATGGTTGGAAAATATGATCACAGGTTTTTCGATGTGATGAATAAAATAAATTTTATTTTAGAAGTCAAAGATAAGGCTGCTTGTTTCATAAAAGGTATACAACCAAGAATAAGGTTTGTTATTGCACAATCACAATTCTCCACCAAGGCTGATGCTCAGTCTACTGCTATACAATTAGAAGAAATAGAAGATTACATGGATCTTCCATCAATGGGATCAAAATTAGAAGTTAAGTTAGATGATTTTATGAGGAAGATGAATGAGTTACATGAAAATGATAAGCCTAAAGTAGGCTTATGGTGTGTAGAATGTGATCGAGAGGGACATCACAAAAATGACTATCCAACAATTAAAATAGAATTTTGTGAAATCTACAAGGTAATTGGACATCCTATGTCTAAGTGCCATATTTTCTAGTAATATAATCAAAAGTCACATATCTTATACTGTAATTTTTTCAAATCTACAAATCATGATGAGACAAGTTACCAATCTTTACAAGAATTAAAATAATATATAATGAAGAACATCTTCACAGTTGTGGCTTAACAAATATCAACTTTGAAGCAAGCAATTCCAAGACCAGATGTGGAGATGATAAACGTGAATCAAGGTATTATGAGATGGATGCCTTCATCACCATAATGTCAACCACAAGGCATAACAAGATTGACTAATATGTCATCTCCCTCATACCAATATTCTTGTCAGTATGCACAACCATGGGATAATATGAATCTTCAGCAATAATAGGTAAAATGTGTTGGTTGAATATTTTGTCTATCAGCGTACTGGTAGACAAAATAGGTCTGATCAGCCAAAGTTGGAAGATTAGTCATCCAAATGTGTAAGTTTATCACATCAAAAGGAGACTGCTTTCTCCTCTCATCAAGGGGAGGTTCCCTGTGGATATGCTATATATATGTATAAGCAGAAATTAATACTCAGGGATAGGACAAGCCATCCATCTCTCTTTCTTTAGAGATGATGTGTACAAAACAAAGGAAAAACTCAAGGAAATGATAGACAGTACTCCTCTTCTTTCAGAAGAACTATTCAGTTAGCCACAAGAATACTCCTGGAAATAAAAGTAGAATGTAATTGAAGGTATGGTAACCAACAAATCGAGACACAGCAAAAAGTTTGCACCTAAAATACTCAAGAGTAATATACGAAGGATGAGGAGGGCACAAAGTCTTTTCAAAGTCCTTTACACAACAATATAAAGAAAACACACTGAAGGCAACTATGGGGGCACAAAGTCTCTCCACAGTTGATTCTTCAGGACACCTTCCTGACTAATTTTACTAATCCTGCTTGTTAAATTAATGGAATAGAAAATATATCAAGGAAAAAGACATAAGAACAGTTTCCTCAACAACAAAGATGTCACAACACAAAGTCTAAAAAAGTCCCTTGCTTTCTTATTCCAGTAACAAAATATGATCAACAGACTGAGCACAAAGTCTCAATGATGCCTCTCAATTTGGGCAGAGTTTCGTTCAGATTGTCAAAAAAGAGATCCTTTTACAAATAAAAAAATCCCTTATATAGCCACTTCAAGGACTCGGGAACAATAATACATCATGATGCGTTGGGAACTGTTAGGAAGACAATCTGGAACTTTGGGGCCTTTTTACCCATTTGATCTTCTCAATGTAGATAAACAAGCTACACAATTTAAAGATTACAACTTTCAATGTCCACTTGGCAGTCTGATCTTGTCTTCATCGTTCCTTCTTTTTTGGTTAATTGAATCGGGTCCTGGATTCATTTGTTGTTCTGTCTTTCCTCGCTTTCAGCTGGTTTTGATCTTGAATTCTAGAAATGCATTCAGGTCTATAAATCCAAAGGATCAATGGCTATTTCATGGACTTTAAAATTGACATTTACATGCCCGTCGATGTGCTCTCAACGGCTAGTTCCCTGTCCTAAATTTGACATCTTCAGGGGCATCGCCCCTTGGTCTTCTTTTGACTTTTGGCTTTGTATTCTTCCAGATTGGACCTGCCCTTTTAGGCCTTGAGAAATGACATGTGTCGAGTCAGAATAGCCCTTTACTCTAGCTGCCGAGAGTCCCCCACAAGGGCACCTGCCCTTCGGGGTCTTTCAACAGCCCTTTGCCTTGGCAGTTCTCGCAAACAAATCCCCAGGCTTTCTATTTAAGTCCCCCGCAAACTATCCTTCAGGCAAATTCCCAGGTGTTTTCTCTCGAGGGTAATTTCCACGGACATTTGTCCCACGGAAAATTCCCACGGACAATTTGCCTGGGGAAAATTCTCGCAGACAAAAGTATACAGAAATTTGTTTCGCAAAGTCTTTGACTGGGCTTTGGATCTTTTGAGCCTACAGCCACTTAGAATTCTTTCAGACTTTTTGTCTGAAGGAATTCCTTCGGACAGAAGTCTGAAAGAATTAAGTGTTAGCCAATTTTCAAATGCCTTAAACAAATCCAAAAGAATTATCTCTCGGCTTCCTTGAAAAATGACCCTTCCGAAGGGTGCTTTTATGGATTAAGTGTCTTCCGCAAGGGCACTTGTCCTTCATGAAGTTTCCTTTTGTATTGAACCGCCCCTTTGAACTTTGACGTTGAACCAATCGGTTGAACCAAAAATGGTTTAAGACGATGGTTCAATGACTGAAACAAGCCGATGCACTAAACATTGAACCAAGCATAATGAACTTGCCTTTGAACCAACAGGAACTTTGATGTTGAACCAATCAGTTGAACCAAGGCTTTGAACTATTCCTTTGGTTGAACACGCCATTGAACCTTGAACCCATTCAACCTTTAAACCAAAGTGGTTCAATGGTTCAACGGTTCAATGGTTCAAGTTGCCTTGATTTGGCCAAGTGTCTTGAAGCCGATGAACCAATTGAATAGATTGAACTTTGAACCTTGATGAAGCGCTTAACTCTTGCCAAAGATGTTGAACTTGTTGAACCTTGAACCTGTTGAACCTTAAGTGGTTCAATGGTTCAAGTCTCTTTTTGTACTTAGATGCTTGCCGATGAAGATTTGCAACTGAACCAAAGTTCTGAACCAATCCTAGAGAATGACTAAGTATTGAAAACTGATTCTTTTGACTGAAACCTCTGGCAGAAATCTTTGAACCTGTGTAAATGAACCTGCCTGTAGAGTCTGTAGATAAAAAGTCTGTAGAAATCAACATGTAAAACCCATTGAACTTGACCTGTAAAGTCTGTAGATTTTTTGAGAAGCTTTGAAAATGAGGAATCTGAATGTCTAGGACAAATTTTTGAAAATGGAAGATACAATTTTGGTCTGTAGGACCAAAATAGTTCAAATTTTGTCCCAAAAATGACTGCTACTTTTAGGGGACAACAAGATGGACTCCAATTTCTCCTCATCACCAATATGGAGGATATGATATGCAAATGAATTAGTGAGGAAATGCTGGACAACAATCACAAGGGTGGGAATATCAACATAATAGAGAAGGTTATAGAGGGGAATATAGGAGAGGATATCATGGCGAATATCAATGAGGTCACAAAAATGATAATCGACAAGCTCGACCCCCTATGTAATGTTATCTATATGATACATATAGTCATCATGTTAGATATTGCCCCACCAACCCTTAGAGATAAGTATGTTGTGTGTAATGCAGGGTTGAAGGTCAACATTAAATATATGATTACCCAGTTTTGGAGAAATAAAGAAAGGAGAAGCCAGTGCACAATGTAAATATGATCAATGCGCATACAAAAGAAAATGTATTTGTGTAAGTCAACACAAGGCAATAAAGAGTTGAGCAAGGCTTACCTTCTTTAGAAATGCCTTAAGATCATGGCATTATAAAAGTTTAGTAGGATAAATATCTTAATCCTACTATAGAAAAGAATTTAATATATCAAGTTACATAGGTGTTACAAGAAATACAACATAAAATAGTTTTTTAAGACAATAACACAGATATTGATGCTCAAATATATGGTCAAATTATTAGAATAATAAGGCAAGAAGGTATTGTGATTGCTTTAATAAATTTGATGAAACTACTTAGCACACTATGTAATGAGGATATATCCCATAATATCACTAACTTCCTACATAATCTACTGGAGTGTGCGCAATGAGGATAAATAAGGGTTGATAAAGTAGTTCGGTATGTCAAGACCAAGAAGCCATGGGATGTGGATTCGTAAATGGATATTGAGTTGGCTGGATATGAAATTCTAAATGTAGTATTTGACTTTAGAAGCACAATCAATATGATTCCTCAATCAACATGGGAAGCCATTGGTAGACCAACTCTGAGCTACAGTCCAGTAACATTGAGTTTGGTGCATTATGGTAGAGTTAAACCCATTGGTGGGTTAGAAGATGTTGAAATTAAAGTGGCTAAGCTTAGTATGTGAGAGGACTTTGAGGTCATTGACATGAAGACAACAAAAACTTATTACCCTACCTTAATTGATAAAAAATGGGCCTACAATGACCAAATGACCATCAATACTATGCACAATCAGTTAGAAGTGCATGAGAAAGATAAAATAGTGTTCATACGGGTCTTAAATAAGTTTGAGCAAAATCCATATATCATCCCAAAATAGGCAGAGTCTCCTTATGCTTATGGGGATAATAGTTAGTTTAAAGTGGGTACAGATGAAAGGTAAAATGGGGTGTAGTTTATAAGGTGTCAAAATTGGAAACTGGGTGTTGCGTAACAAGAAGAACTAATATTCAAACTTGTTATGACAAAGTCTCTGGTTATGCAGGTTCACATCTAAGATTGTGTTTCTCCTTTAGTGCGCTCTTTGACAAGATCTGAAGTAGACTTCCTTTATAATACTAGTGCAACTATGATGGACTATACTAAACCAACCCAAGAAGGTATTCTATTTTGGGATTATACATTGTCCATAAGTGGTGACTCGGATGTGCACATCTTGAATTGGTCTCATAGAGATCATGAGTTGCAACCATTATGTATGGTGTTTACTGCAGAATGCCAAATACCTTAATAATTTGTGACAGAGGATCTCAATCTATTCATATTGAGGTTTGAATACCATGTACCAGATGTAGATCAATGGGTTAGCACACTAAGCTATGCACTAAAATGAATTATTGTAACATGGTGGGCAGTCCACAAAAACTCAAAAATACAGTGGGAGGAAGATTAAAAAATCTTTTGCGTAAGGTTTAGCTACCAGCTAGTGTCAAATCAGAATGGTCTTTCTTTCAAGAGGGTTGATTTTTAGAATTTCACATCCATAAATGCATGGATATATGGACCACACAAAGAGTATAACCATGATATTGTGTACACATATTTAGCCACACCCTTGCACCTCTACTAACATCTTGGTATATGCATCAAGAGCATACAAGGGAAACCAAACATTGGGTATAACTTCAAGAAGATTTCATTCAAAATTTTGTGTTTGAAGATGATAATCCACTAGTACATAATGATTTGCATAAAATTAATTTTTTTTATGTCATGGATGAGCAACAAATTTAACAACTGTAGCTAGATCATTAGGAGGCTGCACAGGACTTGAATCTCACACTACGCAATACAAAGCCAACAAAAATAATAATTTCTTATTTAACCATGTAATAGAATAATCAATGATCTAATAGAATCAAGTGACAATGATATTGATGGAGACCTTGATCTAGAAGGTTTCTTTGAGACACAACATGAAGATGAACCCAAACCAGTGCAAAGCGTAGAGCAAGTGGAAGAGGAAAAACTTCACACCATCAACATTTCGTAATGTGAAGGCAAGCATATTCTACAAGATACTTTGTCGAGTGGATTAGGTAAAATACATCATAAAACTTTGTAAAATATTGAAGGAAATATTAGGACATAGTTGACCCCTAAGCTTACAATAGTGGGAGTTTATCGGGGACAAGAAAAAATATCTGAGACCTTGCAACTATTAAGGGATTATCAAGATGTGTTTCCAAGTAAATTCTTGGAGGTAAAAGGCATAGACTCATATCTAGGAGAAATGTACATTGAACTAAAAGAGTGTGCACACCCTATCAAAAAGTGACCTTATAGGCTCAATCCTAATATGAAAATCAAAGTAAAGGCCAAACTTGATCAAATGAAAGAAGCAATCATTTATCCAGTTGAAAAGATAGAGTGGGTGAGTCCTATGGTTGTTCAACTTAAGAAAACATGAGAATTACAGGTGTATGGGGACTACCGTACACTTAATGACACTTGTGTTAATGATCCATTTATAATTCCTTTTACACATGAAGTCCTTGAATCCATGGCTAGGCATGAGGTATATTCATTTACAAATGGTTTTAATGGATATCACCAGACTTAGATTGCCAAAGAGGATCAAGCTAAGACCACTTTCACTACTTAATGGGGATCATTTGCATACAAGGTAATGCCATTTGGTTTAAAAAATGCACATGTTGTATTTTCTAGAATTATGGTAAATGCATTCAAAGATTTCATTCATGATTTCCTAGAAGTATATTTGGATGAATGGTCTATCTTCTATATGTTTAAAGAACACTTGTCAGAACTAAGATTGATGTTGGATCAATGTCAGTCTTTGTGCATCGCTTTAAATTTAAAGAAGTGTCTATTCTTTACACCCTTTGGTGTCTTGCTGAGACATATTGTGTGTAATGATGGTATTTTGGTTAACCTAAAATTGTTGTTATAGTAGGAATGCCACCTCCTGCTAACTCAAATGAAGTGTGCACCTTCCTTGGTCATACATGATATTATCGAAATAGATTGTCAAACAACATTCATTGGGTTAAAGTAAAGAATAGTAACGACAACGATCTTAGTATTTATTGATTAAAAGAATCCATTCCACGTACATTTGGATGCTTTTAACACCACAGTAGGAATTATTTTAGCACAACCAGTCAAAGGTGGGTTAGACCACCCGATACATTTTCCCAGTAGGAAACTATCAACTGTAGAAAATAATTACGCGACCATATAAAAAGAAGCACTAGCTATGTTGTTCACCTTGAAAAAGTGTTGGCATTACTTATTGGCTACTCCTTTCAAGTTCTTCATGGATCACCAAGCATTGTGATACCTTGATAATAAGTTAATGTTGGGAGGACGTATATCAAGGTGGTTAATGCTCTTTCAGTGATTTTAATTTCAGATTAATGTTAATCTAAGACAAGAGAATGTGGGGCTAGATACCTCAACATAATTCAAAATGGGGAGGAACTAGAGGAACTCAAAGATGAATCCCCATATGCACATTTATTTAGAACTTTTGCAATTCCTGATAACATGGAAGACATTGCAAATTTATTTGAACAATGAACATTTTATGTGCACTACATTGAGTAGGATAAGAAGCAAATGGTTATCTAAGTCATATTGTATAGCCTTATTAATGGATTCTTGTACAAGCTTGGAAAATATGATGTATTGCATAGAGTATCTTTGAAGCATGAGTGATCACAGCTTCTCCAAGAGGCTCATCAAGGAATTATATGAGGTCTTTTCATAAGAGAAGCCACTGTAAGGAAAATACTACATAGTGGTCTTTGGTGGCTTACATTATTTTAGGATGCACATATATTTGCTGAAGATTGTGATGTCTGTCAAAGAATGGACAAGCCAAAATAACATGACAAAATGCCTTTAGTACCCATGCTTGTGGAACAACCCTTTGAACAATGGGGAATTGATTTTGTTGGACCTATAACTCCTCTAAGTAAGTGTAATCACACTCGATATATTATTACTATGATAGATTATTTTTAAAAATGGGTGGAAGCTGCTACCACTCCAAGCTGTGATGTGAAATATGCTACTACATTTTTATATGAAAACATCATCATGAGGTTTGGATTTTTGGTTAAGCTAGTAAGTGATAAAGGCACATATTTCCTAAATAGTACCATCAAGACTCTCATTGATGAATTCATGATATCGTACCACAAAAGCATAACTTACCATCTACAGGCAAACGACAAGAGAGAAGCATCCAATAGAGTATTGGGGAAGATGTTAACAAAAAAATTTAATGTTCAAACGGATGATTGGGAAGACTGAATTCCTTTGAACATTACAAAATTTTGTTAACATCTTCCCTAATACTTTATTGGATGCTTGTGCCTAGCCATTTGTCTATGGATGGTAAGTTGTGCTTTTATGTTGTGATATCCTAAATTCTTCAGTGAGAGTCTTAATAGTACTATTTAGGAAATGTGTGCTTTTATCACTTACCAACTTAACTGGACATCCAAACCTCATGATTTTGTTTTCATATAAAAATTTTGTAACATCTTTTGGACCGTAACTTGGAGTGACAATAGCTTCCACCCATTTCATGAAATAAAATGTCATAGTAATAATATATCGAGTATGACTACACTTACTTGGAAGAGTTATAGGTACAACAAAATCAATTCCCCATTGTTCAAAGGGTTACTATGCAAGCATGGGTACCAAAGGCATTTCATCACATTGGTTTTACCATGCTCCATTCTTCATCCAACAAATAGATTATTCATGTTCGATAAGCATAACCCCTTTTTCCACCCCAAACTAATTAAGGGGGAATGAACAATGGGTATTAGGTTAGCTTGACTAAAGATCGAACACCTAGAGTGATAGATGATAATATTTATGTATTTATTATAGAGTATAAACATGATAGAATAAGTGGGACACCCGAACACCTAAACTAACATATGAGATTAAATATTATATATGTGATATGACCCTCAAACACCCAAACTGACTTTAAATAAATGAGTGTATCTCAACTAGAGATCAACTGAAGAGAAGAGATGAATACATGTATCCCTCTAACACCCATACTAACTACTATATTAAGTCACAGGCCCCATATAATATAGAATATTATCTCAAATTATTCGGATGGTTGAGGGCCTACTAATCTCTCTAGGGCTTACTAATCTATCGAGGGCTTACTAATCTTTAGTCTATATTCCACAATCCCATCTATTACTCTTTCATTTAGTCTGGGTGTTCCCACATAGTTCATCTTTGGTTGAGGGTAGATATATAGTATAGGGCCACTCATATCACCTATATAATCTCATACTTCAGTCTAGGTATTTAGTCTTTAGTCAACCAAGCCACATATCATATTATGTATAAAATAGAGAATATAGTCTTGTGTGGGTGATCCTTAATTGAGGTATCGATTATATAATCGAGAAGGAGGGTTCAAACCCCTTTTATATATATGGGTAGAGGAAGTCTATTTAGATAGTCATTAGTTTTGGTGCTAGTCACTAGTAACATGGGGTTGGGTCGAGTCTAAAACATACTAGACTATACTAGCTAAACATTGATTGTAGATCTCTAGTAGATAACCAAGGTACAAACTGCTTGTTTTATATCAATAGTAGCTAAATGAGGTACTCAATTTATCATATTTTTACCATAGGTCAGTATAGAATATAGTATGGTGTTGTGCTATAAATTGTATTAAACTTTTCCTTATGCCTTTCTTGTGTAGCAAAGTATAATACTTTGGGCCTTGGGTGAGGGGCTAAAGCATATAATAGAAAACACAGTCCTCCATCTATGTTTGGCAATGAATATAATAATAGATGTTGCCTTCCTTTATCCTATTTGGGGAATGGTGAATGCTTATTCCCCATTATATTGTGCCTTGCCTTCAACATGTATGCCTAGCCCATAACCTATGGATGGATAGATGGGATCTAATCCATATGATATGTTCCCTATATAGGCTCACACTCACTCTATTACAACCTGCCACCATCTTTAAATGCTATTGTAGAATCCCTCTCGGCATAATAAAATGGTTTGGATAGAATTTAAACAGACTGTTATTTTTTTAATAAATTTCAAGGTACTATTCTATAATACCTTTAGCCACTTTTGAATGAAGGGCACTACCTGGAGGTTGAAAAGACATGATGGACAAGTTCCCCAGACTCTCTCTGGCTATTTCCCCTACTCAACCATAAGAAGATGACAAGGACACTACTCAAACTTCTGGTTGGGAGTCAATTCCAGATGGTAATGAATTACCAAGCTCGGGTTGGGGTCCAGATGATATGGATCTTCCACCCTTTGGCATTGTTCTGGTAGCTTAATGTTCTCTTTTATGATGTTTTGATGACTTGTTCTTAGCTAAGGCCCAGTGTTATTTTTGCTTTTGCTATTTCTTGTTCCTAGGCTTAGCCTAGTCTAACTTTTAGGCATGTTTCCATACTACCTATTTTTTTTATGAATTATTTATTTTTTATATATTTTGTTAATACATAGATATATTTCATTAAAAAAAAATTGACCCGTGTAAGTCATTAAAAACACCACTGCCCTAGATGGGTGTTAATGCAATTATATAGGAAATATACTAGCATACATATTTCAAATAAATCTATGTAAAATACATCAAGAGATACAATTTTTGATGTGCTTATTCCACTTATTGCACAAATATAATATAATATAGTTACCTTGAGAATGATATATCTCGACATTTTTTACATAGATTTATTTAAGATATGTATGCTATTATATTTTATTAAAAAATTAAAACACCAGCAAAGATTATATAAAATATATCAAAGAATATTTAAAATATTTTGCGTAACATAAAACTATGATGAAATTTAGGGCCCATACCAAACATAGTTAGAGCTGATGACAATCCTATTTGACCTAATTTTTTAAATCTGTATTTACATTATTTTCTTCATTTATTAAATACTTTTAAAATTATAAAATAAAATAAAAAATTAATAATGTATAATTTTAATATATTTTTTAAAAATAAATTAGGCATTAGTTTTTTCATAAAAAAATATATTTAATAATTTATATGTTTCGTTATATGACAAAATCTCTACTTTGCAAATCTCATTCTCTTACATTTGTGTGTCAATGCCCATGGATTGAATACTTACTATTACATCAAACCCTTTAATGGAAAATAGATCACTCCTTTCTTTATTATTTTTTATCTTACGATAATTTTATTTAGATGCGCTAAAATAATGTGAAAGAAAAAGTCAGTTTGACATTATTTTATTGACTTTTTGAAGAAAAAGGAAAAACTTTTATCTGATAATCAAATGGACCTCAAATTTAAAATTGTAATTAAAAATAAATATAAAACGTCTCTTGACATAACTACTATTTTTTTCATCTAATATTTTGAACATTATTTTAAAAATATATATAAATATGATTTTATTTTAGAAGATAAAGACAAGGCTGCTTGGTTCGTGGAAGGTCTATGACCAAGAATAAGGTTCGCTATTGCACAATCCCAGCTCTCCACTAAGGTTGATGCTCAGTCTACTACTATACGAGCATAAAAAATAGAAGATTACGTGGATATTCCATCGATGAGATCAAAAGTAGAAGCTAAGTTAGATGATTTTATGAGGAAGATGAATGAGATGCATGAACTTAATAAGCCTAAATTAGGCTTATGGTACGTAGAATGTGGCCAAGAGGGACATCATAGAAATGACTTTCCAACAATTAAAATAGAATTTTGTGAAATTTGTAGGGTAGTTGGACATCCTACGTCTAAGTGCCATATTATCTAGTAATATATTGAAAAGTCACACAACATGTACTGTAATTTTTGTAAATCTATAAATCATGATGAGATAAGATATCAAGCTTTGCAAGAATTCAAATAAGATATAACAAAGAACATCTTCACAGTTGTGGTCCAACAAATATCAACTGTGAAACAAGTAATTCCAAGACCAGATGTGGAGATGACAAATGTGACTTAAGGTATTATGGGATGGATGCCTTCATCACCATAGTATCAACCATAAGGCCTAACAAGATGGAATAATACGTCATCTCCATCATACCAATTTTCTGGTCAATATGCACAACCATGGAACAATACAAATATTCAACAACAGGCAAATTGGACTCTAAGTTCTCCTCATCATCAATATAGATGATATGATGTGTAAACAAATCAACAAGGAGGATATATTGGACAATAATCACAAGTGTGGGCATATCATTATAATAGAGGAGGCTATAGAGGGGGATACAGGGGATGATATCGTGGCGGATATCAAGGAGGTCATAATAATGATAATCGATAAGTTTGACTCCCTATGTAATGTTATCTATGTGGCACATATAATCATTATGTGAGGAACTACCCCGCCAACCCTTAGAGACAAGTTTATTGTGTATAATGTAGGGTAAAAGGTCAACATCAAATAAAAGGTTGCCCAGTTTTGGAGAAACAAAGAAAGGAGAAGCCAATGCACAATGTAAATATGATCAATGTGCATCCAAAATAAAATGCATTTGTGCAAGTTTTCACAAGGCAATAGAGAGATGAACAAGGCTTATCTCCTTTAGAAATGCCTTGAGATCATTTCATTGGAAAAGTTTAGTGGGATAAATATCCTGATCTTGCTATAGAAAATAATTTAATGTATCAAGTTGCATAGGTATTATAGGAAATACAATAGAAAATAGTTTTAGAGGATGATAACACATATATTGATGCTCAAATATATGGGCAAATTATTAGGATAATGAGGCAAGAGGGTGTTGTGACTACCTTGATAGATCTGATGAAAGTACTCAGTACACTACGCAATGAGGTTATATCTCACAATGTCACTAACCTCCTACATAATCCCCTAGAGTGTGCACAACGAGGACAAATAAAGGTCAATAAAATAGTTTGGTATGTCAAGACCAAGAAGCCTTACGTGTGGATTCGTGAATGGATATTGAGTTGCCTGGATATGAAATCCCAAATGTAGTATTTGACTTCAAAAGCACAATCAATATGATTCCTTTATCAACATGGGAAGCCATTAGTCGACCAACTCTGAACTACAATCCAGTAACACTGAATTTGGTCGATTATGGCAAAGTTGAACCCATTGATAGGTTAGAAGTTGTTGAAATTAAAGTGATTGAGCTCAATTTATGAGGGGACTTTGAGGTCATCGACATGAAGATAACAAAGACTCATTACCCTACCCTAATCGATAAGAAACGGGCCTACAATGGCCAAATAACCATCAATATTGGGCACAATTAATTAAAAGTGCATGAGAAAGATAAAATAATGGTCATACGGGTCCTAACTAAGTTTGAGCAAAAGCCATATATCATCCCAAAAGAGCTAGAGACTCCTTATGCGTATGGGGACAATAGTTGGTTTAAAGTGGGTAAAAATGAAAGGCAAAATGGGGTGTGGTCTATAAAGTGTCAAAATTGGAAACCAAGTATTGTACAACAAAAACAACAACTAGTATTCAAACCTGTTATAACAAAGTCTCTAGTTATGCAGATTCACATTGAAGATTATGTTTATCCTTTAGTACACTCTCTGACAAGATCTAAAGTAGACTTCCTTTAAAATACTAGTTCAACTATGATAGACCATATTGAACCAACCCCATAAGGCATTCTACCATGAGATTCTACACTATCCATAAGTGGTGACTCGGATGTGTACATCTTGAGTTGGTCTCGTAGAGATCATGAGTTATAACCATTGTGCATGGGGTTCACTGTAGAAGACCAGATAACTCAATACTTTGTGATAGGGGATCTCAGTCTACTCATATTGAGGCTTGAACACCGTGTACCAGAGGTGGATCAATGAGCTAATGCACTTAGCTATGCACTGAAAGGAATTACTACGACATGGTGGGCAATACACAAAAACTCAAAAATACAGTGGGAGAAAGCATGCAAAATCTTGCATGTAAAGTTTCAGCTACCAACTAATGTCAAATCAGAATGGCCTTTCTTTCAAGAGGGTTAATGTCCATAATTTTACATTCATTAGTGCATGGATATATGGACCACCAAAGGAGTAGAACCATGATATTGGGTGCACATATTCAGCCACACTCTTGCACCTCTACACAGCTTGGTATATACATTAAGAGCATAGAAGGGAAACCAAACATTGGGTGCAATTCAATAAGATTTCATTCAAACTTTTATGTTTGAAGATGATAATCCACTAGTACATAATGCCTTGTATAAAATTAATTTTTTTCTATGTCATGGATGAGCAGAAGATTTAACAACTGTAGCTAAATCATCATCTCATCAGGAGGTTGTGCAGGACTTGGATCTCATACTACATAATTATAAAGCCAACCAAAAAGAACAATTTCTTGTTTAGCCATGTAATAGAATAATCAATGGTCTGATAGAATCAAGTGACAATGATAGCGGTGTAGATCTCGATCTAGAAGGTTTATTTGAGCCACAACATGAAGATGAACCCAAACTAGTGTAAAGCGTAGAGCAAGTGGAAGAGGAAAAACTACATAACATCAACATTTCATAACGTAAAGGCAAGTGCATTCTACAAGATACTTTGCCTAGTGGATTAGGTAAGATATCTCAAGAACCTTTGTGAAATATTAAAGGAAATATTGGGATAGAGTCAACCCTTAAGCTTGCAATAGCGGGAGATTACTATGGACAAGATCAAATCTCTGAGGCCTTGCAACTATTAAGGGATTATTAAGATGTGATTCCAAGTAAATTATTGGAGGTAAAAGGTGTAGATCCATATCTAGGAGAAATGCACATATAACCAAAAGAATGAATGCTCCTTATCAAAAAATGACCTTACAGGCTCAATTCTAATACGAAGATCAAAGTAAAGGCTAAACTTGATCAAATGCAAGAAGTTGGAATCATTTATCCAATTGAAAAGGCAAAGTGGGTGAGTCTCATGGTTGTTCAACCTAAGAAAACATGAGAATTATGGGTGTGTGAGGACACCATGCACTCAATTACATTTGTGTTAATAATCTTTTTCTAATTCCTTTTACAAATGAAGTCCTTAAATCTGCGGTTGGACACGAGGTTTATTCATTTATAGATGGTTTCAATGGATATCACCAAATTTTGATTGCCAAAGAGGATCAGGCTAAGACCAATTTTACTACTAAATGGGGATCGTTCACATACAAGGTAATGCCATTTGGTTTTAAAAATACACCTATTGTATTTTTTAGAGTTGTGGTGAACACATTCAAAGATTTCACTTGTGATTTCTTGAAAGTCTATTTAGATGATTGGTCTGTCTTCTCTCTGTTTAAAGAACACTTGTCAAAACTAAGGTTGATGTTGGATTGATGTCAGGATTTATGCATCAATTTAAATTTAAAGAAGTGTCTATTCTTTACAACTTTCGGTGTCTTGCTGAGCCATGTTGTGTGTAATGATGACATTTTGGTTAACCCAACTAAAACTGTTATTATAGTAGGAATGCCACCTCCTACTAACTCAACTTAAGTGCGCACGCTCCTTGGTCATATGATCAAACAACATTCATTGGGTTAAATCAAATATTGTTAACAATACTGATCTTAGTATTTCCTTACTGAAAGAAGCCATTCCACATACATGTGGATGTTTTTTACACCACAATAGGAGTTGTTTTAGCATAGTTAGGCAAAGGTGGGTTGGATCACCCGATATATTTTACTAGTGGGAAACTATCAGTTGCAAAAAATAATTACACGAGCATAAAAAGTGAAGCATTAGCCATGGTTTTTGCCTTGTAAAAGTTTTGGCATTACTTATTGGCTACTCCTTTTGAGTTCTTCACGGATCACTAGGCATTGCAATACCTAGTTATTAAGCCAATGCTGGGAGGATGTATATCAAGGTGGTTAATGCTCTTTCAGGAATTTCAATTCTAAATTAGTGTTAAGCCAAGATGAGAGAATATGGAGCCATATCACCTCAACATACTTCACAATGGGGAGGAACTAGAGGAACTAGAAGATGAATCCCCAGATGCACATTTATTTATAAATTTTGCAGTTCTTGATAACATGGAAGACATTGCAAAATTCTTGGAACAAGGAATTTTTTTGTGTGCACTACATTGAGAGGGATAAGAAGCAAATGGTTACTTGAGTCATACCGTATAGCCTTATTAATGGATTATTATACAAGCTTGGCAAATATGATGTATTGCATAAAGTATCTATGGAGCACAAGTGACCACAGATTCTCCAAGAGGCTCATCAAGGAATTATAGGAGGTCATTTCATAGGAGAAGCCAATACAAGCAAAATATTACATAGTGGTCTTTGGTGGCTTACGTTATTTCAGGATGCACATAGAGTTGCTAAATATTATGACATCTATCAAAGAATGGGCAAGCCAAAATAGCATGACAAAATACCTTTGGTACCCATGCTTGCGGAACAACCCTTTGAACAATGGGGAATTGATTTTGTTAGACCTATAGCTCCTCTAAGCAAGCACAATCACGCTCAATATATTATTACTGCAATATATTATTTTACCAAATGGGTGGAAGTTGTTGCCACTCCAAGTTGCAGTGTGAAAGATGTTGCTAAATTTTTATATGAAAATATCATCATGAGGTTTGGATGTCTAGTTAAGTTGGTAAATGATAGAGGCATGCATTTCTTAAATAATACTATCAATACTCTCACTGGGGAATTCATGATATCACACCACAAAAAACATGACTTACCATCCACAGGCAAACAGCCAAGGAGAAGCATCCAATAAAGTATTGGGGAAGATGTTAACGAAAAATTGTAATGTTCAAAGGGATGATTGAGAAGACCAAATTCCTTTGAACATTACAAATTTATGTTAACATCTTCTTCAATACTTTATTAGATGCTTCTACCTGGTCATTTGCTTGTGGATGGTAAGCCGTGCTTTTATGGTGCGATATCATGAATTCTTTAGTGAGAGTCTTGAGAGTACTATTTAGGAAATGTGTGCCTCTATCACTTACAAGCTTAATTGGACATCCAAACCTCATGATGATGTTTTCATATAAAAATTTAGTAGCATATTTTGCAACGCACCTTTGAGTGGTAGCAACTTCCACCCATTTCATGAAATAATTTGTTGTAGTAATAATATATCGAGCACGACTGCACTTACTTGGAGGAGCTATAGGTCTAACAAAATCAATTCCCCATTGTTCAAAGGGTTGTTCTACAAGCATGGGTACCAAAGGTATTTCATCATGTTGGTTTTACCATGCTCCATTCTTCATCCAACAAATAGATTGTTTGTGTTCAATAAGTGTAACCCCCTTTACCACCCTAATTAATTGAAGGGGAATGAACAATAGGTGTTAGGTTAGCTTGACTAAAGATCGAACCCCTGAGTGAAATATGATATTATTTATGTATTTATTACAAAGTATAAACATGATAAAATATGTGGGACACCCAAACACCTAGACTAACATATGAGATTAGAGATTATATATTGATATGAGCATGCAAACTGACTTTAAATAGATGAATGTATCTCAAGTAGAGATCGATTGAAGAGATGAGATGATTACGTGTATCCCTCTTAACATCCATACTGACTACTATATTAACTCACAAGCCCCATATAACATAAAATATTCTCTCAAATTAGTCAGATGGTTGAGGGCTTACTAATCTATGTAGGGCTTACTAATCTATCGAGTGCTCACTAATCTTTAGTCTATAATCCACAATCCCATGTGTCACTCTTTCATTTAGTCTGGGTGATCCCACGTAATTCATCTTTAGTTGAAGGTAGATATATAGTATAGGGCCACTCATCATATTACATATAACATTTAGTCTTTAGTCAACCAAGCCACATATTATATTACGTATATAATAGAGAATAAAGTCTAGTGTGGGTGATCTTTAGTTGAGGTATTAATCTATCTATATAATTGAGGAGGAGGGTTCTAACCCCCTCTATCTATATGGGTAGAGGAAGTCTATTTAGCTAGTCATTAGTTTTGGTGCTAGTCGCTAGTAACATGGGGTTGGGCCGAGTCTAGACTATACTTGCTAACCATTAACTATAGATCTCTAGTAGATAATCGAGGTATAGACTGCTTGTTTTATATCTATAGTAGCTAAATGAGGTACTAAATTTATCATAATTTTACATTAGGTCGGTATAGAGTAGAGTAGGCTATTGTGTTATACACTGTATTAAACTTCTCCTTGTGCCTTTCTTGGGTAGTAGAGTACAATACTTTGGGCCTTGGGTGAGGGGATAAAGCATATAATAAAAAGTGGAGTCCTCCATATGTGTTTGGCAGTGAATAAAATAATAGATGCCACCTACTTTTATGCTATTTAGGGAATGGTGAATGCTCATTCCCCATTCTATTGTCTTGCCTTCAACATGTATGCCTGGCCCATAGCATATGGATGGATAGATATGATACGGTCTTGATCTGGATCATATTCACTCCATTACAATCCACTATTATCTTTGGATTTTATTGTAGAATACCTCTCAGCGCAATAAAATGGTTTGGATATAATTTAAATAGATCATTGTTTTTTAATAAATTTTTAAAATACTATTCTACAAACCATTAGCCACTTTTGAATGAAAAATTTGATCCATGTAAATCATTCAAAACACCACTAGCTTAAATGGGTGTTAATGCCATTATGTTCAGAAAACAATAAGACATCAATCATTATGGTGAAGAATTGCTTACTTTGTATGGCACCTTTGATTTGATCATTTGTAATGGCATGGATAGATGTAAGAAGTCTAACAATTTTACTTGTAACACATACAATGGGGCAAGTGTTGTTGACTATGCAATTTATTCTAAAAACATGCTAGAAAAGATAGAGGAGGTCACGATTGGTGAGCACTTTTGAGAGTTAAAATTTGATCATAGACCTATGTATGTAACACTTGTGTTAGGTTGTGGAGCTAAAAACTTCACCAGGATGCGAACAGGAGTTAGGGAGGTTGCAGAGTGTTTGCTGAGTGTTATAGTCACCGGCGTCGGTCAGGACAACCGACGTCGGCAGGGTACAGACAGAAGGCAACCGACGTCGGTCAGGAGTCGGCCGGCGTCGGCACCCCTAGGCAAACAGGGACCGACGTCGGTCACCTGTGTGGTTCGGACTGAGTATTTTACGGGCAGTTAGCTAATGAACCAAGTGTTTGCATGTCAAGAGCCAAATTTAGACTAGAAGCTGCGGATCTAATTATTGTAATTAGGTGTCTAATTATTGTTTGCATGATATCTATTTAAGAGACTCATTGGTTGTATTGTAAACTTGTAGCTAGAGAGTAAGAGAGCAAAAATAAGCTCCTTCAGAGAGAGGTGAGCAATGGTGTGTTCCTCCTAGTGCCACAATACCAAGAGTGGGTACTGGTTTGGAGAATCAGAGGGGTTCTTCGTGTTTGTATGATCTTGGTCAGCGGATATGCATGGCTTCTTTTGGAGATCTACAATGGTGAGTAAGGTTTAGTGATTTGCAGGGAGCAGCAGAGAGCAGGAGATCTACTTGGAGTACGGTTGTGTACTTGGTGTACTGGCAGCGTGTTACTGACTAGTTGGAGAGGTGAACATCAATTCTATATTTGAGTTGATTGTTGGGACCGAGAGAGAGAGGGAAGAAGGTCTTGAGGTGTGGCGAGCCTTTGAGGTGGAAGAAGAAGTGGCATCTTCTTTATTGTATTTTCTTCAGAGTATTTAATACAATTGTGTATTATCTCTCAAATCCTATGTTGTTTCATATTTCTAGTTACTTATTGATTTTGGTATAATTACGTGTTTAGTTGTTAATACAAGAAGTAATCATATGTGCTCTAATTGAGGAGCAAGATCCTGACAACTTGCATGGCCAATAAAAAGTTAGCAATTGAAAAAAAATGTAGCCCCCATAACAACGAATTAAACAGGGTAGATTTCTTTTAAATTAAGAAAACCATAATAGCTTCAAGGCAGCAGTAGAGCAATTATGTGAAAAGGGGACAACTAGCTCACAACCCCTCAACAGTCATGAGTTAACCACTATAATCCAAGGAGCACTTGAGAAGTGCAAAAGGGCAAAGAACAAGAAGTCAACAAAAAACTATTTTCCAGTAAATATTTGGTTTGATGACGATTGAAAATTTGCAAGGAAATATCTGAAAAATCTAGGCAAGGAGAAGATGAACATTAAGTGTTACAAGCAAATCATAAAAGCAAAAAAATATAGTTTATGAGCACAAGGAGGGAAGATTTAATCTACCTAGGTAAGAGTAATCTTGAGCTATTTTGGAAGGAACTTTAGTCAAAGAAGAAACAAATAGATAATAACAATAACATCACTGGTAGTCAATGGTTTGATTATGCAAAACAACTGTATGAGTAGGAAATAGAGACTGAGCCTCCTCCCGTGATCAATGTGACATCTAAGCTTTTCACTGTATAAGAGGTCAAGGTTGGTACAAGGAAGTTGGGGGTTGGAAAAGCTAAGGACTTGGTTGAAATTCAAGCACAATACCTTAAGTTGGGGTGGAGATTCTTGCACCTCATATTATGAGAATTTTCAATAACATTATTCAACATGGCTTCCCTAGAGATTGGATCACTAGCCTAACGATTCCTCTTTTTAAGAGTGGAGACGTTAACAATCCCTCTAATTATAAAACTATCATGATCAATCCATTGTTTACAAAGTTGTTTGGTAGCATGGTTGAGAGAACAATCAACAACTGGGCATAGGAGAAGGGTAAGAGAGCAAAAGGGCAAGCAGGTTTTAAGTCTAAGCACTCTACTTTAGATCATGGAGTTACTATGAGACATATCATTGAAAAATTTTGGGATGAAAAGGAAGAGGCTTATTGCTATTTTATTGACTTTAAAAAGGGTTTTGACACGGTCCCTAGAGATAAGTTACGGTGCAGGATGAAGGAACTTGGCATTCTAGAGTATCTTAGAGTGGTTATCCATAGATTATATGAATATGTTCAAGTTAGAATTAAAACTTCAACAGGCATCTCTGAAATTTTTAGGAGCGACATCAGAGTTAAGCAAGGATGCCCTTTATCACCCACTCTTTTTGACTTATACATTGACAAACTTGAAGAGTGGTTAAATTTGTAGGGTGGGGATGGTGTTCACCTAGGGGAATATGTGATAAGGCCAAGGATGCCCTTTATCACCCACTCTTTTTGACTTATACATTGACAAACTTGAAGAGTGGTTAAATTTGTAGGGTGGGGATGGTGTTCACTTAGGGGAATATGTGATAAGGATCCTTTTATATGCTGATGACCTTACTTTGATTACTAAGTCCCCTCATAGATTGCAAGAGCACCTTGATGCCCTTGAGCTTTTTTGCAGAGATGTTGGTATGCAAGTCAATACCAGCAAGACCAAAATCATGATTTTCTCCAACAAAATGAAAAAGATCCATCACACATTTCTCTTTGAGGGAAATAGTCTTGAAGAGGTAAATGAATACAAGTACCTCAGGTTTGACTTTAATAAAAGGCTTAACTAGGAGACTTGTAGAAAGAAAAAAACTTTAGGAGGTTAGAAAACATGGTATGCCCTTCAAAATAGAGGTAGAGAAGCTGAATTATGGGATTGGAAAACTATTCAGACTCTTTTTGGACTATTGGTAATCCTGGTGGTGCTTTATGGTTGTGATCTTTGGGCTAGCAGCTTGTTCAGCAGAGTCCAAGTGGAAACAAATAGAGAGAATCCAAAATCACATGATCACCAGTAAGTTCAGGGTAAAAGTTTCAACTTCGTATGAGATCTTGTTAGCTGAAACATAGATTGTTCCGATGGAAGCCATGGCAATGGTGTGTCTCCTAAGATATCTCAAAAGAATTGAGCAGTTGGAAACAAGTAGGTGGCCTAAGGCAGTTTTCAACGAGGTGCCCAACAAAAGAAAGAAGTCTTGGATGAAACAAAATAACAAGTGGATGGTCAAGTGGAATATCTATTTGAATGCTTGTCAAAATGATAAAAAAGATATAAAAGCTTTTGTCATAGATAAATTTTCCAAGTCTATGTGGAGTGGTATGCTAGGGAGAAAGAGGAATTATTACCTTGAGGTGTTCAACTCCACATGTGATCATCAACACAAGGCTTACATTGGGGCGAATATCCCTTGGAGAGCTAAGATTTTAATTGCTTAGCTTAGAACTAATTTCCATAAGCTTCGATGCGAAACGAGAAGGTGGAAATGACCTAAAGAAACTAGGGAAGAGAGAGTATGTGAATTATGCCATACGGTTGCAGTTGAATTTGAAAAACACTTTATTTTAGATTGTGACACTTACACGGACATCAGGGCAAAATATGTGGACTTCTTGACAACAACTTCTTGGCATGGTTTGTTTGTAGAGGAGTCTTTGGAAAAAATTGGAGAGCTCATTATTTATTTGAATAAAAGAAGAAATACAAGGCAGAAGCAAATTTGACTGGACTGGTTGTCTCATAGGCTATTTATTTACCCTTGTGGATGCTAAAATATCTTCTTCTTCTTCTTCTTCTTCTTCTTCTTCTTCTTCTTCTTCTTCTTCTTCTTCTTCTTCTTCTATATGAAATATACTAGCATACATATTTTAAATAAATATGTGTAAAATACATCAAGAGATATAATTTTCAATGTGCCTATTCTACTTATTACACAAATTTAATGTGATATAGTTAACTTGAGAATGATATAACTCGACGTTTTTTACATAGATTTATCTAAGATATATATGCTATTATATTTTATAAAAAAAATTAAAACACCACCAAAGATTCTATAAAATGTATTGAAGAATATTTAAAACATTTCACGTAACATAAAACTATGACGAAATTTAGGGCCCATACCAAACATAGTTAGAGGTGACGACAATCCTATTTGACCTAATTTTTTAAATCTGTATTTACATTTTTTTCTTCATTTACTAAATACTCTTAAAATAATAAAAATACATAAAAAAATTAATAATGTATAATTTTCATATATTTAATTAAAATAAATTGGGAATTAATTTTTTGTTAAAGAAACATATTTATTAATTTATATGTTTCGTTATACGATAAAATCTCTATGATGCAAATCCCATTCTCTTACATTTATGTGTCATCGCCCATAGATTGAATACTTATTATTACATCAAACCCTTTAATAGAAAATAGATCACTCCTCCGGATAGAACATTTATTCTCCATTCTCCATAAAGAAAATAAAGACAACATAAGGAGTTTACCATAACCAAAGCAAACAAAGAGTTCACACCACCATAAGGATTATTTGGTATTATATTAAACCCTTTAATGGAAAATAGATCACACCCGAAGGTAGATCATTTATTCCCCACTACAAAGAAAGAAAATAAAGATGACATACGGAGTTTACCATAGCCAAAGCAAACAAAGAGTTTACACAACCATGAGGATTATCTGAACATGACATTTAATACGTCACTATGTAAATTTCTTTATGAAAAAAAATATAAATTATTTGATAGCTCTGATTCTCTATTATGTTTTTTAAACTATCGAATTGTGAGAATGCAAATAACTCACCAACTCTCTGATAAAAATAGAGTCATAGAATGATGAGATCAATCAAAGATTTCTACCCATAACCGAGTATTTGCATTCGGTAAGCACAACCCCTTTTACCAACGTATTTTTTGTATTAAATTTCTCTAATAATTAATTTTAAACTATCGACTTCTAAAATGGTGCACTCCTTTCTTTATTATTTTTTATCTTACATAAATGTACTAAAATAACGTGAAAGAAAAAGTCTGTCCAACATTATTTTCGAGAAGGAAAAATTTCTACATAACAATCAAATAAACATCAACTTTACTTCACATTTTAAACAACATTATTATTTTAAAATAAAAATATTACTTTTTTTCACCCAAAATTTCTCCGCATTTAAAAATAAAAAATAAAAAATAAAAAATCCATGGCACCTCTCCTAAGTCAAATTCAATAAACCCTCCTTCGTGATAGCAGAGCCTGAGGAGAGATACGCACGCGGCAATCCTGAGGAGAGATACGCACGCGGCAATTGCCCAACATCAACTCTGACTCTATATAAATCGATGAAAGAAGAGGCGGTTGTTACCATGTATCCCTCTAACAACAATAAATAAAGAGACCAATTTATATTCATATTTCCCTCATCAATCAAATTACTCTGCATTCTCAACACGGTAGATGTGGCGGTGGTGATCAGATCTAAGAATGGCCGGAGCACAGAGCACCCTTCCCATATCAGTCCCTTCCGCAACGCAGCCATCCACAACTGGAGCAGGAGGGCTAACAGCAACGCCAGCTGCACGCGCCTTCTTCGCGCGGCTGTCCGATGGCGCCCGCAACGCCCTGGCGCAGCGCAGGCCATGGATGGAACTTGTCGATCGCAACTCTCTGGCAAAGCCGGAATCCCTCTCAGAGGCCACCGCAAGAATACGCAAGAATTGGACCTACTTCCGCATCAATTATCTCCTCCTCCTCTCCGGCGTCCTCGCCTTCAGCCTTGTTTCCCACCCGGTTTCTCTCTTTCTGCTCGCCGTGCTGCTCGGGGGCTGGATCTTTCTCTACCTCTTTAGAACCGAGCCCCTGGTTCTGTTCAATAGGACCTACAGCGACAGGGAGGTGCTGGGCATCATGACTGTGCTCACCATTGTTATCGTGTTCCTGACCAGCGTTGGCTCGCTTCTTATTTCGGCTTTGATGGTCGGATTGGCCATTGTTTGCGCGCATGGGGCGTTTAGGATGCCTGAAGACTTGTTTCTGGACGAGCAGGAGCCGGCCGTGGGGTTCCTTTCCTTCCTCGGCGGCGGGGCCCCTCAGGCATCCATTGTCACCCATGTCTGAGACTACCTACAGGTATGCGGATGCCTACATTATTTGGGAAATAATGATTAATCTTTTTTCCCTTTCCTTTCTTTCTAGGGTTCATAAAATTCGGTTGTAAAGTGAGTTTAGTTCTGTTTGTTGTAAAAGAAAATAAGAACATGATCTGCCAAGGAAAAATGTTGAAAATTATCCTCAACTGTTTTTTTGAATAATGTCAAGATCCCTGAGAGATCTCCCCATTTCAAATGCTCAGATCTATGTTTTAGTGTATCTGTAAGTGGCGGTTTAGGATATGTTTGAAGAAAATGGACTGACCCGAAAACCCTTTATGTTTGGATGAGGGCTTCTTTAATTTTTGTATCATAGGGTTCTATTCTTTACTTACCTAAGTAGGTTTGTCCCTGTCTGGCCCAGAATGAATTAAGGAAATCTGCATGGGAAATTGTTGAAAAAAATGCACAGAATAATTAGGCCTTTTACGACAATATAGTTCAAATCTATAGATTAATGCACCAAACTACACTGAGATTTGTCCGTTTCACACGTCCATATATATGTTTTAGGGCTTTTGTAAGTGGGTTAGTCCAATTTTAAACGAAATTGGATTGACACGGAAAACCTGATGTTTGGGTCAGGATTTCGCATATGTATGGGAAGGGTTTCATTGTAGTTTCAAATCCAAGTGGACTTGCCCTTGTTTGATGTAAAAGGAGTTAAGAACATCTTCTGCCTGGGAAATTGTTCAAAGAAATCCCCAGTGGAGTACTTGATTTTTCCAAGAACTTCTGCATATTGCACCTAAAATTTAGGTGGAATTATAAATATTTTAAACAATGTCAACAACACTAAGATCTACCTATTGAAAATGTTGACATGTATATATTCGGGTCTCTGTAAGTGGAAGTTAATAGTAGTTTTGAAGGCAATTGGAGTATAAGGGGAAAACCCTTTGTTATGATGAGCATCTCTTTAATTGTTGAAAAAAAAAAATCATCAGAGAGTACTTGGTTTTTCGCTGCACCAATAACAACCAGATCTGCCTGTTGCGCATGCTCAGTTCTATTTTTTATGATCTCTGTAAGTGGGTTTTTATACCAATTTTGAAGGAAATTGCACTGAAAGGGGAAAACCCTTTGTTAGGACAAGGGTTTTTTTAAGTTTGGTACAAGAATATAGTTCAACTACACCAATAATACTGAGATCTGCCTTTTTTCACACGCTCAGGTCTATGTTTTAGGGTCTCTGTATGGGGGGGTTTAATGCCAATTTTAAAGCAAATTAGACTGAAAGGGGAAAGCTCTATGATAGGATGAGTGTTTCTTATATTTTGGTACAAGAATATAGTTCTGTACACCAATAACACTCTGTCACAAGGTTTGGCGATTTTTTACCTAAAAAATGGAAAATCACCGTTTTTTTAAAACCCTAAAAAGTTTGAGCAAAATCGTGTAAATTCGGTTAAAATACACTGTCAAAAAATTGCGGCCAAAAAATAGTGTAAAAGTACCCGAAAATGGGGTAAGATGTGTATCCTGTGCCCTAGTTTTTCGTTTTCTTCCTGTACCCTAGTTTTTTGTTTTCTTCCTGTCCCCTACGCGTATCGGACTCATGGTGGATGCGAGCAGGGACGCAACGTGGACGCAGGCAGGGACGGAACAAGCAGGGTCGACAGCGAAAATGGTGGTGTTCTTTCGTGATCTCTCCTCCCTCGCTTTGTGAACTGAGGATGTTTTTCTGCCTTCAGTGACTTGCTGCCAGCATCGACTGTTTCCGAAATACAATACATGCCCGTGAACAGATACTATTTTTTTATTTTTAATCTGTATGGTTTGTAAATTATTTTTTTATGTTTTATAATTATAATCTAAATATTTTAATTTATTTTATATTTTTGTGTTTTTAATTTATTTTTTCATGTTTTCTAATTATGATTTAAATATTTTAATTTATTTTATATTTTTTTGTTTTTAATTTATTTTATATTTTATATTTTTGTGTTTTTTAATTTATTTTTTATGTTTTATAATTATAATTTTAAATATTATAATTTTTAATTTATTTTATATTTTTGTTTTTTTATTTTTTATTTTTTTATGTTTTGTTATGTTTTGAGTTTTAAATTTAATGGCGTTTTTTTTTTCTGAACACAAACTCCAACCGAATTTTATCCTTGTCGAACTCAAACTCGAACCTTGTGACTAAGATAACACTGATATCTGCCTCTTTCACGTACTCAGTTCTATGCTAAGTAGCCAATGTTAGAAAATCTCCTAATCAAGGGTTAAGTGTGTAAATGTAGTATGTGACTACGAGTAATGCATGTGTAATTGTGAGTTGAGTTGCATAACTAACCCCACGATATTAGGGATTGATTGGTAGTTAATTCCTTGATATGTTGGGCTCTCATGCCTATATATGTAATTGTTCTCTTTGCTGTTTGATAAAATAAGCATTTGCTCTTTTGTTTGATATCAGAGCAAGGTTTCCTTGTGAGAGCAATTATATAACAGTCATGAGAGTCTTCAGCGGGTAGTTTTCATTTCTTTGTTCATTGTGTTGAAGAAGTTTGTTTTCTTTTCAGTGTTGGTTTGATTGATTCTTGCATAGATCTGCCGTCATTGTTTGAAGTTTTTTTTACCATGCTGAACCCATTTGCATTCATTGACTGCCCCTCCACCACAGGTGGATTGCAGTGTATACTTCTCTGACCTGTCAATCGGTCAGCATTCTATGGCTCCAACATTTTTGTGACATATTTTTGCCATTCTGCAGTCCTCTTGGACAGACCTGTGCATTACTGTGCCATTCATAGCAGGCAGACCGTGTGCCCCATTCAACCCATATCTACAAATCATTTCATTCACAACTCAGAATCTGGTCTCTCCATCCAAGTTTTGGCGTCTGCATTGCTTTGAATCTCTAACAGTCATTTAAGAATCCAAGGAGGTGGTAATAAAATCAGTTATTGTAGGATTAATGCTCAGCGCAGCCCCATGTGCAGATCTAGCATAGCAAAGCATTGACGTCATGAACAAGAACAAGTTCCCAAAGGACTGTCAAACTCTTTTGCTGGAGTTTGTCTCAAATTGGCAACAAATATTTGCATTTCATTCTGACTGCATATTGCTCAAACTATGTGAACAGCATATTGCTTTCCTTCATGTGCGTATTGCTTCTCTGATCTCTCTGTGATTTGGCATGATCTGCCGTTCTCTGCCTTATCTCATACACTGCCCCTTCAAACTGTGTTGAGTCCTCTTTGTCATAGATCTTCCATTCCTATGCTGAGCGGGATGCCCATGCCTCCTTTTCTGCAGTTATTATTGACAATTCTCCAAATGCCATATCAATCTGTCAATCCTCCACCCTTGCAGTCCATCGGTCTAACCATGCAAATTCACAGTCACCGTTATCATAGTTTTTATTTTAAATTTGATTAGTTGGTGGTTTGTTTATTGTTTTGATTGTTAGTCTATATTTGTAATTGGTCTGTATGAGTTGTATGGTGGTAAGAGTTTATTTGTTTAGGTATTAGTCATCTTTAAAAGTCTGAGTCCATTAATAAAAGAGTCAATTGTGGTTTTGGAGTTAATATTGTTTTTCACAATATAATTTTTTGTTATCTTCTTACTAGTCAATGTTGTGTCTCTAGTGCAATTTAGTCCCAGTTCTAATAATGTATATTGTTTAGTAGCAGAACTCGCCAAAGAATCGCGATTAATCGTGGGTACTCTTTAGGCGCTGTAAAAAATGATGTTTTCCCTTCAAAAATTGTGGTTTATGACGGGTCAATGCACTGCCAACAGTAAAGCGTGGAAAAACAGTAAAAATTGTTGAAAATTTTGAAAAAATTGCCAAAAAAATGTTGAAAAACGTGATTTACTTGTGATTGCACTGTTCATCCCTTTTTCGGTTATAAATAATATATTTTCATATTTTTATATTACTCATACTATATTCCATGGAATGCAGTCTTGCTGCTATATTCCAATATACCGCCAGTAAAATTTTTGTGTGTGTTTCTATAGCACAGACATTTAGTGTTAGTTTCTTAAGAGTGGCTGCTAGATGCATTGACTCTTCCCCTTATCGAAAATCAAACCAACTTTATCTGATTTTTGGTGATTTTATCTTGTCTGTAGATAACTTGTAAATTTCATAATTTCTTGTTCTCAAAGTAACTTAGATGTGTGGGTTTAGTATCTTTAAGTACATTGAATGACAATGTGTGAGCTTTTCTGCCTTGTTTCATATCACTTCTTCTCTAGATTATTGATTGGAAAAGTACCAAGTCAATGCTAATGTAATTTATTTAAGGCAAAAGATTGTTCCTTACAGGTTATCCGTTGAGTGTATATGGTTTTTAACATGAGCCAAAAACCATCTATTCCGCTGTCCCTGCAGCATGGCTGAGGCATCTACAGTTGGTGGTCTTGGTCGGTGGTCGGCAAGGTTCTGTACCACCCTCTTCTGTGCTTCCCAAATTGAATTGAAAGCACAATCCTTTCCCTATATCTTCACATTTGTGTGGCTGAAAATTCACATCAGGTGACCCCAATAGCCATAGTCTAGACTCTAAACCATGCAGGTGCATTATTGGGTGTTCTGATTTTTCATCCAAAACACAGATAAGACAAATGATCACATGATAAACATTGGTACAAATATCAGACCTATAAGTTATAAAACACGTGTCAAATTCTGTATGTTTGGTGCTTCACGAAGATCTCCTGAAAGCGTTTTGTTCGAAAATCTTCTTAGATCAAAATTGCTATATGGTAATGCAGTGGCAACCTCTGACCTATGACACAAATCCATCCTGACTATGGGCCACTTGAGTGGTCAATGTTTGTATTTAATTTTTTTCTACACAGTTTTTATCCAGAAAATTGCTCTCATTTTCATGGTCTGTGGAAGCATTAAATCTTTTAATCTATGACCTTATGGTAACTATGATTTACATAGTCCCCAATTCTTTGCCCCTGTCCTAACATACAACTTTTCTAGTGACAACTCTCCTACTCCAAACTAAACTGGATATAGGATACCCATGGTGTACAATCTCATTTATCTCCCTTTCATAATTTGTATCTATTCTATATGCAATTGAAATGTCTAATATGTATCTCTATGCAATGGAAATGCATTTAAATTTAAAAAATATTTTTTCTTTTTTTTTCCACTTTCTTTTGGCGGTTATAAGTTTTTCCGATTATTTTCTGATTATTCGCTATTTTTGAAAAACAGTTACACTTTTGAAAAATCACTTTTTTCCCCAAATGATTTATGCAATACTATGGTTCATAGTATTGTCTTGTTAGAGTCAAAGTCAAAGTATCAAAAAGAAAAAATGTCTCATTGTAAAAGGACGCATTCTCGAGCGAACCCAACATCTTGAGTCAAGTGTGTCAGATATGTGGGGGGTTATTAGTTAAAAACGACATGCAACTAAGCTTCATGATCAAATCCGCTGAGTAAGCAGCTTCCTTATTAGAGAAGCAACTTCCTTATTGGAGGATAGAGACAATGGAGGTTGGAGGACATACAACGTCCTCTCGTCAGCGACTAACGATGGGTCAACATTGTGAAGTAGTGGCATCTTTGTTTGTCATTTTTTCTGTTTTGTGTGGTGTGTTGAACAATCTCCTACAGTGTTGACATGTTTGAAAAATTCATATTGTAAAAGCTAGCTTTTTGAGGGCAAAAGAAGGATTTCGAGGTAAGCTTAGTATGGATTGTTGTTCAAACAGTTTCAAGAGTTTGAGAATCTTAGTGATTTAGAAATTTGGTTCAAAAATTCATATTGTAAAAGCTTGCTTTTTGAGGGCAAAAGAAGGATTTTGAGGTAAGCTCAGTATGGATTGTTGTTCAGACAGTTTCAAGAGTTTGAGAATCTTAGTGATTTAGAAATTTGGTTCAGGAAAGTGGTCTGGGAACCAAGGAATGTGATTTGGTAACTGCATGTTTACGAGGGTCATGAGATAGTTTGATGGAGCTGTACCTGGTAGTTTGATGGAGCTGTACCTGGTCTGAAGATAGTTTTCAGAGAAGTTTTTGCAAGATATGAATGTTTACCCATGTTCACACTAAGGGGGGGAATGTGAGAGAATTTTCTAAATAAGAGTGTGTACATGTAGTGTGAGTAATGCATGTGTAATCGTGAGTTGAGTTGCATATCAAACTCCACGATATTAGGGATTGATTGGTAGTTATTTTTTTTGATATGTGGGGCTCTCATGCCTATATGTATTTGTTATTTTTTTTGTAAGCATTTGCCCTTTCAACCAATACAGATGCGGGTACAGATATGGGTACGGGAATCGGATATGTGGACACAATGATTTTTTTGGTGGGCTTGGATACATTTTTGGATGCTGCTGTACAAAAATATATTAAAAAAATTTAAAATATAAAAAATATAGCCATATAAGCAATATTAACCACATAATATCAAATGTGCATGAAGCAAGGATACCGATTTTCAGGGACCTGCTTAATATCACCCAATACAAAATTCAAGGATTCATTTTAAGCTTTAACCATAGCAATCCAGTTTTCTAGATATGCACAAAGAAAGGAGAAAATAAAAAACATTAGTCGTTTTAGAAAATTTTGAAATGCCAACATCGCTCTGCCATTGAAGATGCAGATCTTCCTGAACCTCAGCCCACCTCGAGCCCCCTTCCTTCAGATTCTCAAAGCATTCTGTAATCCCATGGTGAAGCTCATAGGCGAGCAAATCTGGGTATGCTCATCACTGATCTACCTCAAAGTTATGCAGAGCAGGCATAGAATTGACATCATACAGCAAGTTAGACACAAGAAAAAAAACCACAACCTATCATTGGGTAAAGGTTGAAAAGAACAATCTTACTCCAATATCATTGGCTTCACTTTAACCTTATCCCCAATTTAGTTCTGGTCTACATTATTTTGCAGGCCTGACAAGTGAGGGTGGAGGTCTGTTAATATAGCATTGCCTCCCAACAGGGCAGTAGTGATGCCTGCAATGCCTGTGCATGCTTCTCATTCCATGACATTTTTTTCCATGACTTTTTATTAAGCAAAATTGAAAAAAAAAAAAAAAAAAAAAAGGTTGTTCCTAGCAGATATGCAGGTATATGGGCAGGATATGCCCTGCCCCCAGCGGATATGTCTGGATACGTACAGGCAAATACACCCTGGACATATCCTGCCTGTATCCCCCGGGTATCCTGCCCGTATCTGTATGAGATACGTATTGTATCTTTATCAGGTCTGGACCAGGGATGTATCCGAGCGTATCCACAAGGGGTGGGATGTATCCTTTCCGTATCCATATTGGATATGTATCAGGCCTGGATGTATCCGCAGGGGGCAGGATGCATCCTGCTCATATACTCTTTGTATCCTGCCTGTATCCGTATTGGATAGGTATTGTAACCGTGTCAGGGATATGTATTGTATCCGTATCAGGGTGGGGGGTATCTGGTAGCGTAGGTTCTATGTTGTAGGGTCTCCAAATCTCTATGTTAAGTCTAGGTTTTTTTTTTATAGAAATTCTGGGGCCATGGAATAAAGGAAATATTTTCCATAGCAAATTTGTCAAAAAATATCTGCAGTATTCACTGCTTGGTTTTTCAGTGTTTTACATGATTTGTTATCAGGGGTATTTGTGTATGTTGCATTGGAAAATTCGATTGTAATCAGGGTTTTAAGACTATTTGCATTCAAATGTACATATTTCATATTAATACACCAAGGAACAGTAAAATCTGTCCATTTCACATTCCCAGATGATAGATCGATGTTACACAGTTTTTGTAAGTGGGTTGTAGTCAAATTCGAAGGAAATTGGAGTAAAAGGGATTAAACACTATGACAGGGTCAGATATTCTTTTATTTTTTTATGCAGAGGGTTCTATTAGCCAATAGGCTATATTATGAGAGAAACTACTATTGAATTTAGCTCTGCTGGAAGTGTCTGATGCTGTCATCAGAGGTTTCTGGCGTTCTGATGCTGGCTGACAGCAACACATCCTGTTGACTCCCGCCTACCTAATTTCAGTTTAGCACTTAACTGTGAAATGGATGGCTATTTCCACTTTACGATCAGAAGTCTGCAGCATTATGGCTGATAAATTTGCTCTTCATACATGCTAGTCCCAGCAAAACTGCCGAAAGCATGCGAATGCAAAAGTTTGCTGAGTTATAACCACTCCTCAAAGTGCAAAGAATGTGAATTTGAATTACATGACAGGGCTGCCTTTGATAATATAGCTGCTTTTTGCAGATTATTGTGCAGGAGGAATTAATCTTTTGTTGAATACAAAACATTTTTATCATTCAGATAGGCTATAAAATATTCTGTTATATACTTCCATGTCCAAGGAGGGGATGATACACAATGGATATATCACTTATATGTTGGTATGCAAGCTTTAAAAGCAATCAATCCTCTTCCTGGATATTTTTTCACCCATTTTGTGACATTGTATACTTTGCCTGTGCTTTTTCAGCTCTTCAAGTGTTGTTTTTCTTGGCATTGGATGTTTTTCTTATCTTGCACATTCATGCATTTTTAATGTTTTTCTGCACAACAATTTGTTTATATTGGATCTACAGGTGCACAGATTGAATCGGAAGAAAAAGCTCCAAAATGCCACTTCAAATTATTTTTATAACTGCCTTTATTTTTTCCTCAGCCTGTTGGCCCTTTTTTTAGGGTCTTGTTTACTGCCAACTAACTGCAGTTCTAACTAATTTTGGTGGTGGGGGAAAGAAACTGGGGTTTTTAACTGACTCCGAGGTTGAGTAGATGTTTTCGAAACTTCATCAGTGTTCTTGCTTGCCAGACAAATGTGGCGTCTTGAAAAATGTGCTTTGAATAATTAGTTGCTAAGTACAATAAAATGTTTAATGGTTTTATTTTTGTGCCTCCTTTGTCTGGTCGCCCAGTTGTGATTACAAACCATGATATCTTTTTCCTGTAATTCTTCTTCAAGCAATTTTATTGACAATAGAGGCCCATACCATATGAGGTGGCGGCTTGGGGTGCTCTTTTCTTTTTTTTAAATGTGAGAGTTGGCTCACGGTTTTGAGTGGGAGGGAGTTTGGAATCCTGGATAGTGTTTCGTCACATTGCACAGATAAAATGGTGCCAGTTTATTTAGTATTTTTTAAACGTTAAGGGGTGGGGAGCTCATGTTTACTTAGCACTTATCTAAATAGGTAAAAAAATGTACAGTTACACAACTGATAAAAATATAGACTACCACTCAAGTGCTGTTCTTATAATAAAAGGATATATGAATAATGATAGAGAGATTTTTTCGATGGAAAAGTCTTCCTTGGTTTTTGATTTTAAAGCTTCCATGTGAGCTATAATGACAAGGGGCAGCGTGGCAAAGTTCTGAGATAGCCCTTGAAACAAACACAGTAAGTTGGAAGCGTCTTTTGTTGGTTATCATTTTAATAAATGAACTGCCATGGGAGTTCTGGTTTTTGTTATTTTAGCGGTGGTGGCAGCAGCAGTTGATTTCATTATCTTCTATGCATGCAACATAAATGTTATGCATATAACCAAAGCTAAATTTGGCCGTTATATTATTAAAATAATAACCAACATAAGATGCTTTCAACTCAATGCATTGATATTTTAAGGGCTATTTCAAAACTCTGCCATGCTGCCCTCTAATCATCAACAACTAGGATTAAGGCTTTAAAATAAAAAATCATGGAGAGTTTTCCTAGATTTCTTATCTTAATTTTTCATTTATCATTTTTTTCAAAGATTTCAATTTCAATTTTTATATTATAATTTTTTTTTTTCAATATAGACTTAAGCTTTGGCAGAAGCAGTTGATTTCATTATCTTTTATGCATGCATATGTTATGCACAACCAAAACTTCAAAAGATGTTCTCAACTTAATGCATCGGTTTTTTAAGGGCTATCTCATAACTTTGCCATGCTGCCCTCTAATCATCAACAACTAGGATGAAGGCTTTAAAATAAAGAATCGTAGAGTTTTCTAAGATTTCTCATCTTAATTTTTCATTCATCATTTTTGCCAAAGGTTTCAACTTTTTGATTTTTATATTATAATTTTTTTTTTCAGTATAGACTTAAGCTTTCGAAGAAAAGCTTGAAAATTATCGTTGAGGAATAATACATTTACTAAATATGAGGATATAAAACATTAAAACGCAATTGCTGCCAATATTTGTGCGTAGAATAATATTTGAGGTGGCATTCCAAATTCAATTTTGTATAATGCTACAAAACATATGAAATTCTAGGTTGGTCTTGCCAATAGACCTCTTTGGACAAGTCACAAATGTCATCTACAAACCAAACGACCCTTGATATATTCCTTACCACCTATAACATATGGTAAATGTATGCAAATACTCTTCCGCATGGCATGGGCACGTACAATACACAAATCACAAGGGCTTGTTACGCGCTTAGCCATTAGCATGTATTGGGTCATGCATTGCCGACTTATGCAAACATGACCTTTAATTAAGTTATATGATCCTTTCTATAACTTCATATTGGTAGTAGGGTCGTCCTAGTGTCTCCCCTTAGCATAAATAGGGTATATATAGGAGGTAGTTTTTAGTTTTAGATCATCATATTGGTAGTTGGTAGTTGTTAGTATTAGTTGCGTCTCTCTTTAGCATAACCTTTAATTCTGTTTTTATTGGAAGGTTGTGAAGGTTGCCCCCTTGAAGTGGGCTCATAATTTATTTGAACATTTTTCTCTATTTCAATCATATTGTGATCTGTTGCTGTTAATTTTATTCAAGTGGTATAGTAATTTCACTACAGGGCCACAATAGACATTGGCAATATTGAAAGGTAGGGGCTGACCTTCACACCCACATCTAAAGTCAAATCCTTTAAATACCTTTGCAGACCATTAGAAAGAAGGAAGAGCTTTGCCAGCAAAAGGATTTTATCTACAACCAAATTCAATACTAAATATCTCTTACCTTGAGTGAAGAAAATTGTGCTCTCTTTGCATTATGCTAAATTATAAAATATCATATGTAACATGGCTCATAGTTTGACAACACTTAACTCCAAATATTGCTTTCAGGCTTTCAGCGTTGCCTTGCCTGTTGGCACACCCATGGAAACTCTAATGGTGCCAGTGGTTGTCAAATCCAAGTGGGTTTGTACATGTTTGGTTTTAAAGGAATTAAGAACCATCTTCTGCCTGGGAAGATTGTTCAAAAAATTTCCAGCATGAGTATTTGATTTTTCAGATATTTTTTCATATTCCATGTAAAATTCAGACGATTATTGTTTTAAACATCCTGCAAATTGATAGTTCACTGCAGCAAAGACACTGAGATCAGCCTGTTTCACATGCTCAAATTTCAGATCTATGTTTTAGAATCTCTGTAAGTGTTGTGGCAATTTTGAAGGAAATTGGACTCAAAGGGGAAAATATCATGTTAGGAAAATATTTTGAGGGTGTGGGATTCCAATTTTTTCTTACCGAAGTATGTTTATTCCTGTTTGGACTATAGGAGGAATTGAGAAAATCTTCTCCCTAGGAAAATTGCTGATAAAAATACACAGTAAGAGTGCTTTGTTTTATTATTTATAGTGTTTCCCATGATTTCTTTTTTGGAGGGTTTGTGCATGTTGCATTGGAAAATTCAATTTTATTAAGGCTTTTTAAGACAATATATGCTATAATCTATAGATGAATACAAAAAACTGAGATCTGTCTGTTACACACGCCCAGATCTTTTTTTTAAAGATTCTATGTAAGTGGGTTTATATGGAAATCTTGAAGGAAACTGCAGGGAAGAGAGTAAACCGTATGCTAGTGTTAGGTTTTCTTTTATTATTTGGGAGCTTTCACGGTGGTTTCATATTCAAATGGGTTTGTTCATGTTTGGTGAAAAGGAATAAAGAACATTTTCTGTCTGGGAAAATTGTTTAAAACAATCCCCAGTGCAAGTTCTTGATTTTTAAGAGGGTATCTGCGCATTGCAAGGAAAATAAAGGCCAAATATTTAAAATAAATAAATAATATACTTCAAATTTGTAGTTTACTGTACTAATAAGTACAATAAATATCTGTCTGTTACACATGTTCCAATCTATATTTCAGAACTGTTAATGGATTTATGACAAATTTTGAGGAGATTGGATGTGGATATATGGCAATTTCTAGAGGAAACTGGATTGAGGGGAAAAAACCATAGTTACCAGGTTCGGCCGCATCCGGGCGAAATCCTGAAATTTCCCCATTTTTTTGACCTTCCGGATTAATGTGTTCGGTTCAAGGCAAAAAACCTTAAAATAAAGTGTTTCGAACCAGAGAACCCTAAAAAGGTCTATATAAACAACATAGATGGCCATATGAAGAGCAGTGAAGCACTGAAAAGCAGAGACGCGCTGAGAGCAGAGACACGCGGGAGGGCACGGTTCGCTGAAACACAAGGCACAGTATTTTCGCAGCCACACATAGGCTGACTGAGAAACCTTCAAACCAGCGATTGACAAACTAGCGATTCACTGATTGTCACTGGCAGTGGGCAGACGAGGGACTTGATGGTGGCAACGCATCAAAAGCATTTCATTTTAGTTTCAACTTGAAAGGTCGATGTTAGTATGTAGCATTTAGGTTTAGTTAGGCGTAGATTTTAGGTTAGAATTTATAAACTATAAAATTTATGTTATATTATTTAGTTTTAAATATTTTATTAATCTTATTTAGTTTAGTGTTTAGGTTTAAATTTTAATTTTAGGTTATAATTTATAAAATTATGAACTATAAAATTTATTTTTTATTATTTAGTTTTTAATATTTTATTAATCTAATTTAGTTTAGATGAATTTTATGTAGTTTATATATATTTTTAAATTTTTATAAAAATAATTAAATTTAAATTTTATTATATATTACAAATTAATTAAAATTAATAAAATTGTAATATTAATTTTATTTTTGTTATAGTTTATTAATCTTATTTTGATGATTTTATTTTATATAAATTTTTAACTTGTAAATTTATTATATGAATTTTATTTAGTTTAACAAAAATAAATAAAAAGTTTCTATTAAAAAAAATAAAATAAGTTTTATTATATATTACAAATAAATTAATATTAATAAAATTGTGATACTAATTTTATTTTATTATATTGGACATAAGGTCGCAGGATGTAGGTAGGGTTTTATCTTTTATGTTATTTGTTATTTACATTTTGTTTTATATGTTATTTGTTTTATATCAAATATTTTTGATGTTTGTTATATCAATGTTATTTATTTTATACGTTTTGTTTTATATTTTTCTATTTTTTTTATGATATATATTTTTAAATATCTTTAATATTAGATATTAAATTCTATTTTACTTAAAAATTAATATTTTATTAAATAGTAGATATTAATATTTTATTTAAATAGTAGATATTAGTATTAAAATTTTTATTTATTTTATTTTAATAGTAGATATTAATATTAATATCCTTAATAGATTGAAATGTTATATATGTTTTTTTTTTTTTTTTTGAAACCGGATTTTACCGTATTTTTTTTTTGAACTTCTTCAAAAATTCTGCATTCCACATTTTTTTGGCCTCCCGAACGCATTTGGATTTCTGACCCCGGTAACTATGGAAAAAACTAATGCTAGGGTCAGGCCAGCCATCTTTTATATATTGGGGATGTGGGATCCAAAATTTTCTTGCCTAGGTCGATTCATTCCTGTTTGGTATAAATTGAATTAATGCCTAGGAAAATTATGAAAAATAATCCTCAGCAGGAGTTGGTTTTTCGGAGGGGTTTTGCATTTTGCATCAAAAAATTAGGCCACGTTAGTTTGTTTTTAAATAAAATCGTTCAAATCTATAGTTCACTGCACCGAAAACACAGATATGTCTGTTGGACATGCCCAATTCTTTGTTCTAGGTTCTCTTTGTAAGTGGTGCTTTAGAATTAGATCAAATGTGGACTGGCTGAAGCTTTTATTTTTTTCATATCAAAGTTGGTTTGTCCCTAATTGGTGGAAAATTTTCTGCCTAGGGAAATTTGTTGAAAAATTCCCACTCTTGAAATGTGTTGAAAAAATCACATGGTGCGTGCGTGCTTGGTTCTTCTATAATTTTCATGAATTCTCTTCCAAAGGATCTTTACATGTTACATATGAAAGTTAAACACAAATCCCTTTTATAAATAATGGCCATTGAAGTCTGTAGCTTTCCGGACCCAAAAACAATAATTTCTGTCTTATTTGACACATCCTGAAATAGTGAGAAAAATAAAATCTGATTAGGGATTTTATGTTTGGCTTTGTGACTTACAATGATGTGTCTGTTTTTCTGTATGATTGGCAATGACTTGTGGCATCTCCAATGAAACTGAAAAATAGATCTGAATTGTGGCATATCCAATGAAACTGAAAAATAGATCTGAATTGTGGCATCTTTTAATTGCTTGGTAAATCTTGGGTCGGGTTAAAGTGTGCCTTAATGTGGTCTGGGGTTCAGATTGGACCTGCTTTATAAGATTTGTAATCATACTCTCACACCAGTTTACTCATTTTTGATACACCACAGACTTGCAACATGTTAGATTGAGTTATTGGCTTCCTCATTGTGATGGGGGAATTTGATCCTGGGTCATGCTCTTACAAGTGTCTCCTGTTACCATTACACCACCATCCCATGGATTGATTCATGGTTTTTATCTTTGGTAAATAAACAGTTTATTGCATACTAAATTTTATTACACCATTACCCCTTGGATTGGATCATGGTATCCATCTTTAGTAAACTAAGTAGCTGTGTCCTTCACCCCAGTGTATGGGTCCTGGTATGACGCTTACTGGGTACCGGTCCTGGTTTGCAATGCCTGTGGGTATTACCTGGGTACAACCCGGCAGGGTTGGTTATGCCCGGTTTTGTCCTTGGATGAACCTGCATACCCGATCCTGCTGGCACATACCACGGACAAACCTGGGCATAACCGATCCTGTCGGGACGTACCCGCAGCGAACCCACAGAGATTAATGCATATTATTTGGTTAATTTTGCTTATTTGGCTATATTATTAATATTTGATATAAATGTTTGTACGACCATACCGAAGCCATACGTGACAAAATTTGCTGTACCGGCATGCCAAACTCCGTACCCAAGCCATATGCGACAAAAATTGCTGTGCCGGCATACCAAGTCCCGTACCCAAACCACTACCAGGATTGGTCACTTGGTAAATAAACAGTTTATTGCATACTAAATTCTGCAGCTTAGTAGGGAAATTGAATCATCCAGCATTCGGACTTGCACAATTTTAGCATAGGAATCTAGCCGGTATTTAAATTTATAGTTTATTGTACCAAGAAACATTGAGGTGTGATCATTTGACAGGTATGTATGTATGTTCTATGTTCTAGGACTCCTGTTATGTATGTATGTATAGTTTCCTGCTTTGACGAGTGCTGGTTTGAAATGAGAAGATAATGTGTTTTTGTATTCTCTGTTGTGGCTTCTATTTGCTTCTTCGTGTACAATATGACTGGCGGTTAATGAAATTGAAAAATATGTGCTGATTGGTGTCTTTTTTGATTAGTAAATGATTTATTGTAGGATACATTCCCCAAACAATCCAGCAGGGGTCCATTGTTTTATGTTTTGAGGAAAGGAACGTCATCATTTTAAACTTGGGAATCTGATATATTTTGCAGCTTGGATCAAGTTGTTAAATAGCATGTTTCACGTTATCTCTTGGCCGAGGTTCTGGCATGTGGTTCCTCAATTGAAGTTAAAGCGAGTGCAAGTAATGCAGAGCAAAGTCATGTTGCTGTGGACATGCCACACCCAAATGAATTTTATTTTTTCTGTTCAGTAATCTGAGATATTCAGATAATACCGCAAGTTCAATGTACGCTTTGTCCTTATAAGTTCTGAGTTTTGGCAGAATTACGGACAACATTATAGGTAGGACTCAAATTATCAGCCTAAATGAAATTTTCCTTATGTTCATTATCTTTAGATGTTTTGTTTGAAGGTTGGGGAGACCATTCTTTAATTTGATTAAAGTTTCTGCTGTATTGTATTCAATAATTGTTACAAGAATGAATGTATCATTCTCTAGTGGACATTTTGCTTTACGGTGCTTGTTTTAGGGTTGGTATAGATATCAGATTATTATTTCAAATGCGATATTATTTTTGATCCTTTTGAAGATATAAATAATAATTGATTTTATGGATTTGAATCTTTACGTTATGATGAGCCATAATCACACTAGATTCCAATGCAAGAGTTTCAGGCTTATTTATATGCGTTTTTTTTCTCGAGGTACTTAGGGTCGAGGGACCATCTTCTATGTTTAGAGATCCCTCTGTTTTGTAATTTTTTGGATTATAGGTAAATCTTTTTGCACTGGAATTAAAACGATTACGAACAAAGTTAATTAAATTTGTGATTATTTTTCAAGAGACAATTCCCGAAAATTAGACTTCGTGTTGTTTTTAACCCCTCCACATCTTTTTCTATTGTATTCTTTTTCCTAGGTTATGATGACACGAGTAAACTGTGCTAAAAGTAAGAGAAGTTTGCAGAAACATTTCGTACACCGCAATTCGAAAGATCAGCATTTCGAACCACAGAACGTGTTTCATCATCAGGGTCTATTACTGAAATTATTCTATTGTAGTTTTTGGGATCTGCGAGCAAACTGTATCTAAAAAATGTTTTCAACTACTGCTATTTGTCAAAAACATTTCCTAAAATATCTCAGGAGCCCACTGCAAACTTCTTGCTCTCACCCCTTTAGTCAGCTAAAATTCTTCTTCCTCCCTTTTTTAAAGGAAAAGATTCTAAAACACGTGGTTGCAAATTTTAACCTCTCATGGCCCCCCGAACCATAAAAGTAGGAGTAGAAGTCGCCATCAAGAGATCCTGCCCTAAGATACATGATACACTGAATAAGATATGTCAAGGAAAACATCAAGATAGTGTAGATGGTAGACAAAGCAGGCCATAAATTCCACAGCAGAGTTCGACTCATGTCAGCTGCAGTGAAATACTTAGTTTTGAATAGACGTTATAATTTTCTGCACACGACTGAAAGACCAGTGAAGGTCTTCCACCTAGGTAGTCAGGAATTGATATATATGCTGTCATTTCATCGATCATCCATTTGAACATGATTTTCACTTGGTGAAGGAACCACCTCCAGCAACCAGTATAGCTGCTGCCAAAGTATAAGAGTTGAGTAAACGTATTACCCATTTACAGTGACAATGGCATATAGAACATGCTTTGCTATACGTATTATTCAAAAATTAAATATTTGTGTCATTATTTATAATATAATGATTTCAACTTTTTTAAAATCATAAAATTGTGAAGTGTAGGATATATTTGTATACTTAAATAGTTTAATTACATTTCCATGAACATGGCAATGGTAGAAGTTGAATGAGTTACAATACTTCTAAAATGTCTGAAATGTTTTTTAAAAATTAACATGATTATATTTAAATAGTCATACTGAATTTTGTTCAAGTGTAAAAGGCAACTCTTTGGCAACCACAGCATTTATGCCTTCACACCTTGAACATCTCATTCAAGAAAAAAAATACTTCTTGGAGGTTCTCATGAAATATGGTTACAAAAAGTGGGAAATTGAGAGAGCTTTCCATAAAGTCTCTTGTAAGAGAAATAAAATTGAGGACTTTGAAAACCCTACGATCACTATCCTCTACATTAAGGGTGTATCAGAAAAATTAGCTAGAATAGTGAGAAAGGTCGGTTTACAAATTGCATCAAGCCTTGTAACAGTACTTGTCTAGATTTGGCAAAATATTTATTAGTTTCAAAATTAAAAAAGGAGTCTACATTATTCTTTGTTCTTTGTAGTAAACCCTATGTAGGGGAAATTGGTAGATCTCTCCAAACTTTTTGAAGAACACTCTAGAAACATTCTTTATTCTCATGTAACTCGGCATTAGTTGAACATCCTTTTGTTACCAAGCACCACATTTGTGTAAGCGAGGCTAAAAATGATTGTTAGAGCAGAAACTAATTTAAAGAGGAAAGTAAGGGAATCTATTGGAATAGAAACAATACCAACTAATCTAAATAAAGACAATGGACTAGACATGGGTAATTAGTGGGGATCAATAATAAATTTTTTATTACGTTATTGAAATTTTTAGGTTTGAGGTGATCACTATAATATTACATAATACCTTAAACAACACGTGCCCTTATTATTTATTACGAAGTGATATAATTTCATGTGGTTATTTATTTCAAATTATGTGCTAGCTCTCTCAAATTTAAAAATAAATATACTAAAAAATAAAAATGAAAACATGAAATTAAATAAAAATGTTATAGGATTTATTAACTTTGTTCATTTACATTTTATTTTTGGAAAAATAGATGGTGATAAAACATTGTTGTAGTTGTGATGCAACAAAATTTACCCCTGTTTGTAATAGTGTCCCTATCGTATTATTATGTCGATATGTTTTAATGGGATATGGGGTCTTCTTGTTACATTTCTTGATCCATAAGTGGATATTGTACGAAGATTTTTTGGCTACGTCAATTGAGACACCATTAATGTCATTAAGGTTTAATTTTACTAGTCCTACTTTGGATTATTCCCTTTGAGAGTGACACTGACAAGGATTTTGAGCTTTGGAGGATCTGCAGTGTGTGGAATTCACTGTTTCATATATATATATATATATATTTAATTGACTAGAAGTTACATGTTTTAAGAAGTGAAACAAAGTCTTTGCCTTGATATTTTTGTTTTGTTTTTGTTGACATAAGTTTATTGACGTTTAAGGAAATACTTGTATGGTAAATTTAGAGTATATTTACGAGTAACAACCCTCTTTAGTTGGATTATATATCCGAGCTAATTTTGCAGAGGCATGAAATGTAGATAACTAGAGTGGGAGTGTTTTTAGCAAAACTCGCACGATGGCTCAAGCTGCATCAAAAGTAGTGCACATGCAATAGTTTTGCAAAGCCTTGTTGTCGCTGGAATATGTACTGATTTTATTTTGTAGAAAAATGAAATATATAGAACTAGAATGTAGTATCTTATAATAAACATTGCAATAGCTCAAATTCCACTAGTTCTTTCTAACACATTTAACAAAGTGGTAAGACAAGCAAACGAAGACGATGGCATTGTTTCCATGTATATCGCTGTGGTTATACAATTTATGTCGGTAAAAAATAGTTTTTTTTGTTGCTATAAATTGCCCTAGTCATCACATTGTGAATGCCAAATTGATATTACAAGCAACAAATTGGTGAAGCCTCTTTGTGGTAGGAATGGGTATTGATTTTATTTTGTAGATGTATAAATATATTGAACTAAAATGTATGGTCTTTAATAACATTGCAATAACCTAAGCTCCACTATTTATTCAAAGACAGTTAGCAAAGTGGCAGGACAAACATAGGAAGAGGATGACACTCTTTGCTTGTAGATAGGTAGCAATGTATGCTTATTTGTTTGTGATTTCTCACAAAAATTGTAGTGGACTATCTTGGTTAAGTGGAATTAGTTTTTTGTCCCTATAGATTGTAGGGCAAGTACTGATTATGCATTGTTGTGTGGATTTTTGAAGTCATGCTAGTTCAATATTGAACTTGACTTTTTATATAATAAAAAATTACATTCAAGAGCCACACAATGGCATGAGTTGTGCCATAGTAGCCCAAAAAGTAGCAACTTTAATGCGAACATGTAAAATCTACCATTTGTAGTTGAACTTATGACCAAAGCTCTAGATAACATCAAACATAAAGTGCAACTAGGACCACTAATAAAGCGTTCATAATTGGCCACATCATTGGCAAAAGTGAAATAAAACAATTGAAAGAGCACCGAATACAGGGTGACAAAGCACCAAAGATAAAATCAAAAAGTATTAAAGAGAGGACAAGACCAAATAACTCTAGGCATACCAACCACAAACCAAATATGAAGCTAAATGTGGAATTGTTCCACACTTCTTTTGCTTGGGTCTTAACTTCAGCATACAACTTGTTATTGGCCGTGGTAGAGACTCCTAACTGGGCTAAATGGTTTGGATAGCACCATGAATAATATGCCCTCTTGAATACAACCTAACACCAAACTCACCATTCACAATCTAACTTTTTATGAAATTGACACGATATACTTGCTAACTCAATGGATTCTCCCTACTTGGTAAGCATTCATGTGATCCATCTAAGCATTGATGAATGTCAAGGTATAAGTTCCATCCATGATTGAAATTGCATTATATGAAGTGGGCAAATGCTCACTCACTACCCTCTTTTTCTAAACCATGGCAAGAATGGTATGGTCTTGGAAAGACCCTCAAATATTACTTAAAATTTCTTCTCGAAAAACCCACAAATATTACTTAAATTTTATTTTAGAAAATCTCCATTTGCTTTAGTTTTCATGGTTTAAAACTCTCTTTACTAACTTCACCACATTAGTGGGGAAAGTCTTAAATGTTTCCATGATTTTTGCATCTATAATTGGGCCTCTCATTTTCTTAATTAAATTGTCTTTGCAAGAACTTCCCATGAGAACCATGACCTCCATTTTGATCTCAACCTCAACCATTGAAAGGAGTCTTCATTAGGTTGGTATGTGTTGGTACACGTGCTCCTCTAGTGTAGAGACTTGGAACATGTTGCATCATCACCGTTGATGGTAGACAAACATAAAATAACAATTATTATTCAATCTGTGTGACATTGTATGGAGTTTCATGATATATCTTATACACTTGGTTGAAGAATGGATGTCCCTCGATATTTTAGTGTATTGGTGCAGTATGTATAGCGTAGTAAAGGTATTTTGTAATGTAACATGGAAATGAGAGATATACAAGAGATGGATAAGAGCTAGTAATAGATAAGGAGATAAAATAGCATGGCGACGTGTAATAGTGATTAATATTGAGTAAAACAGAAGTTAGGTTGGGAAACACTAATGTTATGTGTTATGTGGATGAATGGATATGGAATCAAGTACCCATTTCTTTTATATGTTAGCATAATATAGTAAATTGGAAAAAAAATGCATCAACGTAATTCCTCTTTGCATAAAATCAATTATAGTCAAAGTCTTTGACCTTATAAGTCGGTGTATGACATCCGATTTGATTAACTGATGTTTAGGATGGTACCCTTTGCATTTTTGGAATCTAGAACTTCCATAATTAAAGAATTGGTGAGCGCTGAAAATAATTTTTTTTTTAAGATAGAGACCAAAAGGAACGTAGTATTATATTCAAAAGTAAGGGCACATTTATTCAGATAGTAGGAGGAGTTCTAGTGTACCCTTCAAAAGTTGCTTTTGCCTTGGATTATGACTCAAGAAAATGCAACCAAACACTATAGATTTTGGTTGAAGAAACTTATTGAGTGGACTATTGAAAAAATACAAAAGCGTAAGACAATTGATGAACATTGGACAAAGGTTATTGACTATTGGTTTGAAACTACTCTTGACTCATTTATTATAACTTGGGTCATCCGAGATTGGATTATAGTTGATATGAAGAAATTGAAATTCCTAGAAGGGAGAAGATGTAGGTACCTAAAATAGTGCCAACCCTGATCCACATACTCTTTGTGCAAAAGGGTTTGACAAAAAGTAGTGGTAATTTTATATAGGGGCTATGCACCTAAGGGATAACACAAAAAAAGAGGGCGGGTCTTGAATAGATGTGATTTACGGAAAAACTTGAAGGATAATTGGTAGAGTAAGTAGGGACATAATAATAAGATAAATATTATTAAGATTAAGTGTAATGATATTAGAAGAGAAAAGGAAGGGATTGGAGAAGAGAGAATTAAATTAGAAGAGAGGAGAGACAAAGAAAAGAGAGAAGATATAATTAGGCAAAGCTCATGAATAAAGACTAGTTAAAATAAGTGTAATGAGACTAGAAGAGGAAAGGAAGAGATTAGAGAATAGAGAATTAAAATAGAAGAGAGAAGAGAAACAAATAAAAGAGAGGATATAATTAGGAAAAGTGCCTTAAGGAAGATGGATTGTAAAAAATCTTAACCGACAAAATTAGGTGATCAAAGACATCTAGACAAAGCAAGCATTGAAGATAAATTAACAAAATCATATGACATACTTATTGCATTGAAGGCCTTGAAAAATAAAAGCAGAAGGAAGAAGATAAGAGAATGATAAGAGCCACGAGGGAGGATTTTAGGAGAGGGCAATACTAGGACAAGATGAGGTTCTAAACCTCAAGCAAAAGACCAAGGGAAAGAAATTTTAGCTCGCATAATTTGAGATCAGAATATAAAGAAGAAGAAACAATGGTAGTAGAAAATAATGTAGAGGATGGGGAAGAAAAGAGATAAGTAGAGAAGGATGTATAGTTATTGACATGGGTAGAAGAAAATGTTAGAGAAAATGAAGAAGAAGTTAGTTATTTAGAAGATAAGGAGATCAATAAAACAATAGTGATAAAGAAGTAGAAGAATAAGACAGAGAAGATGAATAAGTGATACGAAAATACACATTGTTCTAAACTCCCATCCCAAAGAGACCCCTCAAGGAAATGAATCCCTTGGATCAAATTCCATCCCTTATACCACTTGAGAGATGAGGAGCAACTAAGAGGAAGTGAATCAATATACATTGGTGGACAAGTGTTGGATAGTTATAGGAAATTCAATGAGGCCATTGAGAGTAGAAAATAATATGTGAAAAAATTAGACCAGGTGTGAAGAAATTATTGTAGAGAGAAGTTAAAAAGAAACAAAGGGCAAAGACATCCTGCAGTGAAGCAAGTGAGATAGGAGAGTAATTACACAAATAATAACCACAATAGAGAAAGGATAACCCATCAAAACCACCAACAATGGCTCATAATAGAAAGAATATTACAATGTATGTGAAAGACACTAAAGATGAAAAAAAAACTATTTATGTTGGACTTGTATTGGAGGAGTCATGGGATCAATGATCCTTAGGTGAAACTATTTGATTTTATGGGAAAACTGACAAATGACACTCTAAAATGGTACTTGAAAGTTATCCCCAACCACACTCTTACATGGGACTAAGTCAAAGACATGTTTAAAAATAACTTACACTTTCCTATTGTTTTTACAAAGAGCTTTAGTAAAATGCAGGACTTGATCTAAAAAGAAAGAGAAACAATGATAAACTATGATCAAAGATTTAATGTGATACAAAAGAAGTTGGAGGAGCCTCTCAATGAAAAACAAAGGGTAGGATTCTAGAATTGTACCATATTTAAGAGCATTTAGATGGGAAGGCATTCAATACCTTCATTGAAGCATTAGTGAGTGTGTCAAGATTAGAAGTGTAGTCATGGAGATGAGAGGATGAATCCACAATGAAAAAAGAGAGAAAAATTGTACCAAGAAATAACTCAGATGTGACTGAAAAAATAAATAAAAATGAAGGGAGAAGCAAACACTTATGCACCACCCTAGAGTATCATGTAATCCAAAATATGGTGCATGGTGTGCTACACTCAAGGCCACATGAGGACAAAGTGTCTGCATTTTGAAATTGAAAAAGGGAAACAACAATAAGGATAAGCCCCATAGCCATGCCACTACCAACACAAAAACCAATTTATCGGGAGAGATTGTGTGAAATTTGTAGATTTTGGGACTAACACAATCAAAATTAACCCTAATGGAGGTGGTAGAAAATTGATGTACTATAATTTTGTCAACTCGTTTAAGCATTGCCATCATACATGCCATAGTAGGGATGCCATAGGTGATCTCAAAGAGCACAAGGAGAGAGCTATGGTGGTTCAATATATATTGCTAGAAGTCCTAGGTTATGACTCTCCTCCATTGGTTATAGGCTATCAGTCCCATACTATGTATCAAATACCACCTCCTCTGGAGACAAGTGGGATACCTTGGGGTTTGCTTATCAATATTAAAAAGAGTATCAAGGAGGGTACAAAGGAGGAAATCAATGATGTTATCATGGAAGTATTAGAGCCAACCATAGATCTGATACCACTTGTTAGGAAATTAAACATCCTACATGTGCAAATAATTCAAATACAAACTTAAAACAAGCTACACAAAACATAAAATAAGAGAGACAAACCATTACATAAGATATACATGGAAACCTTGTTAAACCAACTACAAAAAAAACATGGGGCAAAGGTATCATCCAGACTTCATATTCATCAGCAAAACTCTCTCTACAACATCAATTCCTCTCAGAAACTCCTTTCTAGTGCTTACAGGCACTTAGGTGAACCAAGCTTGCAACCAAGCCTTATAGGCTCTAACTTCCAAGCTGCAACATGCAATTCCATCATGATGCTAATACCATAACATCTAAGATGAGCTCCAAAGCATAAACCTCCATCTCCATGGGTTGAGCTAACAATCCTCCAAGCTCCAATCAGGTGAGCCAAACTAACATAGCCTTTTAGGGTCTAACCTCTAACCTCAAGGATCTCCATGCTTACATACAAACTAGGTGAACCATGCTCTCATCTAAGCATTACATGATCTAACCACCTAAGCATGAATGATGCTTACAACCCAAGCATCTAGGTGAGCTAAGCTTCCATGCCTTCGAAGTTCCAACCTGAAACAATGATCCAAGAGTAGATAGCCCCAAATGGGCTTCTCATAAAATACAAAGAGAAAATGATGCTTTATAACATTTTACACGAGAGAGAGAGAGAGAGAGGGAGAAACTTCATGGTGTCCTCTTAGAAATTCGACCCACACATGAGTAGGGTGTCATGTGATCTCTAAAGGTGTTTGTTACAATGTGCAAAAATCTTCAAAACATCTTCACTTTAGATAAGAACATGTGCCACCTCCATGTGGCTCCAAAACTTGCTCCCCACTTTCACAAGTGAGTCCAAACACTCAATAGTGTTCTTCTTGTCATCATCTCCAAGGGTCAACAAAGTGGATGCTCTACTTTAGACAAGATCCAATCCACCCCATGTTACTCCAAGAATTATGCCCTACTCACACACGTGAGGATAATCTGCAATAGTGCTCATCTTGTCTTCTTATTCTATGTGACCACAAAAGTCAAAAAAGTGTTGCAATCACTTTTTGAATTTCTCTACACAAGTGAATCATGGGTCCCCTTACAAATTTGACCCATGCATGACCCTTTGTCTTTAACACCATGTGACAACCCACATGCGACTCACAAAGGACAAAACCCATGTCCTCTAGTGGAGTATTATGCCCCACACCTGTCACATCATCTTGATCACATCTTGGGACCCACAATGGGTCCACGCCACATCACCATCTTGCCACATCACCTACATGACATGTCACTTGCATGCCACATCATCTGCACACCCACATGCCACATCATCTACACACCCATATGCCACATCACATGCATGCCATGTCATAATGAATATTGACTATAAATAGTGACCATGAATAGTGATATGTGAATAATGGCTTCACACCCAACAATTTATCACTTGAATTCATATACACATGACTTTACCACTCCTATGTCTTTTGCCAACTAGTTGCCATCCAGATGCAATCTATGATGTTATCAATGCCCACTATTGCTCCACAACAAGCCCGGTAGAAGTTTTCTGCACTACTAAGACTTCTCTGCCCTAATTGAATTTGTCAACATATGCTCCTCCACAATAGATTTGTAGCAACATGAAGTGACTCCCACTTCATCACAAACCCATCCCCACTCACTACTCCCACTACTTGGAAGTATATAGATAAGTGCACACCATGGATTTTTGAGGCTTACAAACCCATCCTTCTTCAGGGTTTCACCATGAACCAGTCACTATTTCCACTGCTTGGAAGTATACAGATAAGTGCATACCATGGATTTTTGAGGCTTCCAAATCCTGATGACTATGATACACAAGACAACCATCTTCTCTTCCTTTGTAGGACACTCCAAAAGACAAATCACAATCATAAGAAGTGAGATAATTGAATTTATTGCTTTTATGTCCATTTTGCATCTCCATCCTTGGTTTTCTCCTTCATATCATCTTAGTCACCCAAGCCATCTCACCATTGATCATGTTGGGGCTTGCAACCAACATGCCATCTACACATAACAACAACCTATGTTAAACTTTAGCTCTCCATGAAGGTACCATTATACTCCATCTGCACGTCTGCTTCAGCTCATATATTCTTCCATCCACAAACTAGAAACTCTTTGCCTCATTCACATAGCCCTCCTAGCTACTCCATTTCATCACGAGATGAACATGTAGGAATGATGTCTATACTTCCCACTACTCCAAACAATAAGTGCACACTACACTCTTTATAATAATTATCAATAGGAGAGAATAACCATAGAAGTCAATCAAATGACTCTTCCATATGTAGCGTACCATTACCTACCATGATCAACATGGTACCCATCCATAGTTCTTGGGAAATTATCACACTAATCTTCAAAACATCTTCACTTTAGATAAGAACATGTGCCACCTCCATGTGGCTCCAAAACTTGCTCCCCACTTTCACAAGTGAGTCCAAACACTCAATAGTGTTCTTCTTGTCATCATTTCCAAGGGTCAACAAAGTGGATGCTCTAATTTAGACAAGATCCAATCCACCCCATGTTACTCCAAGAATTATGCCCTACTCACACATGTGAGGATAATCTGCAATAGTGCTCATCTTGTCTTCTTATTCTATGTGACCACAAAAGTCCAAAAAGTGTTGCAATCACTTTTTGAATTTCTCTGCACATGTGAATCGTGGGTCCCCTTACAAATTTGACCCATGCATGACCCTTTGTCTTTTACACCATGTGACAACCCACATGTGACTCACAAAGGACAAAACCCATGTCCTCTAGTGGAGTATTATGCCCCACACCTGTCACATCATCTTGATCACATCTTGGGACCCACAATGGGTCCACGCCACATCACCATCTTGCCACATCACCTACATGACATGTCACTTGCATGCCACATCATCTGCACACCCACATGCCACATCATCTACACACCCACATGCCACATCACATGCATGCCATGTCATCATGAATAATGACTATAAATAGTGATCATGAATAGTGATATGTGAATAATGGCTTCACACCCAACAATTTTTCACTTGAATTCATATACACATGACTTTACCACTCCTATGTCTTTTGCCAACTAGTTGCCATCCAGATGCAATCTATGATGTTATCAATGCCCACTATTGCTCCACAACAAAACCGATAGAAGTTTTCTGCACTACCAAAACTTCTCTGCCCTAATTGAATTTGTCAACATATGCTCCTCCACAATAGATTTGTAGCAACATGAAGTGACTTCCACTTCATCACAAACCCATCCTTCTTCAGGGTTTCACCATGAACCACTCACTACTCCCACTGCTTGGAAGTATATAGATAAGTGCACACCATGGATTTTTGAGGCTTACAAACCCATCCTTCTTCAGGGTTTCACCATGAACCAGTCACTACTCCCACTGCTTGGAAGTATACAGATAAGTGCATACCATGGATTTCTGAGGCTTCCTAATCCTGATGAATATGATACACAAGACAACCATCTTCTCTTCCTTTGTAGGACACTCCAAAAGACAACTCATAATCATAAGAAGTGAGATACTTGAATTTATTACTTTTATGTCCATTTTGCATCTCCATCCTTGGTTTTCTCCTTCATATCATCTTAGTCACCCAAGCCATCTCACCATTGATCATGTTGGGGCTTGCAACCAACATGCCATCTACACATAGCAACAACCTATGTTAAACTTTAGCTCTCCATGAAGGTACCATTATACTCCATCTGCACGTCTGCTTCAGCTCATATATTCTTCCATCCACAAACTAACAACTCTTTGCCTCATCCACATAGCCCTCCTGACTACTCCATTTCATCATGAGATGAACATGTAGGAATGATGTCTATGCTTCCCACTACTCCAAACAATAAGTGCACACTACACTCTTTATAATAATTATCAATAGGAGAGAATAACCATAGAAGTCAATCCCATGACTCTTCCATATGTAGCGTACCATTACCTACCATGATCAACATGGTACCCATCCATAGTTCTTGAGAAATTATCACACTAATCAATGCATCACTTTACCTACTGAGTTTTTGAGCCCCAAAGATAAAGTCAAGCTATATCCTGCTTTACCACATGTTACACACACAACGTTTTCCTTCCATGGAATCTCAGGTCTCTTGTTTTTTCCATCCATCTTGAACTAATTCAAACAATCGAAGAGAAGAACCCATAAAAGTCAACACTTGACTTCTACATGTAGTAAATTGATACCCACCATGCTCAACATGGTACCTATCCTCAGTTCTTAAGAAATCATCGTGTTACTTAGTGCATCACTGCACCTACTAAATTTTTTAACCTCAAAGATATAGTCAAGCTGCATCCTGCTCTACCACATGTCACACACATAGCCTTCTCCTTCCATGGAACCTCAAATCATATTTGTTATTCTCCATATACTGCTACAATAGGTACATATTCATGTTTTTTTTACCTCCTCCTCTACATAGAATTTTTGCACATCTCGACCAACACATTGTGGTAGTACGATCCCACAATTTGTACCCCTTCACTAGCTAAGAAACTCCATCTACACCAATGGATTCCATTTTGCTCCTCAAGCTGTATGGTTGCTTCTTCAACATGAACACTATTGGTGTTGATCCGTCTAGCAAAGCTTCTTCAACTTATCCTCTATTTATCCATATGCATCTTCATATTCTATAGAGAGAAATACCTATCATGAAAACTTTTTTTTTCTTTTTTTTAATAACTTGGTCACTCCACCTGTAGCTCCCACTTGCACAAACCAGTGAACAACCATGAATCTGATACACTTGTTAGATCCAACCATAGCTCTGATACCACTTGTTATAAAATTAAACATACTACATGTGCAAGTAAATCAAATACAAAATTAATAAAAGTTACAAAAAATATAAAATAAGAGACAATCTATTACACAAGATATATGTGGAAACCCTGTTAAACCAACTAGGGAAAAGCCATGAGGCAAAGGTAGCATCCAAACTTCATATTCATTATCAAAACTCTCTCTACAACATCAACTCCTCTCTGTAACTCCTTTCTAATGCTTACAAGAACTAAGGTGAATCAAGCTTGCAACCAAGCCGTACAGGCTCCAAATTCTAATATGCATCATGCCATATCATCTAAGGTGAGCTCTAAAGCATCAACCTCCATCTTCATGAGTTGAGATAACAAGCCTCCAAGATCCAACCAGGTGAGACAAGCTAACATTTCCTTTCAGGCTCTAATCTCTAACCTCAAGGATCTCCATGCTTACATACAAACTAGGTGAGCCATGCTCTCATCTAAGCCTTACAGGCTCTAACCACCTAAGCATGAATGATACTTACAATCCAAGCATCTAGGTGAGCTAAGCTGCCATACTTTCCAAGATCCAACCTGCAACAATGATCCAAGAGTAGATAACCCCAAATGGGCTTCTCATAAGATATAAAGAGAAAGCAATGCTTTATATCATTTTACATGTGTGTGTGTGTGTGTGTGTGTGTGTGTGAGAGAGAGAGAGAGAGAGAGAGAGAGAGAGAGAGAGAGAGAGAGAGAGAGAGAGAGAGGTGGGGGGAGAAACTTCATGATGCTTCCCTAAAAATTTGATCTACACGAGTGGAGTGTCATGTGATATCCAATGGTGTTTGTCACCATGTGCAAAAGTCTTTAAAACATCTTCACTTTAGACAAGAACATGTGCCACCTTCATGTGGCTCCAAAACTTGCTCTCCACTTTCACAAGTGAGTCTAAACACTCAATAGTGTTCTTCTTGTCTTCATATCCAAGGGTCAATAAAGTGGATACTCCACTTTAGACAAGATCCAATCCACCCCATGTGACTCCAAGAATTATTCCCCACTCACACATGTGAGGATAATCTGTAATAGTGCTCATCTTTTCTTCTTATTCCATGTGACCACACAAGTCCAAAAGGTGTTGCAATCACATTTTAACTTTATCTATACATGTGAATTATGGGTCTTCTTACAAATTCGACCCATACATGACCCTTTGTCTTTTACACCATGTGACAACCCACATGTGACTCACAAAAGACAAATCCCATGTCCTCTAGTGGAGTACTATGCCCCATCCCTGTCACATTATCCTGATCACATCCTAGGACCCACTATGGGCCCACACCACATCACTATCTTGCCACATCACCATCTTGACACATCACCTACATGACATGTCACATGCATACCACATCTTATGTACACCCACATGACACATCACTTGCATGCCATGTCATAATGAATAGTGCCCATAAATAGTGACCTATGAATAGTGGCTTCACACCCAAGAGGGAGATAGCATGGTAACCAAAAAGGGGGTTATGAAGGTGGTTACCAAGGAGATATCAGATACAATCAATATAGTGTGCCATAGATGTGCTAAAAATGTAGTAAATTGAAACATATTGACCAAAATTGTACAAAATAGCAACAAACATGGTGTGTGATATGAGATGAAAATGGAACACATGATTCATTTAGTTGCTTCAAAGTTTAAAAATATTATAATAAGCTCATTACAAAAATTGATGAACTTGCAGGCTGTCCACCTCGCAAGCCGTCCACCTCCTTAAGGTACACTCCACTTGAAAAATATACTACAGGCCACAAAAAAGGGGACATGCCACAAGTTACACAGACCAAAACACCTAAAGGTTCAACTAAATGACCCAGAAGAATTCGGAAGATAAACAATAGCTAACATATTTTAAGAGTTAAAAAAGGTAGTGTGGGGGCAAGAGTAGCTTCCTAAAAAGGTCACTTCAAAATTTAACTGTGGAAATCATTCAAAGAGGGACCAAAACATGGGAGGATAGAACACTAAAAGTGAGGATTGTGATTATCTAAATGCAAATAAACATGTCCAAATTTTATAAAGGAGTAGGAGAATAATAGAGGAAAAAGAAAAAAAGAAAATAGAGCTCACTTTCAAGGGTAGGAGGTATTAGGACTAAATAAATTAGTGAAGACGATGTAATCCTAAGGTGTATCAGAAAAATTAGAATAGTTCTCCAAATATTGGAATAAAAAATAAAATATAGATAGGTTACAAAGGATAGAAAAATGAAAAAATCTTTTTTTTTTGTATAAGCATAAAGTGGAAAAAATCAGCCATACTAATAGACATCAAGATAAATGGCTAGGAAATTCAGAACGACTTACTAGACTTGGAGGTGAATATCAACATGGTACCATAGAAAATACATGAAGCCTTAGGGAAAATTCCATTCTAGGCAAAAAACTATGATATGACATTAGTAAACAAAACCTAAATATATTACATAGGAGTCCTAGGAGGTGTCAAGGTTGATTTTGTATGAATTAAAAAGAAAGTATAATTTAAGGTTATCAAAATTTATGAGAACAATAATTAACATATAGTCCCACTAAATATGGAATGGTTTATAAATTTTAAGGAAATATTTAACTATGAGGATGAATAAATAACCTTTTGTTGAATCCAAGGAAATGGAAAGTAGCGTGCACTGAACTACCTACTTCATGCATGCACATGCCCATCATGGACATCCATCAAGGTAGGCATGAGCCGATAAAGGATAAGTGCACATGCACATAATGAAAAAACAACATGATCAATACAAAGGAAACCACAAGAATCCATGAACATGTTGTCATGAAAATTTACATCTGGTGACAACACCCCCAATCACACTCCTATAGGCAATTGGTGGGGTTTTAATGACAAGGACAACATTGTTTTTCTAAAATGAGGGATTGTCTCCGTAGCCCAATGGACAAGGTTTAATCTATGTGTGGCATTTTTAAAGTCATTATTTTTATCTTTCATAATGCATTTTCGGAATAAACTACGGGTAAGTTGGTATAAATAAACATGATCAAGGTGTATTTCAATAAGATAGCTTGCTGATTTTAACTCAAGGATGACCTCAATGCAAAACAAAAGCTTTAAGAAATGCATGATGCTTATGGTATTTCAAAATATCCCAAAATTCAAACACAATATGATAGGTTTGGTTCCAAAGGTTTTGACAATGAAGCTTCACCAAATGTCTAAACAATCGATATAGATGCTGGGTTTGGTAATGGCTATTGAAATCCCTTTGCAGATGATTTCATGGAATATTAAACGAGTTATTTGAAGGTAAATTAATGAGTCATTCAATTGACATACATATAGATCTCCAATTGAAATTTATTTAAGCTATCAGGGGTTGTATCAAACATTTATTCTTCATTACTTTTATTCAATGTGATACATGCAAGAGTAATGACTATCCTTCAGGGCTCAAACTACATATTTGTCTAACTTGTAACGGAATTTGAAAAGATACTATTTTTATATTTATATCAATTCGCATAACATGTACATAAGATGGTTGTATTGTGGAGGAGTCATTTAATGCATGCAAGGGTTATGGAACTATTAGAAAAATGAGGAATAATAATACAAAGTCTATCAAAATATTTGTTTTACATGCAACTTTCATACTCCTGGATTGCCACGTTGTAAAATTTCCATGTGATGCTATCTTGGTAAGCCATTTGACCTCAATTTAAATTTTCACCTTGTGGCTTCTCAAAGTTCATTTTGCATGCAATAAACAATACTGAAATCCGCCACCTTTGCAATCCACAACTTATTCAAATGTCCACATGATAAGGCAAAAGTTAGTCTTAAATTAACCTTGCAGCCTTCGTGGTTTCGAATTGCATGTGTGGGATTCCTAATCTAAATTTTTATGAAAATATGATATCCATTGTGTTAAGAAAAATAACTAACTAGTGCAAGTAAATCAATATGGAAATAAACTAGTGCAAGTAAGTTAGACAATGTTCTCCACTTTCCCATGTGCATACTTCTGAGTCAAAAGATTCCTCAACTTTTGACTTTAATCACATGCACATGCTCATGGATAATGATGAGATTCTCTTCCATTTTGTCTCCCACATGATTCCAAAGGTCACCCATGTGACTAAGTAGAGAAAATACACCCCATTTCTCTCTCTTAATCTTTTAATAAATAAAAGATTCCATGTAGACTATGCTACATCAACAAGGTGCCATATCATAGGCACAATCATCACCAAATCATCATTGCCACCTCTCAAGCATAGTCATCACGAACTCACCATTGTGAATAGTAACTACCACCTCATCACATGAATAGTGGCCATGAATAGTGACTTCACATCCTAACATTCTCCAACTTGAAGTCAATATACATAGGCTTTGTTACACCTACGTATTATTCCATATAAATTCCATCCATGCTCGATTCTACCTTTATCACAATTTCAACAAGCCCAAAGAAGTTTTTCACCACTCAAATTTCTCTACCCTGACCAGCTTTGTCAACATGTCTGTAGTATTCTATTCGGTGTCTACCTTTAGAAATAGGATTCTAACATGCTCCATCACACTCCTAATGAAGTGGTACTTGACATGAATATGATTTGTGTGATCATGAAATGCTGCATTCTTCACCAAGTGAATTTCACTTTGACTATTACTATATAAGGTAATATTTCCCTGCATCTCCATGAAGTCATCCAATAGTCACTCTAACCATATTGTTTTCTTATAACCTTTAATTGTAACCACATACTCTACTTCAGTGGTTGATAAATCCACCACTATTTTTAAATTAGAAGCCCAACTCATAGCTCCTCCAGTAAGAGTAAAAACATAACCTGTAGTTGACTTTCATCCATCCCTATCACCACCAAAATCAAAATCTACAAAACTTCTTATCTATAAATCTGCCCTTCAATAGCAGATTGCAGCATCTAAAGTGCCTTTCAAATATCTAAGTATCCACTTCACTATATACTAATGATCCTTTTTAGGATTTACCATGAACTAACTCACAACTCCCACTGCTTGGAAAATATCTAGTCTCTTGATCACCATGACATACATGAGGATTCCTACTGATGATGAATAAGGTACACATGACATAATTATCTCTTCCTCCTCTATACTACGACATTGCTTGGAAGATAACTTCAAATGTGCAGGAAGTGGGGCACTGACTAGTTTTGCATTCTGCATATAAAACCTCTAGAGAATCTTCTCAACATATGTCTTTTGTGACAACTAGATTTTACTAGCTTTCCTATCCCTGTGTATCTCCATCCCTAAAATTTGGTTTAATTCTCTTAAATATTTCATCTCAAAATTCCTATCCAATTGAGCCTTCAAATCATTGATTCTCTTCATGTTGGGTCCTGCAACCAACATGTCATCAACATATAACCGTAAGATAATAAGGCTCCCATCATTGAACTTATTATGGTATGCACAATGATCAACTTCACTTCTACTAAATCCTTGGCTCTTCATAAAGGTGTCAAATTTACTGTACCACATTCTTAGCACTTACTTCAAATCATACAGTGATTTCTTCAATTTACAATCTGCTCTTTTTATTTTACCTCATAGCCCTCAGGTTGATCCATATAAATCTCTTCCTCGATATCACCATGTAGGAATGTTGTCTTCACATCAAGCTGCTCTAGCTCTAAATTATGAGAAGCTACAAATTCAAGTATCACTCTGATAGTAATCATTTTCAAAACATAAGAGAATATCTCATTGAAGTTTGTAGATTAAATTTGAGCTCTATAGGGATTTAAAAATGCAAACTCTAAACTCAAATATCAACCACTAGGTAAGATGATAAAGCCATTAGAATCTAAATGCCATTAGATGAATGCAACATTAAATCCTATATTTAAATCCTAAATCCTAAGTGATTCACATCATGATTAAACAAAATAAAAAAGATAAGAGGATTGGGATGAATTTACCTTAGACTCAAATTGACATGGATGCTTGATCAAAGGATTTTGATGATGGATTCAATGGATTCTTGGACATGGATTGGGTATGAAAATTATAGTTTAAGGATTAGATTGGCATGATGATGTTATGGGAATTTTAGTTATTAGTTTGGCATGGATTCCTCACAAGCTTTCTAGATTAGCTTCCATGGAGGAGAAGCCTTGGTTATATAGATTTGGGAGGGAAGATTAAGGGTTGATATTCAAAATTGGATGAGAAAATCCAATGGTTGTAGATTATTCAAGGAATTAAAAACTCCTTGGAAGCCTCTAGTTTAGAGACTTTTAGAATATTAGAGGATCTTCTCCAATTCTAGGGACTTATTGATTAGCTTAGGGATAATGGAGTATTAAGTGGGGGTTAGATAGGGATTAGGTAGGTGATTAGGGACTAGGGATGTAGGAAAGGCTAGGGTGTAGGTTAGTAGGTGGGTAGGTGGGGTTATGGGAATTTAAAATTTTCATATAATAAATAACTATGATTAGATTAGGATAATATGGATTAGGATAGAACTAATGAAGGAATGTAATGAATAAGGTTAGTGAATGTAGGATAATAGAAGTGGGGTATTAGATAAATAACTGGAATTAAGATAAATTAGTAGGATAAAATAGGTTAAGTAGTATTAATGTTGACTAATAGAAATATTAGTGACATTAACGAAGCAAACGATTTTAGGTGTTTAAATTTTCCCCCTCTTTGAAAGGGCTTTATGAGTGGAGCGAAGTGGAAGGAGTAATGGTATTTCAAAGAAAAACCATGTCATGGATGAATGTTAGTTGACGATGTTAGGGGATATGATGCCCCCTCGAGCGAACATGTAGGAAAAAATGAGACGGATGGCCGCTTGAAAGAAGAAGTAAGGGGTGGGATGGGATTCTAGATGTGAGATAAATGATGAAGAAAATGGAGGTCAACTTGAGCAGTGAGCTACAAATTGATGATGCCCCTGGCATGGACACATGCACAAAGAGGAAATATAATGGGTGTCATGGTTGTCGACATATCCCAAGGGGGAATCAACTGTAACATGATGATGATGATAGGATTAAAGGGCCGAAAGCTTTAGACTTATCCCAAGAAAGGACACATGCAAGGGAGAGATGTTGGCCAAGATAAGATGAGGATTTGATAAGATTGATGGGTGTAGTTCAAAGCTAAACTGATCAATATGATGAAGAGAGAGAAGAACTGATATGATCGAGTGACCAAAAGATTGGGGGATGAGGATATATGAGAGAGATAGTGGCTGAGCTATCTTTGGTAATGAAAACATGGCCAAGTGATACCTACATAGTTTGAAAAGACCTCAGGCTGATGTAGTTTTGACTAGAGGATAGAGGATGATGATGAAGATGATTAATGATTAGAGGATGAGGTGAATGATGAAATGATATGACTCAGATGATGAGATGAGGATAAAAGATTGGATGTTAGGTGAATGGGTCAAGAAGGTTAAATTAGTGATGAGGATGATGAGATGATTAGATAAATGATGAGGTCATGGGTGATCAAGCCATCATAAATGTCATAAGACTCATCATAGTCTAAGTAATCCAATAAATATGGCACTTGGTAGCATGCCCCATGATATAAGCATGACCAAGAGGACATTGTACCAAAGTGCATGGGCAATATGGTGAAATCTACATCATCAAGGGAACTTATAAGAATTATGATAGATTTGGTGACCTCATAGCATCCTCATTCATTTCCCAATGGACAAAAAATGCTGATGTAAACAAAACATAATACAAACAAGATATATACATGATAAAAGACATGTAAACAAGACACATAAAACAAACAAGTAACACACACAAATATCTACATGCAGTGTCACAATGTCTTGTCTAATGTTGGGATCAGTGATTAGGGAATGGACTGGACTAGGATGATCAAGATGTGATTATGGACTTAGGTAAAACTTGGATTTGGATAAGCTGATCTAGATTAGGATTAGGATGAGGACGTTGCCCCTAGTTTAGGATAGCAGGATGGATGACGTGATAAGATATTTCAATACTGACTTGGTCTTGAAATCAAGTTGAAAAGTGGCCAAGGAGGGGGATTTAGAAAAGTGATGACCAAGGATTATCAATAGATAAGACCTTGCAAAAAATCCAATCTAGCATGGAGACTAAGAGATGATGGGATCAAATACCTTTCATACTAGCAAAGATATATTTAATGGGTGATAGATATGAAGAGGCAATGATAAGGAAAAGTGATGGGATCAAGTACCTTCTATATTAGCAAAGAGTGATGTTATGGGTGCTAGATATGAAAAGGCCTTGATAGGAAAGTGATAGGTGCCATATTAAATTCTTGACAAGGATATGGGTATTGATAATACCTAGCCAAAAGGATGAGATTGATGAGATGGGTTACCATTTTGATTTGGTTCCAATACTAAATGTGGTATCCAAAAATGGTAAGATGTGAAATGGATAGAGATGGATGCAACTAGGGGATGCAGGATAAGACAAGACATCATGGACAATTTTTTGGATTTTTTCAAATTTTATGATTTTTAGGATTTTTTGACATATTTCAAATTTTAGGGCTTTTTTGAAATGCATGTACACTGTAAAAAGGTGGTTACTAGAAAAGGGAATACCAAGCCTAACAACCAGGATAAGGGTGGATGGACTGATAGATGAGAGATAATAGGATGAGGATGATGCTAAAAAGGATATATGGACTAAGGAAGGAATGGACAAGGGATTGCCAATGACCACATCATAAAGGAATCAAATGTTATATAGTTGCCTAAGTGCCCTTTTAGAGGATGTGCCAAGATGGTTTGAGGATATTTCTCAAGACATCTTCTACTTTCTTATAAAGGTCAAGACAAGAGGGAAGGAGAGATAGGATGTATGATAGGATGGAAGATGATGGATAAGATAAATATGGGTGGGTGATTGGCAAGGTTGATAAGGGATGTGATGAGGGATAGGTGGATTTTACCCCAAGTGTGGAGAGATAATGCAGACAACTGATTATTATACCATGATATCAAAAACTAGTTTTCATCATGGTACTTGTCGAAGGTGTCAGAAGACTCGTTTTCACCATTGGACGAGTGGATTTTTTTTAAGATTGACATCTTGATTTATTGGATATGGGGATGAGATGCAATAATATAGGCATTATGGGGATATATATCCAAAACCTATTCTAGGGATGTGTGATGGTAGGATCATGTTGTTGTTGGATGCATTGGGGTCCCTCGTGACCTTTGGTGATTCTTGATGGTGACCCCTCCAAATATCTAGACCAGGTATCTTTGTTACTCCTAAGAGAGATAATGCTGCTTGAGGAGGTGATGTGAGGTATGGATTTGATTATATCTTGATGTTTATAGGGGAGTAATGGACTAAAATGGATGGTAGGATTTGATGGGATTGTGGGAGCGTGATAGGATAGTGTGATGGGTGGTGGAGGATTAGGACTAGTAGTCACACACATCATTGGAGATTTTGGACATTTTTCATTTGATTGGTGCCATATGATTAAATACTATAAGAGATCTAAGATGCTTTGACTTTGTGGTTCATCTCTAATTTGATTATTTGATGGATTATCAGCCATGCTAATAGTGCTTTTGACATTATTTTGATTTTGAGATAGGAGTTGACTCTGTCTGCTCCTTAATGCCTGATTTTGGGCTTCACCAGGGGATATTGATTTTTGACTTGATATACAATGATTATTTTGACTTTGATAGTCCCATAGTGTCAGATATTGGGCTTCACTAGGAGAAGACATGTTTAGATTAGGGCAATGATTTGAATCTTCTTGATTTTGACTTATGGCATCAAAGGTGATTTGATTATTATGATTGATTTTTGGAATATGGTCTTGGACCTTTGTTGTTATGGCACATATTACATTGCTCAAGGAAGGGTCCAATGATGCATGGTCCTATTAGTCCCTATGAAGGGATATGATTAAATGGTCATCGATTGGAAGAAAGGGGTCCATGATGGATGAAAGTGGTGGTGAGGGTATGATGAGGTCAATGAGTGGTGATGGGGAAACATAGTTTTCATAGGGGTTCCTACGAGACCCAATTTTGACATCAAATAAAATATCCTCAAGATCAATAAAAGGATCACAAGGACTAGCTGTAGTAGATGCATCCAAAGGAAGATTATATTCACTGTGATAATATTCAAATAGATAAAGCTTATAATAACTCATTTATGACATCATTATCTTGATTGGGATCAAAAGATATGCCTAGTGATGAAGCGGAGGCATTCGGATTAGAGGTACCCTCGAAAAGATAGGCATTATCAACATCAATAAGGGATGACATTTATAATGAGGAATTTGATGTGAATACTGACATTGAACATGATCCTATTGAAGATAAGACTTCTAATACTAACTTGGATGCAATGCTGATAATAGGAAATTCATTATCTGCAAGGATAAGATAGGATAAGATAGGATGTGGTTAGACTAGATGGGTGATGAAGACAAGGACAAGACAAATGATGAGGGATAGAGTGGACCTAGGATATGATATGGATGATGAGAAAAGATGTGGATTGAAAAGGGATGATGGATGGTAAGTGGGACTAGGATAAGATATGACTAGCAAGATGTACAAGAGAAGTAAGATATGTACAAGAGGGTAAGACTAGGATATACAAGATGATGATTAGGATATGAGAGTGATGGGGTAATAACCAAGGATTGGTGAGTATGGTTAGACTAGGAGGAGATTAAGATAAAGATATACAAAAGGACAATATGTGCAAGATGAGGTGTTGGTGATGGGGGGGTGAGTGGTTCTAAAAGATGATTTGGACAAAAGGATGTGCAAAGGATTAGTCTGTACCATGTAATAATGAGAAAAAGATGTACAATACAATAAGATGACATGGATATGTACAAAAGGATGATGTGATAAGGATATGCAATATGGGTCCAAAGTGATATGTACAAAAATATAATGGGAGAAGGATATACAAGATGAAATGTAGGTGATGGGATAATGAGAAAAGATGATGATTAGGATTTATAGATGTAATGGACTTAGGACAAGATGTGGATGACAAGGTGTGACTAGGATATGTGAGAATGATGAGTGGGATATGACTAGATTAAGATAGGGGATGAGATAAGACAATGGTAAATGATATACAAAGATAATAGAATGGTATGACTAGGATAAGATGGGATGAAGACAACATGAGAGGGGATAGGATAAATGGATGATGTCAAGGGTATGCAAGATGATAGATTGATCTGTACAAGAGGAGAATAGGTTAAGGATGTACAAGATAAAAGGTATAGGTTGATGGGGATGTGACCTAGAATGGGATGAAGACAAGATGGGAGATGGGAAATAAATAATAGGGGATGATGATAAGGATGATGATGATTAGGATAGGTAAGCAGATGGGGTGAGAACTAATGACGAGTGGGTATGGTTAGACTAGGATGGGATAGGGACAAGATGGTAGATGGGGGATAATGGCAAAGACAATATGATGGGGGTGTAGAAGGTAAGTTGGGGGTATGATGTATAATGAGGGGATATGGCTAGGCTAGTATGAATGATATATAAGTTGAGGGATGGGATAAGGATATAAGATGACAAGGATGTAAAAGATAAGATGTGGGTGATGGGAATGTGGTTAATGATTAGTGGTTAATATCGGAGATGAGATGGGATAAAGATAATACGTACAATAATAAGATGATAATGATGATGAATAGGATATATACAAAGGATGATAGGATATAATAATGTGGCAAGGATATACAAGATGTTACATGCAAAGGACCTAGATAGATATGGATAGGTAAAGGTTGACTCGGCTCATAAATAGTATGGGTTTAACACAACACACACCCAAGCAAGCAAGCCACAACTTATATTTAGTAAACTGATAGGTGTGTAACCTGATGCCCATACTATCCAATGGCTTCATAGGTAAGGCTGTAGGCTGGTGACCCATTACGATATCAACCAAACCTTCTCAACCCTACTCACACATGATGCATACTTCAGAGTTGATACTGACTCCTATAGTGGTATACCTATTACAACTGAGGGATCCTATGATAGGTTTCACAAGGTTATCTAGGTACATCCTCGATATACGTGATGTTATGTTGGGGCCTAAGTCCATGTAGGATGTTGTCTAATTATTCTAGGTCTTAGAGCTTAATCGCCCCTCACTCCATGAAACCCTTTATGGGGAATTTCACTTAAGTCATAGTGACAACTGTCCTAATATTCAGACTCTACTAAAACACAAAATTTTGGGTGGCACATGGTGATGAAATCCAAGTCACCAACCCTATATAAAAAGAAAAAGGAAAGGGGTTTATAGGTGGTTTTTGATCTCTCAAAAATCATCACAAGGATGCAAGGGAGAGATAATATGCCACCCATAGCCCTAGGTAACAAGTAAGCAAAAAGATTAATTCATTGATTAAATTAAGATGTGTGATCTATATACAAGATGCAAAGTCAAGAATATACAAGCAGATAATATATACAAACAAAAAGATGATTAAAAATGATATATACAAGACAAAAATGATTAAAATAAAAAATTATTTTCAAAGTGCGAGGAGTCTTTGACAAGTGGCCTACAAGCACATGGTTAGTAGTTTAGGTGGCACTCAAAAAGAGATAATCTTCAAGACAAAAATTATTAGTTTGGTGATAATCTTGAGGAAAAAATTGTAAAATAAAATGTTAGACCCAAAATATGACCTATAAAAATATGATATTAGTAAGACAAAATAACCCTTGCAATAAATAAAATGTTAGTCAAATATGCCTTAATAAAACACCCTAAAAAAATAATGGTTTGGCTCTATAATTTATTTGGGGTGAGTGGGACATGATGCGGGGGTCTAGGGGAAACAACCCCCAGTAGGGTCAAGGGGCAATTCTATTTATGTTGTCAAGGGGTAGAGCCCCTTGCGGGGTCTAAGGGCAACACCCCAGTCATGCTCCCTATCACAGTATAGAGTGGGGTCGAGGGGCGGAGCCCCTCACTGCCAAAGACAATTTTGGCTTTGTGGGAGGATTGAAGTGACTCAAAATTCATGAAAAATGACTCAATAAATGTTCTTAAAAAGGACAAAAATTCAATGCAAACTCATAACTACACACTGCAAAATCATGACTATTTAGATAATATCATGACTAAAATAGAAAAAATTGCTACTAACTATAGATCGATAGTGGTAGTTTTGTCGTAAACCACAAAACTATGACTGAAATTGATAAAACCATGAATGTCAACAAATCAAGAGTTATGATATTATTAAAGATGACAAAACTTTTAGATTTATATATTTGACAGAGACAGATTTATGCAGGTCATGATAGATTATTTAGAATACCTCAGAATGCCTATTTGTCTATGATTAATGTCAGATTGATTATGATATATCAATGTTTGATTAATATGAGATGATTAGCAAAAATGGGCATAAACTAAGAACAAATTTATAGAGATTTCCTCAGTTGAACCTTGTTTTGAATCTATCCTGTATGATCTGGAACAAACATCAAACACAATAGGAGTAAGAATGAAAAAATTTACAAAGTTGTGACTAGGACTACACTACCATAGTTTACCAAGACAATATCATGATTCTAAAAAGGTCAACACTTGTGGTTTTATCAAAGACAAGGAAAAGGGGTAAAGGCCTGTGTTTTTTTTGTCTTTAATTGATTCCTTTTGCCTTAGCCTCCCTCTTGACTATAACCTTGTAGATCACACAAACCAAACAAAAACTAGATAGAAACACAATTTTGATACAAAATTGGTGTTAGGTGATTGGTATGAGTATAAAGCAAAAACACCTAAAATATTGAATAGATTATATTGATTCCAAAATCCTCTTGTGAAAACATACACCATTAGATTAGGATACAATAGATCAAATGACATAGGTAAATCGTTACGAGATTTGTGACAAATAATAATACCATGAATTTTGGCCACAATCCCATGATTACCAGGATGATATCACTACTGGGAGAGTCATGATATTATGGCTTAGATTTTACTCAACAAGCTTACTTCTAACTCCCTTGTTCTTAGTTCCTACACACATATGGTTATGATTTTTGAGAAAACACACAAGATCATGCACAATAAACACACAGGGGGTTATAGAGGATGATAAATCAACCAACAATGTTGTTAACCCTATACCTATACTCAGACCTAATAATATCATGACTATCATCGATGATATCATGACTTTTAGGACAAAGTCATGATTGGGAGAGTTGTGGTATTGTCAAAAAGAGGGACCTATAAAACAAACCATTAGTGGTTATAAAATCTTAACTTGGTTAGGTAATATCACAACTAGCCTAATAATATCACTACTATTGAGTCATGGTATTATCGAAAGACAAAAAATTATGCAGTCAAGTAGATAGTTAATGATAGTGTAAAGTTAAAGCAATATCACAAGTCTCAGGGGTAATATCATGACTATGTAGTAAAATCTTGCTAATACTAGTGTAATGTCATGACTACAACTTGTGCGTGCAAATTTTTAAAAATTCTAAGATTTTTTTTGATCTAATTGACCTGCAGGCTTACACAAACAACACTGAGAAGCCAAAATTGTTAAATTTGGGAGGTATGGTCCCACTGTGGTTGCCAAAATGTAGATAAAATTTGAGGTCTATAGGGATTTAACAATGCAAACTCCAAACTCAAATATCAACCACTCGATAAGATGATAAAGCTATTAGAATCTAAATACCATTAAATGAATGCAACATTTAATCCTACATTTAAATCCTAAATCCTAAGTGTTTCACATCATGATTAAACAAAATGGAAAAGACAAGAAGATTGGGATGAATTTACCTTAGACTCAAATTGACATGGATGCTTGATCAAAGAATTTTGATGATGGATTCAATGGATACTTGGACATGGATTGGGTATGAAAATTCCAGTTGAAGGACTAGATTGACATGATGATGTTATGGGAATTCTAGTTATTAGTTTGGCATGGATTCATCACAAGATTTCTAGATTAGCTTCCATGGAAGAGCCTTGATTATACATATTTGTGAGAGAATATTAAGGATTGATATTCAAAGTTTGGATGAGGAAATCTAATGGTTATAGATTATCCAAGGAATTAAAAATTCCTTGGAAGCCTCTAGTTTAGAGACTTTTAGAGTCTTGGAGGAGCTTCTCCAATTATCAATACTTCTTGATTAACTTAGGGATAATAGAGGATTATGAGGGGGTTAGATAGGGATTAGGTAGGTTATTAGGGACTAGGGATGTAGGAAAGGCTACGGTGTAGGTTAGTAGGTGGGGTTATGGAAATTTAAAACTCCCATATAATAGATAACTAGGATTAGTTTAAGATAATAGGGATTAGGATAGAATTAATGAAGGAATGGAATGAATAAGGTTAGTGAATATAGGATATTAGAAGTGGGATATTAGATAAATAAATAGGATTAAGATAAATTAGTGGGATAAAATAGGTTAAATGGAATTAGTATTGACTAATAAGAATATTAGTGTTATTAATGAAGTGAGTGATTTTAGGGGTATACATTTTACCTTGGCACCTGATTCAAACCGTACATTGATTTCTTTAATATGCAAACCATCTATTATTTTCCTTTTACCTCATAGCCCTCAGGATAATCCATATAAATCTCCTCCTTGAGATCACCATGTAGGAATGCCATCTTCACATCAAGATCTAGCTCTAGATTCTGAGAAGCTACAAATGTAAGTATCACTCTGATAGTAATCATTTTTACAACAAAAGAGAAGATCTCATTGAAGTCAATACCTAACTTATACACATAGACTTTTGCCACCAATTGGAATTTGTATTACTCTGAAAGCCCATCACTATTCTTCTTCAACTTATACACCCACTTATTACCAACACTCTTTCTTCTAGGTGGGAGATCCACAATCTCCATTTTTCATTCTTATGGAGTGATCTCATTTCCTCTTCCATGGTTTTCCTCCATTTCTTTGCATTTTTAGATTCTCTGGCTTCTTGAAATGAAATGTGTTCACCCATATTATTAAACAAAGCAAAAGAGGATTGAAAATAAAGAGTATACCTATATGGAACCTTCTTATATAAGTGGACCTTCTAACTTGTGGTTATTGTACTTTGTGCTCTGCGTGATGCTCCAAAGCATCAACTTGCTTCTTTTCATCTTCTTCTTTCTTGACTACTTCAATTGGTACAAATCCAAATGTCTGTTATACCTCCTTCATTTTCATGGATTTTTAATTAAACACAAAATCTCGACTAATAATTATCTTGTGGTAGTTATGATCCCACAACCTATACCCCTCCACTGTATCTTTATAGTTGATAAAAATACATTTCCTAGATTTCAAATCTAGCTTGGACCTTGTTTATTTAGGCACATAGGCAAATGCTTCATAAATAAATATATATAAATCATAATAATCAATTGGCTTACCATGCTAAGTCTCATCTGGAGTGTTTTCATCCAATGTAGTTAGAGGATATTTATTAATAAGATACATAACTGTATTAATAGCCTCTGCCCAAAATCCATTTGCTAGATTTGATGCACTCAACATGCTTCTTGTACACTCCATGATAATGCGGTTCATCCACACCATTATGCTATGAAGTATAAGGGATAGTATTTTGATGTTTAATCTCTTCTTGCCTACAAAATTTATCAAACTCCCTAGAGCAATATTCTACTTCGTTATCTGACCTAAGATATACAATAAATTTGTCTAAACTTTTCTCTATCTGTGCTTTAAATTCTTTAAGTTTTTCCAAAGCTTCTAATTTATTTCTCAAAAAATCAACCCACACTCTTCTATAATAATAATCTATAAAGGAAATAAAGTAAGTTATACCATTTATAGACTGATTAGGGACATGTCCAAAAATATATGAATGGATAAGCTACAAAAAATCAAAACTTTAACCTACACTTGTAGTAAACATTACCCTTTTCTATTTACCAAAGATGTAGTACTCACAGAAGTCTAAATTACAAGACTTAATCCCAAACAACATACCTCAGTCATGAAATATCTTTAAACCTCTCTCACTCATGTATCCAAGGCATTGATGCCATAACATCACAACATCCTGATCATTATTTGTAGTTGCCACTACTATAGTACATGTCACTAAATCTATGCATAGTAGATACAAGGAGTCATAATATTATCCTTTTGATACCACTAGGGATCCTTTGATAATTTTGAATTTACCATTAGCAAAGGTTCATGAATACCTCAACTCATCAATCACCTTGATGGACATCAAATTCTTCTTTAAATTAGGAACATAATACACATCCTATAATATTTTGATTCTACAATCATTCAACTTGATCTTTACATCCACTCTTCCCACAACATCCAAAGGGTGATCATCACCCAAATAAATAGATCCTCCACTAAATGGCTGATATCCCATGAACCAATCTCTATGTGGAGACATGTGGAATGATGTACCTGAGTCCAACACCTAGACATTGGAAAGTGATCTATTATTACTAAGGCATAATTCTTCTTGTGTACTTGATTCCTATGAATCTATTGTTGTAATATCTTTTTTAGGGGATATTTACTAAAACACATAAAACTACAAAATCCAAACTCTATACTAAGACTCAAATCTAAAAATAAACTCAACAACTAGACTCACACTAAAGCTTTGATACCATTAAAATATCCTTTTTTAGGATATTTATTAAAATATAAAATTCCTAATACATCAAAGTGGATATTTGCTAAAATCACCTAAACTATAACATCCCACACTTGTCATTTAGACTCAAATCTGAAAATGAACTCAACTATGACTCAAACCCAACTCAACACTTATGCTACTATCCTCAAAACTGAAATGCTCCGATAATACTAAAATATCCCCAAATAGGAATATTACTAAAAACCAACTTTACTCAACAAACCACTTCCTATATCATCTAAGATACCATAAATTTTAAATTATAACACTTATTATAAAACATAAACATAAAAACACATATGATATTACTTCTCCAAGGACTGATTTCAAAAAAATTGTTTAAAACCAAATTCTAATAGACATATATATTCAAATGATGGAGTGACTACAAAGACTACAATGTGATACAAAGAAAAACTACTCACACTATCTTATTACAAATAAGGATTTAAACAACATACAACCACTCTTATATTATAGATAACATAAAACATAATACTTACAAAATAACACCAGATGTTGTATACTCCAATGAAAACCAAATTTGGTTTTTGAATGAAACGAACATCAACTAGCTAAGGAGGAATCTTGTACCACCAAAACCAACTCTCTTATCCAATGAAGATCTAGTGTGATTCCTGTATGAAATCATCATAATCTAGTTAGGGTGAAATCTTTCACCATCGAAACCAATAAATAAATTTCCAATCTGAGAGGAAAAATTGAACAAAAGTTCAAGATCTACAAATAAAGGGGGTTTATGATCAAAGATATGTTACAAAGGGAGAAATGTCATACTTATATAAATACAAAAGAGAGGGAGAAAGAGAGGGAAAACCATGAGAGATAAATAATTTTTCCCAAGTTTGAAGTGGTGTCACTATTCATGAATATTGTATTTTGTTTCTCACATGTGCAAGGGAATCTTCAAGATTTACCTTTGACCAAGACCCATGTGCCTTTAATCCTTGCATGTGACCCGCAATCAGGGATAGTTGATCTTGTCCCCCAATTTTCCATGTGTAAGAACATAAGTCAAAATATTCCTTCAATCACATGCTTGAGTGGGTAGATGAGATATTTAGTCAATTTATCCTTCACATGCCTCCACTATTACTCCATGTGGCCAAGTGGGAAAATTATGCCCCACTTCTCTCTCCTCCAATTTCAACATTAAAAAATCATTATGTGGGCCAAGCCACATCACCAAAGACACTTCACCACTATTCCACCATAATACTATGCCATGTCATCATGCACAGTCACCCATGAATAGTGATCCATGAATAGTGCCCATGAATAGTAATTGGTGAATAGTGATTCTCCCATAACTATTCTCTTACAATACTTGATTTAGCCTACATGAATAAAATAGGCTATCAGTCCTCCACCAAAAGATCCATTAGGAAGTAGGGGACATTATAATTATGCTAGCCTTGATTGAAGGTGCATTCTCATTTCTATCATTCTTTTCCTTGTTCAGTCGCCAACAATTCTTGTTTATGTGGCCTAGATTTACACAATAATAACATTTTTGCTTATGCTTTAATCCTTTAGACCTTGATCTGGATGGTGCTCTACCTTTCTTGCTCCTCTCACTAGATCTCCCTCTCACATCCAAAGCTTCATTACTTAAGGATGCAATAGAAGACTTTCTTCTTGTTTCCTCTCCAAGCAAAGTTGAAACCACATCATCAAACTTAAGAGTTGCCGATGATGAATCAATGATGGTCATTACAAGATGATCCTGACTATTAGGAAGTGAATATAATAAGGTGATTGACTTGTTCTCATCCTCCATCTTCACACTGATGGAAACTTGCTTGCTGACTATGGTGTTGAATTCATTCAAGTGATCAATAATGGATGAATTTTCTTTCATCCTCAAACTATACAACTAATTCTTTAGGAAAACTTTATTTGTAACTGACTTTGTCTAGTATAACTTGTTTATTTTCTCCCATAATTCTTCTACAATATTCTGCTCAGTAATGTTGAAGAGCACATAATCTACAAGACAAAGCTGAATTGTAGAAACTACCTTCCTATCTATCTTGTTCCAATCCTCATGTATCATACTGTTGGATTTGTTTGTAATACCCTTCAAGGATGGAGCTTGGTCATTCCATACCAAGATATCCTCCACTTTCATCTTCCACAATGAGAACTTTTTCTATCAAATTTATCTACTTCAAACCTGGTTACTCCTCTTGTCATTGTAATAGCTTCCACTTGCTCAAATCTCCCTAACTCAATAGAAAACACCAAACACAGAATGCTTTCAATGAACCTCAGTCTGATAATAGATGTTAAGAAAAATAGCTAACTAGTGCAAGTAATTCAATGCAAAAATAAATAAGCTACTAAAATAAATAATAGAAATTACAGATTACTCAATTAGTTACGTGGAAACCTTGCAAGGTGCAAGGAAAAGTCATGTGGAATATGGCAGCATCCAGTCTTCTATTAACTTCAAAATATCAACCTATCCACAAAGCTTACTCACAACACACTCCTCTTATAATGCTTTCACCCAAGCACTCAAGCTATGTAAAGCATTTTTAGCAAACTAATTATAAGCTTATTTTATCAAGTTTCTACACCCTCTACATACATGAGGGAGAGTCATACATATATAATATATAAACGGAGAGAAGAGAGAATAGGATGAAAAAATAGGAGAGAGAAGAAAATATGCCACCCTCCATGTGGCCTCACTATTCATCAATAGTGAAATTTGCCTTTCACATGTGCAAGGTCCAACTTTGCATGGGATTTTCACGATGCACTTTGACCTTTTCCATGTGCACCAAAATGGTACTCCCCCCTTTGCGTGTGACCTAAATCTAGAATAGTAGACAATGTTCCCCACTTTCCCATGTCCATACTCATGATTCAAAATATTCATCAACTTTTGATTTCAATCACATGCACATTCTTAAGGAGAATGAAGAGATTCTCTTCCCTTTTATCTCCCACATGCTTCTAAATGTCACCCATGTGACTAGGTGGAGAAAATGCATCCCATTTCACTCTCCTAATCTTTTAGTCAATAAAATATTCCATGTGGACCATGCCACATCAATAAGGTTCCATCTTATAGGCACAATCACCAGCAACTCATCACTGGCACCTCTCAAGCACAGTCAATACCAACTCACCATTGTGAATGGTAACTACCTCCTCATCACATGAATAGTGGCCATGAATAGTGACATGTGAATATTAATTTCACATCCTAACACAAAGTATGACAAGATTGTGGAAGACTCCTAGTAGTCCTCAAATATCTACATGGTGAATCACTTATAATCCTAATCTATAATTTTTTAACTATTTTGACTCATCCTTATAAATTGTAGGTTTCACAATACATTTTTACATACAAAATGCCTTTCTTAATGCTGCCATACCTCCAAATTACTAGTTTCAAGTCATTTCAAATCCATTTCAAGTAGACAAAGGTTGTTTTGAGGAATGCATCATGGTTTTGAAGAATGACCCATGTTTTTGACATATTGTGGCCTTGGCAAGCATTTTTTACATGTCAATTGATCCTTCTAATCCCACCAACATCTAAAATCATTCCAAAGACTCCACAAACTAGTTAAATTTCCTTACCAATATTTCATGTGGGATATTGGGATAAAACAAGTTGTTTAAAAAGGTGTTTTTAGGTCCAATTCATGGTTTTGTTGCATAAAAGTAGTTTTGGGTAACAACATAATTTTAGCAACCTTGGAAAAATATTTTTGCACTTAAACTAATCCTTTAAAATTCATCAACATGCAGTTTCTTCTTTCAAATCCTACGTACCTATATAAAACACCTCCTCAACCTTCATTAAAATTGCTTAAGCTAAAAATAGTTGTTTGAGAAGTGGTTTTAGTGTAAAACATGTGGTATTGGTTATTAAAGAGTAGTTTGCATAAAACTAAAAACCTATTTTTGCATGAGTGGCCTTCAACATGCCATTTTGTCTTGTGCAACCTTGGTAAGAAGATTTTTCATACAAAATAACCTCTATAGAGCCACCATTCTCCTTCATACTCATTCAAGTCCTCACAAGGTGGTTTCAAAGTGAAGTGTTCACGGTTTTAGCTACACCCTAAGGGCGTTTTGGTGAGAAAAGGTGTGTTTTTTGCATATTGGTGGACCTTTGAATATCATTTTATATTGGTAGTTTTCTATTTTCCATTTTGAATTCAAAGAAGCTATTCAAACCTAAACCAACATTCCTTTCACTCTCCAATGTGGTAGTTTCAAACTTGCAAAAGGTGATTTTTGGAGTGTAAACTCATGGTTTTAGTGTAGTGTGACTTTTGGAAACCTTTTGAGCTTTCAAAATAACTCTTTCAATCCTTCTACATGGATTTCATAGTTTTTCATTGCTCATCAACTCCATACTCAACTATTTATCCTTCTATATTACATGTAAGCCATTATTAAAGACACTAAGGTGGATTTCAAAGAAAAAAGATAGTTATGAATCATATAATAGTACTTGGCACTGTACACATATTTGAAATCATCCCATGCATATTTTAGTTACATTATTTACATGTCAACAAATCAGAATAATCATATCGGGTGGTTTATCATTACATGCATGCTCAAATATCCCAAGAGGTTTCATGCTATTTTGAGGATTTCTTGAGGATCTTGACTATATAAAACAAGTTCAAAATTTCTCATTGCATCCCTTGCAATTCTTATTTGCATTTTATGGTCTCTCAAAACTATTCTTATAAGAAAAATTTATTTTCAAAGTCCACCACCTTTTGAAAATTCTCATGCAAGCACTTCACATGCAAGAAGTATTCGAACAATCCAAAGAAGATTGAAATATTTTAGTGTTTTGAATATCAAGATTAGTAGTTTGAGATAGTTAGATTCATATTTCTTTCAAATGTGATATTACGTCTCTTCTTCAAAATACTCTCACAGATTTAAGACAACTATTGCATGCACAAAGGGGTATTTAGAAAACCATTCAATCTAGAAGGTAGTGATATATCTCTCACATTTTTTTCCTTCTCCTATTAAAGTTATAAGAATTGATAACTGTAAACAATCCAAACTGAACTAACAATAAACTTGTTGTAAAACTATGAAATACCACATAATACAGAGCAAATATTAAAAGTTTGAGTTGGAGAAGGTACAAACCTAGGTTATTCACAAATGATTGAAACTCAATATAGAGCATGTCAAAACTTGGTAAAGATCATTTCAAGATAAAACATCATTATCATTTATTTGAATCCTCACAACAACCCAATATCCATTTTAATTTGATTTCTTACTCCAAGGCATATTCAAGGCATCAAATGGATAGGAAAAGTTCTCATGCATTCCCTCAAGCAAGCAAACAAATATATAGTAATTATAAATAAATGATCTAGTTGGAAAAGTCATGCTCATTTCTAATACAATTGAGATAGGTAAACTGGCTATTAGTTGGCTAGAACAAAACATGTAAATACATGCCTCACACTATTTACAAGAATTAAGCAAGTTATTCATAAATTCAAAGTGCGCATGGTCAAATATTCATAGAAAGAGGAGTCAAATCCAGTTACAATAGTTAAGGTTCTTCTTAGCAAAAAAAATCTTCTTCTTCTTGATAACCACTCATAGTCACTTTTTCTCTCTCAAACCATCTATTTCTCTGTTGCACTTTTTGTAAGAACTTAAAATGGTCATATTCACATTTTAAAGTTATTTGGAGAAAAGTAATAGTAAAATAGAGTTGTTTAACCAAAAAGGTGGTTATTATGTGGTTACACCTTCATAGCCTATAAATAGGATGATTCTCATTGTAAAAGGGTTCATAACTTCTTTTGTTAGAGCTCAAGGGGAAAGAATGGTTGTGGCTTGTTACAAGTTATTCATTTTCAAGAGTGTGATGAATTTAAATTAGATAAACTATAAGATGAATATATTACTTCATAGAGGTTGATTATTTATTATTTGTAATAACTATTTTATAGTCTATAAAGGAATAAATCTATTAAAATATGTATTTTTTGGATTACGTGTAAACTCTCTTAGTGTTGTAAATTTTGTGTTGGAAACCTATCAAATAGGCTTTGTGCTATATACACCTAATTTGATTTGAATGAATTATTTGAGATTTTGGGTAATCATTCATGTTGTTTTTCCTATGTTGTTATTCAAAATACTAAAAGGAATATTTCAATTCAGACTATTTGATGCTAAACGAAACCCTGATTGAATTGAGGAATCAAAAATTTTGCATTCATCTCTAGTCTAAAATATAAAGGTGTTTCATTAAACTTTGTGTCTTGAAACCTCTTTGGTGATTTCTTCATTCTCATGTTTGAAGTATGTATTTCTCACCCTTTATATGGATACATATTTCTATTATTGAACTGTCCAACTCACTCCATTAATTTAGGTAGTATAAGTAATTTTCTGTGTTTACAACGTTGTAGTTTTTCCATTATCCTATCTATTTATTTCTATTCTCTCTCTATTATTTTATTTCTCCATTCTTCCATTATTATTACCTTTTCATAATTTTTAGTTAAAAGTATCAAAAATATAAAACCCCCTATCATACAAGAGAAATGCTCATCTCAAATGCAGAAGAAAATCACACTTAAACTCGTGGTTTCTCCAATGTTGCAAATTTTATGCTGCACCCAATTGGGCAAGTCACAAAAATAATCTGAGTAAGTAACATGACATAAAATATTACCAATAAATTTTAGAGACTCCACTGGGGATTGAGGTGCCTTGCAGACTCGATTGTCAGACATTTCAAGGAACTTCCCATGGAATGGAGGTTTGTGACTTTGTTGAGATGGAGTACCTAGTGCCTACATCTTTTTGATTGAAGAAATGGCATTGGTTCATCCCAACCTCAATGTTCTCTATATCCCATGGAAAAAATGTTTTGGTCCATTGGATTTACCTTAATACAATGAATTAACTTCAGGGTCAAGGAAGTGATTTCAAAATGTTTTCAAAGAAAATTATCAAGATGAAAATAATTACATCCTTACTTTTATAGTGTCCTGAAACATCTTAGGAGTTATGCATGAAGACGTTTCTATGATAATTTTTGTTAAAATTCTCACTGGACCTACTGCTGAATGGTTTTAGCACTTATAATATAGATGTATTGTGAATTAGGATTCCTTAAAGAATAATTTATTAAATAGATTCAAATAAGCCATGGGCATGTGTGCATTATTGATAGGTTTCTTCTGATTCAAAAGAAAAAGAAGAGTAGACGAGGGAGTTTATCACACGTTTCAAGAAATTATTGAGATTAATTTCTCAAGCTGATCAACCAAGTATTGATAACTAGATTTATGTCTTAATTGCATTTATACATCCATATATTAGATTTATATTGATGAGGAACACAATGAATGATATATAAGCTACACAAAAATAATTTGTTGACAATGAATATGACATGATTCTATCTGAGATGTTGAAGAAATAAGTTTCAAAATGTGCTACAAATGCTTTAAGTGGTGAAGAAGCCAAAAAGCTTGATATAATCAAGATCCCTCAACATTTATAACAAAAATTCAAAAAGTAAATCCCTAGTTAAGCATATCAAAACTTCAATAAAGAAAAGGAGAAAGTGCTTCTTGTCATGTATGCTTGTTTCAGTTTCATAATTGTGGAAGAAAGTGAAAAATTGGAAGAACAAGTGATTAATCAACAAATAAACAAACAAATAATTTGGTTTCCCCTTGAAAAATAATAAATGGTTTTCCATGTTTCACAATATTGCTCAAACCTCATAGTCTTAGGATAAAATGAGTTACTTGAGGAACAATTGATTGAAGCACAAAAACAGGGGATCACAGTATAGAATGTGATGTTTTTGATTTTGAAAGAGAAGATGACATGGGATTGGTTTTTGGTAAATAAGAATATCCCTCTTATATCATAATTGAAGACTCAACAATCAAAAGTGAAGATTTTCCTGACAATTCCTTTTCATGTCTCACTATAGAAGAGTTATTTGATGGATTTACATCCAAAGCAATCAAGGTTACACAGATTGGAAGTCATGATCATGTTAAGATTGAAATAAAAGAATATGTGAAGGCAAAGCAAAAAAATTGTGTTCAATATTTATTATAATTGAAATGGAAAATGTCAAGGTAGAAGAAATTAATGAAGATGATGAAAATAATTCATTCAATAATGAATTTGTTTCTACCATGAGAAGCAATTTAGTAAAGAATATCTGCACTCAATTCATTCCAGAAGATATTCTTATTATTGTTTCATCTCAGGAAAATATATGCAACACACTTCTTTATGATTTGGATCTTGAATCTAACACAAATGCATTCAAATCCATCAAATAAGACATTGAAGAAGTCCAACACTACTCAAGAATGCTTGCACAAGACTAGATAAATTGAAATGTTTCTATTTCAAAACCTTGAGACACTTTTGATCTATTCATTCATGATCATCTCAGTATACATGGTAATTATAAGTCCATTTTCCTTTCATTTGTTGAGTCACCATTGTTGAATATGTTGAGGCCTTGAAATTCAACCCATTATTTTGAAATAATAGGTACTTCTCCCAACCAATTAATGGTTTTATATAGTCTTTTTATTTTCCTCTACTCCTTGTAAGTGGTTCTAATTTCCCTATTTTGGCTTGATTTTTTTCCCATATTTGTTTTGGTGTGCATGTGTTGTTTTCAATAAATACAATAGTTTATTTATTATTTTGTTATATCCATATGTTGATCTTTATAGCTATACATGTTTGTAGCTGTGTTCTATACCTGTACACTATCAATGGAAAATCACATAATTTACATAAGATCTCAAAACAACAATTGATTCAAAGTGGATGAAAAGATAACATTTACAGGGGATATATAATCATTGTTAGATGGTTCAACATTCACATCTTTATTCCTTTAGACGCTGGATTTGAACTCAAATTAGCTAGACATCTTCTATCCTATGCCAAGTTATATAGTGTAATTCATCTTAAATTGTTAGAATGACATGAAAAAAGGGCCTTGAAACATTTCAATCAAGTGGGTCTCTAAGCTGGGTATTTGAAAATGTATTGAAGATATGGCATTTTTAGTCATAAAGGTGAAGATGGTGGTATAAATGTTTATTCCTTAATTATAATAATGGATAGGGAAATATTTTCATGAGTCTTTTAAAGTGAATAAGCAAATATGTAGAATTTTCAAAGCAGGTAATTTGGGATAACATGTGTTCATTTCTCATATGATTGATAGTGGCAAACTGGCTATTAGTTGGTTGGATCATGATATGAAGAATTTTTGAAGCAAGTGACTTGGCTAGACAACATGTGTTAATTTATCGTATGATTGTGATAGGTGAAATAATTTTTATTTGGTTGGATTGAGACATGAAAATTTATGCTACACATTATTTTCAATAAGTTACAATAATAAGGCATTAGTCACCAATTATTTTGGTGTTATCCTACATTTTGCTAAGGAAGGCAGTTCCACAATCATATCTAGTTATTGTTGTGAAATTTTACATTTCATGAAAACATCCCAAATCACACTCCTATAGGTAACTGGATGTGTTTTATTGACAAAGTATTTTTTTAGAAAATAAGATACTGAATTTGTAGCCAAACAGACACAACTTACTCTATATGCGACATTTTGACCATCATTGTTTGTATCTTGCATAATGTATTTGTGGAATAAATTACAGGGATGTTGGAAGAAATAAGTAAGATCAAGGTGCATTTCAATAAGATATCTTGTTGATTTAAACTTAAGGATGAACTTAATGCAAAACACAAGTTTTAAGAAATAAATGATGCTTATGATATTTCAAAAGATCCTAAGATGTGAACTCAATATGATAGGGTCAGTACCAAGGGTTTTGAGATAGAAGCTTTTCCAGATGACCAAATAATTGATATAGATGCTAGGTTTGGTAATGGCTATTGAAATCCATTTGTAGATGATTTCATGGAATCTTAAAAAATTTATTTGAAATTAAAGTAAAGAGTCATTAAGTTTACATACAGATAGATCTCCTATTGACATTTATCAAAGCTATCAAGGGTTGCATAAAACTTTTATTCTTCATTAATTTTGTGTAATGTGATACGTGTATGAGTAATGACTATCCTTCAGGTATTTGAACACATATTTGTATAACTTGCAAAGGAATTTGAAAAGATACTATTTATTTGTTTACATCAATTATCATAACATGTAAATGAGTTAGTCATATTATGAAGGAGTCATGTCATGCATGTAAAGGTCATGGAATTTTTAGAGAAATGAAGAATAATAATACAAATCCTACTAAAATATTTGTTTTAAATGTAATGTTCATACTATTAGGTTTCCACCTTATAAAATTTCCATGTGACGTTAGTTTTAATTTTCACCTTGCAGGTTCTCAAAATTTGTTTTGCATGTAATAAACACTATTGAAATTTGCCACCTTTGTAATCCTCCAAATAAATCCTTAAAATATACACATGATAAGTCAAAATTTAGTCTTAAATTAACCTTGCAGCCATTGTGGTTTCCAATTGCATGTGTGAGCATCTTAATCTATTTTTGCATGAAAATATGATCTCCAAAGTCTGCTAAACTTGTGGAAGACTCCTAGTAGTCCTCAAATCTCCATGTTGTGAATCACTTGTAATCCTAATTTGTCCTTTTGTGGATTATTTGAGTCATCCTTGTTAATTATGGGTTTCATAATACATTTTTACATGCAAAACACCTTTATTAAGGCTGCCATACCTCAAAACTATCATTTTCAATTCTATGCAAAGCCATTTTAAGGAGACAAAGTTTGTTTTGAGGAATGCATTGTGGTTCTGAGAAATGATTCACAACTTCGACATATTTCAGCCTTAGTAAGCATATTTTACATTTAAATTGATTCTTCTAAGCCTACCAACATATACAATCAGTCCAAAAACTCCACAAACTAGTCAAAGATCTTCTCCAATCTTCCACGTGGCATCTTTGGATAAAATAACTGTTACGATATATGCATGCAAAATTATATCCTCATGAATTTAAAAATGAGAGAAGATATAAAATAGAAATAAATAAACTAACAAAACATAAGAAAACCATGAAAAACATAAGACACCAATATAACATGGTTCACTAATTTGACTATGTCCACAGAGAAATTATCCAACCTTATAATTACAACAATTACAAAGAGAATACACCTATCTACAATATCTCTATCTCCTTTCTTCACACACTCAATCTTTCAACCAAGCTTGCAACAAGACTTCACTAAGCCTTCACACCTCTTCACCTCTCTACAATTATGCATTAACATAATGCATCAAATTTTGCTCTTTACTTCTTGCATTACTTTAGAAGATTTTCCTTGCTTGCACTCTTACCTCACCCATTACAAAAAGAGAGGACATACATATATATAAACTTACAAATGAGAGGGAGAAAATAAGGAGAAAGAAATATGGCATGACATTTCATATGGGCCAAAATACACACTATTAGGCATGCTTGACATCATGTTCTTGGGTCGAAAGTGAATCTCCTACTTTTGACAAATCTACCTCCACTTTCATGTCACTCTAAACATGGCATCTCACTCAAACATGTGAAGGGAATCAACAATAGTAAAGCTCTATATTTTAATACCATGTGCACATAAGATTCTAAAAGATGACATAAACACCTTTTGTCTTCTCCCTTATGCCAAATCAATATTCCCACCAAGAGTGGCACCCCTTTGTCATTTTTCACCAAAAATGGAAGCATGTGATTTACTAAACACAAAATCCTTATCTCTTAGTGGAGTGGGATGCCCCACTCTCATCACCTCAACTTTATCACATGTGGATCCTCCATGGACTAAGCCACATCAGTAACAACCATGTCACTTGCATGACACCTCATCATACCTCATCACCATGAATAGTACCTATGAATAATGATTTGTAAATAGTGACTTCACACTTAACAATTCTTCCACTTGAAGCTAGTATTCACAATTTCTTGTTGCTCCATCTGTTGAACCAATTTATCATTATAATCTTCTTCATCCATGAAGACTAATTAAATTTGAACATAACTTCAAATTCTCTTTTACAACCACCTTTGTCATCATATCTACAAGATTCTCACTAGTATGAATCTTCTCTAGATTTAGTTGCTCTTCCTCTAATACTATACGAATGAAGTGATACCTCATTTGAATGTGTTTAGTTTTGGAGTGAAATTCTAATTTCTTTGATAAATGAATGACACTTTGAATGCCACTGAAAAGTATCCCTTTTCCTTGTTGGTGTCCTAAATATTTCATCAGCCTCTGTAGCCATATCATCTCCTTACTTGATTTTGTAGCAAAAACATACTTAGCCTCTGTGGTATAAAGTGCCACTACTTTTTATAGACATGATATCCAACTCACTATTGTACCACCCATAGTGAAAACATAACTAGTAGTGCTTCTCCTACCATCCAAATCACCTACTATATCTGAATCAACATATACTTATATAGTAACATCTAATCCACCATAACATAACACTACATCTGTGGTCCATCTTAAGTAACAAATAATCCAATTTAATTCTTGCTAGTGTTCTTTTCATATATTACTCATGAATCTACTCATCACTCTCACTACATGTGCAATGTCTAGCCTTGTACACATCATTTCATACATTAAGCTGCCAAACACTAATGAGTAAGGTATATTAGACATGTGATTCCTTTGTTCTTCTATCTTGGGACATTACTCCTTTATTAACTTGAAGTGACCCGCCAATGGTGTCCCAATAGGTTTAGCATTCTACATGATAAATATCTCCAACACTTCTTTGAGGTACTCTCCCTATGACAATGTCGACATCTAATTATTTCTATATCTAGATATTCTCATCCCAAGGATCTATTTAGCAGCACTTAGATCCTTCATAGAAAAATAATCTTTAAACTGTCTCTTGAGTACATTAATATCCTTCATGTTAAAACCTGCCACTAACATGTCATCCACATAAAAAAGTAGGATAGTATAGCTACCATTTTAAAATTTCTTACAATATACACAATGCTCAGAATGACATATAAAATATCCTTGATCCAACATAACATTTTCAAAATTAATATACCATTGTCTTAGAGCTTGCTTAAGGCCATACAATCTTTTCTTCAGTTTGCACATAAGCTTCTCCTTACCCTTGACTTCAAAACCTTTTGGCTACTCCATATATATCTCCTCCTCCAAATCCACATGAAGGAAAGCAGTCTTCACATCCAAATTTTATAAATGCAAGTATTCAACTACAACTATACTCAAAATAGTTCTAATAAAAGTCATTTTAACAATAGGAGAAAAGATTTTATCAAAATATATACCTTTCTTCTGTGCAAATCTTTTCACCACCAATTTGGCCTTGTATTTTTTTTATCTCCATCTTTCTCCATCTTTTATACCCACTTGTTCTGCAATTCATTATTTCCCTTTGAAAGCTTCACCAAAACCCATGTTTTGTTCATCATGAGAGAGTTATACTCCTCATCCATTGTTTGCTCCCACTTATCCTTGGCATCAACCTGCACCGCTTCTTGAAATTTCTATGGATCACCACCATCAATAAGTAACAAATAATTAAAAGTAAGGGAGAATATTTTAGGTGGTCTACTTACTCTAGTAGATCTTCTCACAACAGGGGTTTAGGGTTCTTTTTTTTGCTACACACTCTACATGGGTACCTTTGGAACATTTTCATTTGTGATGTCCTCCAACACTGTGTAATCCTTTTTGGCATCCTCTTTCTTGTTTTCTAACAATTGTTCCCTGTACATGAATTTTTCATTGAAGATAATATCTCTACTCCTGATGATTTTCTTAGCTTCCTCATTCCACAACTAGAATCCAAAGTCATTATTACCATAGCCAATGAAAACATATTTCTAAGATTTTTCCTATAATTTAGACCTATTCTTTTTGTTAATATAAGTAAAATCTTCACAACCAAAAACTTTCAAAAAAGAATAGTCTACCTTCTTACCACTCCATGCCTTATCTGGTATGCCACCATCCAAGGTAGGTGAAGGTCATCTATTTATCAAGTACATAGACGTATCAATTTCATCCATCCAAAACTACAATGGAAATCTTGCATGCAACCTCATACTCTTAGCATGTTCCATGATGGTTCTATTCATTCTCTTTAATGCACCATTTTGCTGTGGTGTTATTGAAATTGTCTTTTGCCTATGGATTCTATTAAGCAAACAATTATTATCAAAATCCTTGATATAATATTATCCATCATTATCTGACTTGAAGCATTTGATATTTAAATATGTTTCATTCTCAACTAAAACTCTCCATCTCTTAAATGTGTCAAATACATCAAATTTTTATTTAATGTGATAAACCCAAACCTTTATAATTGCATCATCAATAAATGTGACATAATACCTTGAACCACCAAGTAAATATACTTGAGTGGGTCCTCATACATCCATATGGATAAGCTCCAACTTCCTCATCTTCTTGGCTGGTCTAACTTTAAGAAACTACACATGTTTATATTTTCCATACACGATACTCACACAAGTCCAAGTTAAATTTATTTTAGACCTAGTAATATGTCCATTGAATTTAGGATCTTCATACCCTTTTCTCTCCTATGACTAAGACTAAATTACACATAGTTTCATCTATTCCTGAAGCAACTAAATCAAAAGATGCATTAGTACTAACTGTGGCTAAATACAAGGTACCCACTTTCTCACATTTTAATAACACTATATCACCCTTGGTAAATTTCCATGAGTCACCATTAAAAGTGACCATACAACCATCACTTCCCAACTATCTTGTAGAAACCAAATTTATCTTCAAGTTTGGAACATGCCTAACATCCTTAAACATCCAAGTGTTCCTATTCTAAAATTTAACCTAAGAACTTCCTTTTTTAACAATGCTGTAGGGTTCATCATCACCATGGTAAATATGTACAAAATTCCCTTAAACATAATATCTAAAATAATGTCTATGAGGAGTAACATGAAAAGAAGCACAATAATCTAAAACCTAAGATTCATTAACATTGTCTAGAGAAAGCATAAGAGATCTTATAACACATCACCTGCTACATTTACCTCCTTATTACCTTCTTGTTTTTGGTTCTTGGCTAGTTTTTCAAGTTTTCCTTTCAGGAACCAATAATATTTCTCTTAATGTCCTGGCTTCCCATAGTGTTAGCATTCCAATTTGTTTCTTGAATTTGATATTGACTTCCTCTTTAAATTTCCATGGTTTGCTCTTCCTTTGTTCTTCTATCTCTCTCTAGTCTCCACCGTTACTACATTCTCTGATGTGGAAGTTTCACTAGTGCTTATCCTTTACATTTCATCACTTAGGATCACACCCAAAACATATTCAAAATTCAATTTGGTATTTTTAGAGACAAAGTTTTTCATGACCATGACCAAGCTCTTCTAGCTCTCAAGCAAAGAACAAAAACAAGAAGAGCCCTAACTTCATCATCAAAATCAATATTAATAAAATTCAACTGTCCTATAACCATGTTAGTATCATTCAAATGATTTTCTATTAAACCATTTTTAGACATTCTCATGTTAAATAATTTATTCATTAAGAAAATTTTATTGGAAGCAGAGGGTTTTTTCATATAACTTCCTTAATGCACTCATAGAACTTTATGTAGTCTTTTCTTGAGAGATATTAAATGATACTATTGATGCAAGACATAGTTGGATGGTTCTGAGTGATTTTCTATCCATAAAATCCCAATATTTATTTGACATTGTTGTTGGTTTTTTGGCTCTACCTTCTAAAGGCAAGTAAAGTTTTTATGAAAGACGTAATCTTCCATTTGCATATTCTAGAGTCTAAAGTTTTATCCATTGAACTTCTCCACCTTTGATTTGATATCATCTGCCATAACTCCCACTCAAGCTATAATCCTTAGCTTCTTGAAATTCAAATTTTAACAACAAATAACCTTTACTCTGGTAACACTTGATATGATATATGCATGCAGAATTATATCCTCATGAATTGAAAAATGAGAGAAGTTATAAAACAAAAATAAATCAACTAACAAAACATAAGCAAACCATGTACAAAAATAAGACACCAATATAACATGGTTCACTAATTTAAGTATGTTTATAGAGAAATTATCAAACCTTATAGTTTCAACAATTATAAAGAGAATACACCTCTCAACAATCTTTCTATATCCTTTCTTCACACACTCAAGCTTTCAACCAAGATTACAACAAGACTTCACTAAGAATTCACACCTCTTCACATCTCTACAAGAATGCATCAACTTCTAGTTTCTAGTTCTTGCATTACCTTGTAAGCATTTCATTCTTTTCAATCTTACCTCACCCATTATAAAAGGAGAGGACATACATTTATAGAAATTTACAAATGAGAGGGAGAAAATAAGGAGAGAGAAATGTGGTGTGACATTTCATGTGGGCCAAAATGCACACTATTAGGCATGTTTGACATCATGTGCTAGGGTCAAAAGTGAATCTCCCACTTTTGACAAATATACCTCCACTTTCATGTCATTCCAAACATGACATATCACTCACACATGTGAAGGAAATCAATAATAGTAAATCTATGTATTTTACTACCATGTGCACACAAGCTTCCAAGAGATGTCACAAACACCTTTTGTCTTCTCCCTTATGCCAAACCAAGATTCCCACTAAGGGTGGTTCCCCCTTGTCATTTTTCACTAAAAATGGAAGAATGTGATTTACTAAAGACAAAATCCTTGTCTCGTAGTGGAGTGGGATGCCCCACTCTCATCACATCAACTTTATCACATGTGGGATTCTCCATGGGCCAAGCCACATCACCAACATCCATGTCACTTTCATACCACCTCATCATGCCACACCATCATGAATAATACCTACAAATATTGATTTGTGAATAGTGACTTCAGACTTAAAAACAAGTTGTTTGAAAAGGTGGTTTTAGGTCCAATTCATGGTTTTTATATGTAAAAGTAGTTTTGGGTGAAAATAAAACTTTGGCAACATTGGCAAAATATTTTTTCATTTAAACTAATCCTTTAAAGTTTGTCAACATGAAATTTATTCCTTCAAATCCTGTGTACCTACCTAAAATGCCTCCTCAACCTTCATTCAAACCACTTAATAATAAAAAGTTGTTTTCATGTAAAATGCATGGTATTGACTATTAAAGAGTAATTTGTATAAAAACAAAAATCTATTTTCGCATGAGGTTGATTTTAGTAGGAAATTTTGTCTTGTTTGGCCTTGGGAATAAACTTTTGCATGCAAAATAATCTCCATTATTCCACCTTTCTCCTTCATACTCATTCAAGCTCTCATAAGGTGGTTTCAAAGTTAAGTATTCAGAGTTTTGGCTGCACCCCAAGGGCATTTTGGTGAGAAAAGACATGGTTTTTTGCATATTGGTTGACATTTGAATATCATTTATATTAGCTACCTTCCCTTTACCATTTTGCATTCAAATAAGCTCTTTAAAACTCTACCAACCTTCCTCTCATTTTCCAATGTGGCTATTTCAACCTTGCTAAAGGTGATTTTGATGTGTAAACTCATGGTTTTGGTGTGGTGTAGCTTTTGGAAACCTTCTGAGCTTTTAAAATAACTCTTTCAATCCTTATACATGTTTTTCATAGTCTTTTATTTATCATCAACTCCATACTCAGTTGTTTCTCCTTCTATCTTGCATGCAAGTCATTATTAAAGAGACTAAGGTGGTTTTCAAAGATAAAATATAGTTGTGAATCATATAATAGGTCTTGATAGTATACACATATTTCATATAATTTAATGCACATCCCAGATACATTTTTTACATGTGAACAAATCCAAATAATAATACCAGGTGGTTTCACATTGTATGCATGCTCACACATCCCAAGAGGTTTCATGCTATTTTGAGGAGTTTTTTATGATCTTGACTATCTAAAACATGTTCTTAATTTTCATTGCATCTTGTTTTAACATTTATGACTTAACAAGTGTAAATCCTATGTTTGTTAAAGAGTTGAGTAGACTAAATCAGGGAAATAATATACAATAAATTCATTTATTTGTTATAGAATTGACTAGCTTCAACATTTTTAAAAATAGTAATAAATAGTGAAAATAAGAACTTAGCTGGAAAATAACTAAGATAGGTGATCTAAGTGCTGTAAATTGAGGTGGAAGCTAGTTTGAGTGTCATAAACTAAATATCGATTTCATAACCCCTCCTAGATATTAACAACACAATTAGATAGTAACACCATTATTGGCCTGATATTGGTACTAGTGTCTACTATGTAGGAATATCCTGAGCTTTTGTATGCACCTGTGTCTAGATCTCTGAGGTCAGTTCTTATGTACACAAGTATTGAAACCCTTTAATTTACTTGTAATGATTGATTTAGTGAGAAAACCCTAAGCCTTCATGTAGCTAGGTCATCCAGTTGGTATGAGTTGAAAAGTGTGTTTGTTATTAGGGTAAGTTGGACATCCCCAACACCCCGCTATGAAAAGAATTGCCTACATACCAATATTCTGAGGAGGGTTCAAACTTGATGTAGTTCTCTCCATCTAAGTGCTAGTAAAAATTCAATTGAACATATTATGATAGTATCTTTGAGTGCCTTGAATGTGCTTTAGATTAGAAATATGGGTAATCTGAGCTTAGAACTATTATAGATGGTAGTATATAGAAGTAGGGTAGAATAGGGATTAATAACCTTAATTATGCACAATTTGTTCTGAGTATTTTGTATCTAATTTATATCTAATGGTTAAAGGGCTAAAATTCATATATATACTATTCTAGTGCTTATGTGGGTGATAAAAAAAGTCTAGGCCAACCCTAGGAGGTTCTAGTTTTGAAAAGACATCTATTTGGGAAAATAGAGTACAAAGGACATTAACACCATTTTTGGGACACTAGTGCCATGTGGTTCTAGTATCCTTATTATGGGGCTCATTTATAGCTAGTTGAACACTAAACACGAAGGGTTGGGATCAGGGAATGAGGATTTGAGACTACTTTAAGGCTGACTAGGGATGTTCATGGCCCCTATGAAAGCTATATAAGTATGACAATAGGCTCTAGGATAGGTCTAGGGCTAAGCTAGGGATATGTAGTCTCAAGTATCACTCTTATAACTCAAATACCACATTTAAGTGATTATATTTTCACCCCCTTTATTCTATAAATGGAATAAATCAAAATGACTAGGATAAAGGAAAAATAAATGTACCTAGACTTACATATTAGGTGAAGCTGGGTCTAAATATGTGAAGTGTGATCTGATGCATGTCCTATAAGTGAAATGTGAATAAATTAGTTCTTAATTAAGATATATCAAAAGTTAAAGAATAAACTGAGTATAGAAATAAAATTGAGTAAAATTGGATAAAGAGATAGGAGAGAGGAAAGGAATGAATAAACCTCACTAGGTATGTGAACCAATGCATAAACTTGATGACAACCTATGTGTGCATGTATATAGTGATAAATTAGTGAATACATTTGAATGGGTTGATGGATAGATCAGTACTTGTGTGTGGGTGGCTCAATAACTCAATTAAGTTTTGACTTCATCATTGCGCACCCTTGCTTGGTGGATTATGACCTATGAATAACTTGGATTGGGCTGATGGTGAATCTGACCCTCTCATGTAGGTGGATCAAGAACTCAGGTAGGCAATGAATCCATCATTTCCCACCCATGTGTAGTAGATGCATTTAAAACTAAACTATGTAAAGTAACTATAAATGTCTAACTAGATATATCTAATGGGTATGTTGACTCTACGGCCACTCAGGTACATTAGACAACTTTGGGCCACTAGAGAATGCCAACCAATATAGATGGATTAAGGAATGAAACTGGTGTGCAACTTAAAATATGATTTCAAGTGTATATAATGTAGATAATGACATAAAGTTTTTTCATTCTATCTGATTAATTGGTGTGTAAGTGAGCATACATAAATAATGTATCATGCACATGCCCCTAAATTTGATATTTGAGCATATAAATTCTAGATTAAGTTATAATAATCTGTATTTAGGTATCTAAATTGAATATAGAAATGGACATACTGTGTATGATGCCCCCAATATGAGCAAAATGATATGATCTAAACTGAAATAGTATGAATCTGAGCAAAATTGAATATAAATGATAAATATATAACTAAACATATGCAAAAATATATTATACATACTATACTTTTATGGCCAATTTGGTTTAATCTAAAGTTGAGGATATTGGGTGGTAGTGCCATGTATTGGATAGTAGTGACATTTTAGGAAATGTGGTGCTAGTGTCCCAATTTGGGCACTAGTGTCCTTCTGGTTCATGTATATATGATAAAATTGACTATACTAAACTAGCTAGCACATGTAGTGTTTGGAAAATATAAGAAGTGTAAACATAGAAATGCATATAATCTATAATTTTGTGCTTTTAAAGTAATTATTTGAATGTTTGTGTTTTTTTACATATTGTAATGTTTTTGGATTTTATAGGTATAAACTATGTACAAGTAACATGGAAATGAACATGTACAAGGAGCGAGAAATAAAGAAAGTATGTACAAGAAGGGAGAAACAACACTAATTGACGATTCTCATGGGAGACTCCATATCACTATGTCTTATGTAAAAAATAGGAATGGTATCTCTCATACAGTGTGATTGCTATGCTAGAGTTGAATAGTGTTACAATACAATATGAGTATTGTTCATCATCAAAATCCTAATAACCTAGAATGCTAGAGGGAATTGCCTCATACTATGGAGTTAATTTTTTTGATTTGTGCTTTAGAATATTGATTGTGATTTTTCCCTTTGGAATTGTGCTTATTATATGCGTATGGTGATATAGAGGCTCTTTTACTAGAAAAACATTTTTGAGAATGTTTGTTGGCTTAGCATGATTTTGACTTTACAACTTAAGTTATTGTTCTTTCTATAACATTTCTTGTGTATTTGGATATTTTGCCTTGATAAAATATATTTGTGAATGATTTCTCTTAGGATTTTTAATAAATCCCAAACCTTGTTGACAAACATGATCAACTTTTAGAATAGGAGTGGTATTACCTTTGGCCTGCTTACCCAAACCCTAACCATGATAATAAACTATTGTAGATATTTTTGACCAAACCCATATTGATTTAAAAGTTGAGGCTTATTTTGGAGAGGCATATTTTCATATTTTACTTGCTTTAACTATGCTCATTGTGTTGATTGTGCTTTGTGAAACTTTTATTGTTATGAGTTATGTTTTGGTAACCATTTTTATATTGTTTATAAATTTGAACCTTTTTGAATTTGTAAATATGCCATTATTTGTTGTTTGCATGATGTGTCACTATTTGAGGCATCTGTATCCATTATCTTTTTTATTTTCCTTTTCAATGCTAAACATAAATCAGTGTGGTGACCATGCATTCTATGATATGCATAATAATATATGGATCTCCTCACTGGGTGTAGAGGGGGTAGGTTGATCAACTCAGAGTTAATCATTTTCCTTAGTACCTTACTTGAAATCTTATTTAATCTTTTAATTATTTTTAAATAACTAGTTGTAGATGTACTTTGTCATGATTTATGATTTGGATATGAAAGAGTACTAGGCATAACTTTGCTAGGTGTAGATACATATACATGATTTATACTAGAATATTCAAAAAATTGTGTAAATGTAATGTGATTTTCCAATAATGTGAATTATTCACTTAATAACTAGTTTTGATTCTATAAATATGATATTAACTTGCTCATATTGATAATTTGATCCTTTAGAGTCTCACAAGTTCAAACCCTAGTTGATTTTTATTGAACATGTAAGCACACACCCTGTAGGAAAGAGGTGTGAATATATTAAGTATGGGGATTAATGAAATTGGCATAGTCTGCTTCATCTCATGGAGGAGTGATAACATAGACCTAGTTAAAGGGAAAGTAGCTATCACCCTTACGGAGATGCGAGGGAGGAGATTCTTTCCTATGCATAAGAGATGATATTAAATCATGAAACATAGTGGTTAGATTTTGTGTTAAATCCTATATGTGTGTAAGGGTTTTCTTGTTAGTGAAATTCCATATAATAGAAAGATAACATGTTATGAAATATGACATAAATTGCAATTTCTATAAAGCATCATCTATACATGTGTTTATGGTTTTTTTGAGTTCATTTTGAATTAAAGAGAACAAACATGCAAATGAAAGTATTAAGATTTAAAATAAAAAGTGATACACTTATTTTGTAATTATTATCATGATTATATGAAATAAAATAAGAAAATATATGGATTTAAAATTTGAATGCTAGAAATATAAACCCTAGGGTTATCTAGGGTTAGGGTTTGAGCAATATTTGAAGTAAGTTGGGTTCACCAAATGTTTTAACCTTTTAGGACTTAATAAGTGTAAATCCTATATTTTCTAAAGAGATGAGTAGACTAAATTAGGGAAATAATATGCAATAAATATAACCACTAATTTTCTATAGAATTGACTAGTTTTAACTTTTCTAAAAATAGTAATAAAGAGTGCAAGTAAGAATTTAGCTAGAAAATAATTGAGATAGGTGATATGGGTGTTAGAAACTAAGGTGGAAGTTGGTCTGAGTGTCATAAAATCAATATTGGTATCAGAACCCCTTCTAAATAATATCACCATAATTTGATAGTAGCACCATTATTAGAAATGTGGTGATAGTGTCCTGATATTGGCGGTAGTGTCTCTTTTGTGTAAGACTATCCTGACCTTTTGGGCACACCTATGTCTAAATATATGAGGTCTATTCTTGAATTCATGAGTCTTAAAACCCTATATTTTTCCTATAATGATAGATTTAGTTAGCAAACCCTAATCCTCTATGTAACTAGGGCATCCAATTAGCATGAGATAAAAAGTGTGTTTATTAGTAGAGTAGACTGGGCATCCTCAACACCCTACTATGAAGAGAGTTGCCTACATACCAATACTCCAAGGAGGGATCAACCCCGATGTAGTTCTCCCCACCTACATGCTAGTGAAAGTGTAAGTGAAACTAGTATGATAGTGGCCTTGAGTTCCTTCAATGTGCTTAAGATTGGAAATCTAATAAATTTGAGCTTAGGACTATTGTAGATGGTAGTATGTAGAAGTAGGGTAGAAAAGGGATTGATAACCTTAATTATGCACAACTCATTCTAAGTTTCAATGTTTATTTTGCATTCAATTTTCATCTAGTGACTAGAGGGATAAAATTCATGTATATATACTATTTTGATGCTTGTGTAGGTGATAACATAAGTTTAGGCCAAACTTAGAAGGTTCTATTTTTTAGAAGATATCCATTTAGAAAAAGAGATGAAAAATGATATTAGCACTATTTTTAGGACACTGGTGCCATGTGGTGATAGTGTCTTTATTATGATGCTAGTGTCCATTTGACAAAACACTAGGCACGAAGGGCCAAGATCAAGAAATGAGGGTCTAGGACTACTTTAAGGCTGACTAAAGGTGCCTGTGGCCTACACGAAGGCTAGATAAGTGTGAAAATAAGCTCTAGGATAGGTCTAAGGCTAAGCTAGGGATAGGTAGTCTTAAGTAGCACTCTTATCACTCAAATACCATATTTAGGTGATTACACATCCCTTACAATTCTATTTTTCACTATGTAGTCTCTTGAATCTGGTTCTTGCATGAAAAATTAATATCCCAAGTTGACCACCTCTTGAAAACTCTCATGCAATAAGTTCACATTCAAGAAGTTATCAAAAAATCAAGAGAAACTCAAAATCTATTAGTGTTTGAAATATCAAAATCAATAGATTGATACAATCAAATTCAGAGTGCTTTCAAATGTGATATCACATTTCTCTTCTTCAAAATATTTTCATAGATTCAAAACAACTATTGCATGCACATAGAGTTATTTATGACACTATTCGATCCAGAAGGTAGTGATCTCTCTCTCATATTTGTTTCCTTCTCCTATCAGAGTTATAAGAATTGACAACTATAAACGGTTTAAAATGAGCTAACAAGAAACTTGTTACAAAACTGTGAAATACCACATAATGTAATTCAAATATTTAAAGTTTGAGTTCGAGAAGGTAAAAGCTAAGGTTATTCATAAATTATTTAAACTCAATATAGAGCCTATTGAAACTTGGTGAAGTTCATTTTGAGATAAAATGCCATTTTCATGTATGTGAATCCTGAAAATAACCTGGTCTCTATTTTAAATTGATTTCCAACTCTAATGCATCTTAAAGCCATCAGATGGACAAATTTTTTTTCTCATGCATTCCCTCAAGGAAACAAATAAATATAAATTAATTATAAATAAGTGATTTGGCTTGTAACTCATGTTCATTTCTCATATGATTGAGATAGGTGAATTGGTTATTAGTTGGCTAAATCAAAACATGAAAATATGTACTTCACACTATTTACACAAATCAGATAAGTTATTCAAAAATTCAGAGTGCACATGCTCAAATATTCATAGAAAGAGGAGTTAGATCCAATTATAGTGGTTAAAAAAGGTTCTCCTCAATAAAAAGAGTCTTATTCATAATAATAACCACTCAAAGTCACTTTATCTCTCTCAAACTTTCTATTTCTCCATTGCTCTTTTTGTTAGAGCTTAAAAATGTCATATTCACTTTTTAAAGTCAATAAGAGAAAAGTGATAGTAAAATGGAATTGTTTTACCAAAAAGGTGGTTATTAAGTGGTTACACCCTCATAGCTTATAAATAGGATGATTATCATTGTAAAAGGGTTTTAAACTTCTTTTTCTTAGAGCTCAAGAGGAAATAATGGTTGTCTTTGTATAAGTTATTCATTTTCAAAGAGTGTTATGAATTCAAAGCAGACAAACTATAAGATGAATAGATTGCTTAATAGGTTTTGATTATTTATTATTTGTAAAATATGTTGTATAATATATGAATGAATAAACTTATTAAAATATGTTCTTTCTGGATTGCATGTAAACTCTTTTAGTTTTGCAAACTTTGTGTTGAAAACCCTAGAAAATAGACCTTGTGCTATATACACTTAATTTAGTTTTAAAGAATACTTTGAGCTTTTAGGTAATCATTATATTTTTGATTTCATAACATTCCTCATTTTAAATCTAAAAATGGGGATTCTCTTTTTGCTTTGGAATTTGATCTTATACTTCACGGAGTCTATTGTGGTTGCTTCCTTAAATTGTCTTCTCAGGAGTCCATTTTATTAGATGTGAAGATTTGAAATCTAAATATGCTTCATCACTTTAACTAAGTTTAAATAATCAAATATTGATCATAGGTGATTATTATAATTCATATCTTGTGCTGCTTTAATTTAAATAATTGAATTTACATAATTTTACTAAGTCTTAGTCTATTTTTTGCTTGTGTTTCAAAACACATTTTATAGCTTTCTTTTAGTCTACTGTGCCTTAGGTTTATACAAATTATCTAATTATTTTAGAGTTTTATAATAATTTTCCTTAGCAATTTTAGTCTATTTTGGATTTGATTCAATCTAATTTGGCTATAAGTTTCCTTTGATTTATCTTTTTCCTTAGTCAATTTCGTTAAAATAGATAAAATTTGCTTTAAAATGGTTCTTTTGCTAAGTTTTCATGCCTCTTTGTTATATTTCAAAATATTTAGCCATTTTATTTTAAATTCTTTAGCCATTGGTTTTTACTTCAAAGTTGCTATTGGGATTATTTCTATTTACTGACAGGTGTTTAAATACATCCCAGTGCCACCTGGTGACTTTTCGTAGCTCTTAACAACTCCAAACCATCCAAAAAAGTCTTTTGACACTTAACCAATTTCATAAAAGTTATCTGTAGCTATGTGGTACCTTTTTTTAACTCTTGATGGCCTAGATCCATCCAAAAAGTCTTTCAAGACTTAGTTGATTTCACACTTTTACCTAAAGCCACACATCACTTTTTTGCTTAGCAAAACTTAGCTAATTTTGCAAAGCTTGATCGATGTCATATGTCAATATCCTGATGGTCTTGAGCCTGTTCAAAGGTATTTTAAAGACTTAGTCAATTTTTTTAAGGGATTCCTAGCATGGTAATGATGTCAATAACATTTTGGTTTAACTAGCTAATAAGATGATGCCATGTGGCATAATCTTGCTACTCCACTATTCTAGAGATGTCCATACCAATATAATTCTTCTGAGCTAATAGGTTAGCGATATGATGCCACATGGAATCATATTATTGCTTTGATATCATGAATATGTTCATACAAATCATAGAGCTTACAAGTGAGCAGGATGACACCACATGGCACAATCCCATTGCCCCGCTCTCCCAGATATTTTCTTGTAGGCTAAGAAAAATGTCAGAGCTCTGGGCATGTGGGTGAGTGAGATAATGTTGCATGGTAAAATATCACTATAATACAGCCCCATGGTAGTTTTTAAAATACTTAAAATTTTTTAGAGATTGAACAAGTGATATTGTGGCACATGGAAAAATATCACTTCACCATGGAGTAAACAATCAACATACACTTAAAACTTCAACCAAACATTGAAGGAATGAGGAGAAGTTATATGGTAGGAAACCCATTAAAGCTAAGGACACGTTGGATGTACAAATAAAAAAATATGAGTCAAAATTTGATGGTCTATTTGCCTAACAAAACTGTCAAAATGTCCATAGGAGTGAGAAAAGGCCATGTGGCCATGGAATGAAAAAAGTGAGCAACAAAGCTAAAGATTTCAAGTACTGATAAGTTTCCAAGTGGTAAAATGGGCCCCCAAAAAATAAAACCAATCATGTATTAGAGGAAAATAATATACAAGCCATGTAGAAATGGCTTGTCAAAGTAAACAACATGTTGTCTGCATAACTGGTAAGGCATGAGTTTAAATTTGACAAACTATCTACGTGTCAAAATTGTCAGAAGCCAAGAATTGACTGCATGTCTAATTTAATTTATAAAATCAAAACATAGTCCAATAAAATTATGATTAAGGTAGTATAATTAGCATGGTGTGCACAATGGGATCATGCGAAGAACATAAAAGATAAACTCAACCTTAAAGCGGCATGGTAATTGATTATACAAAGATATGGGTAACTGGTAATCATGATGCAGTCCTAACTATTTTTGGTCACCAAAATTCAATTGAGGCATGGTTTAGTTGCATAAATTCCAAGAACACTTTTAATTTGTTTGTGATTTCTAGATGCCTACTCAACTACATTTCCTCAACTAGCAATGAATGTTTATAACTGCCCCATTAACAAGAAAATTAGATTGAGTTCAAACTCCTCAGGCCTGCATGCCTATATAAGATCAAATTATTGATATAATAAGGGCTGGTCCTTTTATGATTGAGGAGGTGATGCTTAGGCTAGGCTCCTTTTAGTTTTATAAGTAAAGTGGTGGACCAAACATTATTTGAGTCTCCATAGTTAGTAGACCAAGAATTTTTCATGATTTCCCAGTGTAATATTTTTTTTTTAAATTGTTGTGAAAATGAATTATGTAGCTGAATCACTATTATAAATCTTACCATTGCTAATCTAAAAAAAATATCTTGATACTCAGTTCATTGTGTAATCAAAATGTTTGATCTCTTATGCATATTTATGGTGGTTATGTCCCTCTTTACTCACAACTTCTCCCTAGACTCTCATACCATCCTTTAGATGGAGTTGTGCTAGGTCTAGCTCAACTAAGGACTAGTTTCTATGAGATATATTCAGTTAGACGCTCTAATTTCATCTCTATGAGAACAAGGCATTTATTCTCTTCCTCCATGCCCTTCTCTCTTTTTTAATTTTTTTATCAGTGTTAGTTTAAGATTAATATCAAGCGGTCTATAATGTTTAATCATGATTTATGAATGTCATCCATCATAATTTAAGCACTATTAAATATATTAGTGGTGTACTAATCAAGTCTCATAGTGTCTATAGCTTAAGTCATCATCTGAACTATTTTTACCAACATGGCCCCTTACACAGAATAGTTCACATCAACAAACTTAGTGAAGACAATCATACCAAGACCTAGTACATTTAGAATTTGGAGAAGTATTTTATTCACACGATCTCCCTCATTTTAGGAGAGTTCAGGGCTTAACAATGCCTTTGCCTAATTATTGGCTACATGTCCAAAGCCACATCAACATGTTTTAGCACTAGAAGGAGGGCTTGATTTGAATTTGAATCACTTATTTTTGAAAAGAATAATCCTAAAACACTTCTATGTCATTGCCTAGCCAGTCCTATGGCCTTAGCCTAACTAGGTGGACGTAGTTTCCTAGTAAATGTCCCTAGACCCATTCATGACTTGCCTAAGAATCCTAACTCATTTTACCCAAAAGACATGAATGATGGGATTTTGATAACAAAATAACACATTAAGACATTTAAGGATGCCATTATTAAAACTTGTATCTAGTACGAAGATGTGGCTTGTCATTTGTTCCCTTATTCTTTGGATAAATATGTATACAATTGGTACATTGGACTACTAGAAGGGTGTATAACCACATGGGCTAATTTCAAAAGTTTTTTCCTAAGCCACTTTAGAGATCCCATCGATCTAGCTACCCTATACCACATGTTTATTACATCCCATATGGAACCCAATGAGTCTTTACGTGATTTTAGCCAATGCTTCCATCAACTGTATATGGGTTTGAAAGACCCTTTCATGCAGATTAAAGTAATAGACATAAAATTCTACCTCAAAACATTATTTCCTCTCAATGCTATGTTTGTTTGAAGGACTCCTTTTATCTCTCACATCCTCGACATTGACTTATCAAGTAGCTTGTACCATTGAATGATAAGCCATGTATCATAATTAGAGTATTTATTTTTCTTACCCATTGAGACAATCAAATGTTCATCCACAAAATCCTTCAATTTTTTTACCTGTGAGTCATACCATCGACCAGGTTGTGCCTTATAATGAGATATTACCCATAGCATTACCTCAAATGTGTTGTCAAGTGAACTTATCTATATTGAATGAAGACCCTACTTATTCCATTAATGTGTATAATTTTATTAGTTTATTATGCAGTCAACATGATGTTTTTACTGGTTTTAGTAGTCAAGTGTATTTTGATACTCATACTAATTTGGTGTCATTCATTTTATAGAATTAAAAATAAATGACTCATGGGATAATCTTTGAGAGTAGTGATGATGAGTCTAATGATGAAAAAACATTTACTATATTAGGCAATCTAGTAACACATGATCAAATCAAAGATGAGCTACCTAATCAGGTGGGTGAATCAAAAGTCTCTTACAATCATCTTGAAGATGAAATCAACAAGTTGGAACCATTAGATGAGGAGGATGCATGCTATGCATATTAATCATTCTTGTCCTATGTTTCTCCCTCTCCAATGAAAGAGCTGATTCAATATTGTAAACAAGTTGTTGGTAAGAGTCTCTCTCCCAATCCATCATTGGAGATGAGTGATCTTTTAGAATAAGCCAAAGATGAAGTGGGTTGTTTACATGAAACAAGTGGATTTGAGGGACTCATAATGGAAGATCTCCTACTTATAAACAACCTTAAATTTGAACTAATTAGAATTATCCTAAAGTATACAGTCATGGAGGAAGGAGGCATGCTGATGCAAATAAAAGTTAAAAATGTACATATTTAGTGCATTAATTTGCATATGTTAGCCATGAAAGATAGGACCAGGAGATAATTGATATGAGAGGAACCATTCTCATGCCTCATTATAAATAAATATGAAGGCTAGGATGCTTCCATAACATCCATGTCAATCAAAAAGCAGCCAAGAATTGACTCATCTACTAGCTGTCATCAAGAACATGCCACTTTTAGGTTGGATCTTACAATTAGTTTGGTAGGTATGAATACTCAACCTTATATTTCATTGTAATAAAATTTATGGGATGAGGTATTTTTTAAATCTTATTCCTCTTGCTTTCTATAATCTAGAGACAAACCTAATGCATAAATTTATAGTCCTAGTTTACTTGAGTTGCATGATAAAAACATTGATAAATCTTTATGAGATGGTGCTTTCCAATGTAAATAATAACATAAATGCAAGTAGATGTTTCCTTTTCCGTTGTCAAAATCCTAAATAATTATGTGTCTAACTGAATTCAGGGATGCTCTTACACAAAAGAAACTTTGTAAATAATTTTTTTTCCCTTCTTTATTTTCTTTTCTTTTTTCCTTCCTTCTTGTCCCTTGTTGTTAGTTTAGGTTTGCTTATGTTTGTTTTATTTTTTTCCTTCTTGTTGGGTTTGTCCCAATTATTTTTTTCCATTGGTTCTCTTTTTAATCAAATAAATGGAATGGATGGTTCTCATAAAGATAACATAGGTGGCACTCAAAGAGCCTAATTATAATTTTACTCAAAAATCTTATGTGAACTACTATTGTTACTCTGTTCATTTTCTAAATTTTAAAGGTCAATGATTCATAATATAACTTGTGAATTTTAGAACAATTATTTTCTTTTTTGAAGTTATCTAATGCACTTAATGAAATATTTATGAAAAAACATAACATTGCTTCAATTTTGATTCATCTTAAGTTGTCATGAACTTGATAGTTTCCTTTTACTTGTGACTTGGTTCCCAACCATCTATGGATAAATTACAAAATCTTCTTTAAAAATAATTGAGGTAAAATGTAAAATGTAAAATTTTCCTCAAAAAGGTGATCTTGACAACTTCCACCATAGGATTTATAGCTTGGTTGAAAGTGGAGTATGTCCTTTGTAAGGGACAAGAGGTATCTTTATCGAAGGTATAAATGCCTGACTAGCAACAAAGCAATGCCCACACCACTTCCCCCACAAGGTAAATTATAAAATATATTTTCTTCAATAATTTTGGCCTTATGCAAATCTAAATTACTGTATGAATGAAAATAAAATAAATAATCACTTAATCACACAGAAATGGTTTTATTAAGATTATGGCTTAGTATGTCACATATTTTCATAGACTTTAGTACCTTTGAATTCTAGTTTGTTTTGAGCAATTGGTTGTAGTTAATGTTTTTTCTTCTTATGAAATTAATGATTCTAGATTTTCAAAATACTCAGGAGCATTTTCCAACATGAGTCATAATTTATTGTTGTTTTCAAAACATGCCCTATTTTTAATTTGGAGTTTGGTATTATACTTCAAGGAGTCCATTGTGGTTGTTTGTTTAAATCTACATTACCAGGAGTTCTTTCTGCTAGATGTGAAGATTTGAAATCTGAATATGATTCGTCACTTTAGCTAAGTTTGAATAATCAAATGTTGATCATAAGTGCTTAGTCTAATTCACATTTTGGGCTAATTTAATTTAAATATATAAATTTATATAATTCTTCTAAGTTTTAGTGTATTTATTTGCTTGTATTTCAAAACACATTTTACAACTTAGTTTTAGTCTATTTCACTTTAGGTTTATATAAATTATCTAACTATTTCAGAGTTTTTTGTTGCTTTTCCTTAGTAATTTTAGTTTATTTTGGCTTTGTTTCCATCTAAATTGGTTATATTTTTCCTTTGGTTCATCTTTTGCCTTAGTTGATTTCATTAAAATAAACAAAATGCTTTAAAATGGTTTTCTTTCACTAAGTTTTCATGCCTCTTTGTTATATTCTAAAGGACTTAGTTGTTTGCTTTTAAATTCTTTAACCATTATATTTTAATTCAAAGTTGTTGATTGGGCTTCTTTTTATTTACATGTATGTGTTTAAATATATCTTAATGCCACTTGGTGACTTTTCATGGCTCTTAACAACTCCATCCCATCCAAAAAAGATTTTTGGTATTTAGCCGATTTCACAAAAGTTGCCCGCAGTTATGTGGTAACTTTTCATAGCTCTTGATGGTTTAGATTTTCCAAAGAAGTCTTTTAGGACTTTGTCAATTTCATGTTTTTTCCCAAAGCCATGTATCACTTTTTTGCTTAAATCTCTTGATGGTCTTGGGCCTATTCAAAAGTATTTTAAATATAGTTAATTTTATTTAGGGCTTCTTAGCATGGGATTGACATCAACAAGATTTTGAGCTAGTGGGATAGTAGAATGATGTTACGTGGCATGACCTTTTTACTCCACTATCCCAAAGATGTCCATACTAGTGCAATGCCTTTATACTAGTGAGTCAGTGAGATGATTTCACATGACATCATCCCATTACTCCACTTTCCTATATATGTTTTTACAGAGTGAAAAACTTGCATGTGAATGGGTGAGAAGGATGATGCCAAATGGCATAATCCCACTACCATGCTTTCCTAGAGATTTCTATGTAGGTAAAAAAAGATGTTAGAACCCTAGGCAAATGGGTTAGTGAGATGATGTTGTATGGAAAAATATCACTGCACCATAGCCTTGGAGTGTCCCATATAAGCCTTGTAGTTTTTCAGAGCATGGGAAAATGATATTGTGAGACATGGTGAAATATCACTTCACCATGGAATGAATAATCAACATGAACTTAATGCTTCAACCAAGCAATGAAGGAGTGAGGAGAAGCCACATGACCAAAAACTCATAAAAGCTAAGGACATGTTGGATATGCAAGAAACAAAGGATGAGTCTAAATTTGATAGACCATCTACTTGTCAAAACTATCAAAAATGCCCAAAGGAGTGAGAAAAGGCCATGTAGACACATAACGATAAAAGTGAGCAATAAAGATAAATCATGTGGGTACCGATAAGTTACCAAGTGGTAAAATGGGACTCATATAAATAAAACCACTCATGCAACAAAAGAAAAGAATGTATAATTCATGTGGTAGTGGCCTGTCAAAGCAAATGACACACTAGTTGTGCAACCAACAAGGCATGAGCTTAAATTTGACAACACATATACCTATCAAAATTGTTAGAAGTCAAGAATCGATTATGTGTCTAATTTGATTTGCAACATCAAAATATAGTACAACTAAATCATAAATAAGGTATAATTAAGCATGGCATGCATAGTGGGATCATACAAAGAACATAAAAGACAAACTAATACTTAAAGAGGCATGGTAATTGATTGTACATAGATGTGGGTAGCTGGCAATCACAATGCAATCCCAACTATTTTTGGTTGCTAGAATTTGATTGAGGCATGGTTTAATTACATAAATTTTAGGCACAAATTCAATTTGTCAGTGATTTAAAGCTACCTACTCAACTAAATTCCATAAACCAACAATGAATGTTTGTAATTGCACAATTAGTGGAAAAATTCAATTGAGTTTGAACTCCTTAGGACTGCATGCCTATATAAGATCAACTTCTCAATGTAATAAGGACTAGTCCTTTTAGGATTGAGGAGGTGATGCTTAGGCTACGCTCTTTTTAGTCTTAGAAATAGAGTGGTGGACTAGACATGCTTGAAGCCTCCATAATTATTAGACCAAGCATTTTTCATGATTTCCTAGTGTAGTATTTTTCTTATTGTTATGAAAATGAAGTCTGTAGCTGAATCACTATTGTAAATATTACCATTGTTACTCAACAAGAAATATATTAATACTCAGTTTGTTGTGTATTCAAATATTCATCTTATGTGGATCTTTATGTTGGTTATGTCCCTATTTTCTCATAATTCCTCCTCCACAGACTCTCATACCATCCTTTAGATAGATTATGATAGGTCTAATTTAACTAATGACTAGTTTTTGTGAGATTCATTCAGTCAAATGATCTATTTTCATCTTTATGGCAACATGTCCTTTCTTCTCTTCCTCCCTACCCTTTTCTCTTTTTAATTTTTTTATCAGAGTGTTAGTTTAGGATTAATAAAAATCTATCTTTAATGTTTAATCATGATTATTGAATGTTACCCATCACTATTTAAACACTATTGAATGGATTAATGGTGGACTAATCAAGCCTCGAAGTGTTTATATCTTAATCCATCATTTGAGTCAATTTTACCAGCATGGTGCTTTGCATGGAATAGTTCACATCAACCAACTAAATGAAGACCATCATACCAAGACCTAGTACATTTAGACCTTGGGGAGGTATTTTTTAATGGGATCTCCATCTTTTTAAGAGAGGCTAGGGCCTAACAACCCCTTTGAATAATTTTTGGCTATGTGTCAAAACCTGCATCAATACATTCATGTCATTTGTCCTATGTTTTTATTCACAATAATGAAAGGAAGATTCCAACCCAAACTATTTGATGATAAATGAAACCTTGCTTGAAAGGAGGAAACAAAAGCTTTGCATTAATTTTCATCCTAAAATACATAGGCATTCCATATAACTTTGTGTCTTGAAATATCTCTGGTGATGTCTTCATTCCCTTATTTGAAGTATGTATTTCTCATCCTTTCTATGGATACAAGTTTCCATTGTTGAGCTATCCAACTCACTCAATTAATTCAGGCAATCTAAGCAGTTTTTTGTGTTTACTCCATTGTAGATTTTCCATTCTCCTATCCATTTCTTTATATTCTATGTCCATTTCTATATTTCTCCATTCTTCCATTTTTGTTTTTGTTTCATACTTTTTGGTTAAAAGTTCCAAAAAACCTAAAAACCTCCATCTTATGAGGGAGTTTCTCCTCTCAAATGTAGAGAAAAATCATGCTTAAACTTGTGGTTTCTCCAATGATGTAAGGTTTATGTGAAATATAGTTGGGTGAGTCATAAAATTAATCTGAGTAAGTAATATGATATAAAATCTTGCCAACATAGCCATAACAAATATTTCAAGGATGAATAATGAAAGTTATGACTAATAGTTGATCTTAGAAGGCAATTATAACATTATGGAAAATGATGAGTAGATGGCCTCAAAAAAACTAGAGCATTAACTTCCAAGTGGGTATATGTTGTAATAACTTCTATGTGGTTGTACTTGGTGGCACACATGGCTCTTAAAATAATATAAAAGGTGGAATCTTGAATTAGAAAAGGGTTCAAAACTATGATACCTTAGAGAAACTCTATAGAATTATGATCAGAGTGCGATATGAAGCAAAGGAATACTAGTTAGTATAAATAGGAGTAGTAAGTTTAACCGTTAACATTTCAAGTTCCATGAGCACCCTATAATATTGAATGGTTATGTAATATAATTTAATATGAATAATATTAACCTTTCATAATAATTGTACATTATCTCTATTGTGATAAAAAAACTTATTGATATGCTTAAGCTATGTAATGATTATAGTTAAGGTGATTTTCTTTCTAGTAGAATGAATATTGTTGCCACTTGTTAGTAGGCTGATATAGTTTAGAATCTAAGTAATGATGTAGGTAGGTAGTAACACATAAGATAATTCAAACTACCTAATTGCACATAACTACCCTGACTTACTTGGGTTACCCTCTCTACATTTAAGTGAGCTGTAAGGTCCCCGTGCTTGATATGCTAGCATAAAAGGTTGAAAGTTAAGTGTTAGGATGTGTAGAAGTACTAGCATGTGATGATTTATGGACCAGTGTAACACATTTAAAAGAAATGACATGGAAAAAAATAAATTTGGGATGATAAGGAGGGAAATGACTATGATGATATTCATGATATATATGAAATAGGGAAGTCATATGATTTAAATAGATAATTTGAATCCAATTAAGTTGAACAAATTGTCATGGAGAGTAAAGAACTGAAATTTAATTTATAATGGGAAATTAAGGCATGGCAGTATGGAGATTTGAAAACAAAGGTTATGAATCCTTTCCATATCAATAAATACATTCCTAGACCCCAAAAAGATAACACGATCTTAAATGGGATACCACATGTGATCTGTGGCCCAAGGGTAGACCTGGTGGACAACCTACTTAAATGGATTGTTGGTTATATGTAAAAGTAAATTCAAATAGATGTTGAAAATTTGTAGAACATGTAATGAAATCTAAGAAACACATGTGAAAACAACCATTACACATTTAACATAAGATATTGGTAGAATGGTGCCACTTCTATTCAATAAAAAAAAAGGTAAAAGTACATATGCATATAATGAACATTAAGACAAGGAATGTTAGTTATTGTGATAAAAAAGAATAAACACCCTAACTAATTAATCTAGATTATAGTGCCATCAGACATGGTGGGAAATGTATGTTCCTGTGATTAGAGAGGGATAACATCCTAACTAATTTACCTCATCTGGGAGGAACCATATGATATGATATGTTTAAGGCATACATGTATTCAAGATATTTAACACATGGCCGACCAAGAAAGAGAACAATGGCCTTTCACTTGGTTTTTGGTGTCTCACCTATATGTATCTAAATTTATCTTTGTTACAATACACACACACACACACACACACACACACACACACACACACACACACACACACACACACACACACACACACACACACACACACACACACACACACACACACACATATACATATACACACACACACACACACACACACACACACACACACATATACATATACATATACATATATATATATATATATATATATCACTAAAAATAAGTGGTTACATGAGATGGTTACATAAGTAGATAGTTACAAAAATAGTTGATATTATGTCTGTATGATGGTTTAACTTCTATGCAAGTGTCTCATTTATGTTTACATTGGTTCTATGTTGTTGACAAGATTCCTAACATGATGTAGACCTAAAGAATGTCACTTGGAATGCCATGCATTAGAAAAGTTATGTTACGTAGATGTTGAGTCACGTGTTAAATTAGATTAATGTGTGTTATACTACAAGGTGATATGGAATCACACATGGATACCACATGTCTATATGCACTTTGTGCAAGATGACACAAAGGCATTGAGTCATGTGTAGAGATAGAGTGTTGCATGATGTTCATATTGATACTATAAAAGTTCACAAGGATATTGTAGGGCCTGTATGAGTGTTGTATATTATTGCAATATTTATCTTAGTGATGCAGAAGTACACAAGGATGTAGAGAGTCTCTATGACTGTTGTAGAGATATAAAGGATATAATGGCCACATGAGATTGTGTATAATTATTCAATGTGCAAAATCTTTCCTTAGTGCCTTGCATCAACATGGGATGAGCCAGATAAGTTGAGAAATACACAAGGAGATATTTCAAGTTCTAGAGTTAGTTAGTTTTCTTGACACAACCTAAGTTTTTTGGGTATGATCTGATTGTGGACTATCATACCTTTTCATAAATATCATTTTGTAGTCTATAGGTTTACAAATCTAAAACAATGTGGGGATTCATGATGAGCCCCTAAAACACTTCAAAGACTTGCAAAATTGACCTACAAGGTTTGTAGTGATGAATTATGAGAGTTGTATGATAATGTAGAGGATAAGTTAGACATTTTAATTTTGCATGTGTGTGATGAATTTGATACAAAATATATTGATGCTAGAATGAGGATATATGAGAAACACTTGATAAATTTGATAAGATATAGTGTCTCAGATCCTCTTCATTCAACATGTATACAAATAATTTTTCTCAATAACACTCTATTTTATAGGACTCATCAATGTATTAATATCATGAGTTTACATTTTAAGGAGTACATCAAGATTAGGGTGGGTGAATCATGGCACTTTATGAGATATTTTTCATGATTTTCCATTCTTACTACTAAATTTAAATCATCATGACATCAACCTATCTTATCCCTTAAGGTTACCCTTCCCCCTTTCGATCCTATTTACCCCTTTGATCACCCTTATTTGACATCATCGGCTTGACTAATGACCTCCTATAGTTCCCCTTGGTCTAAAAGACAACATTGATTGATCCAATGTTGTATTATTTATTCTAGAAATATTCTATATGCCACTAATTGAGTTGATGATTTTGGCTAATTTTGAGTTTTGAATTTTATGTTTTGGATCCATATTTATAGGTTCCTCATTACCATTTTTAACAGATAAGACATCAAATCCAATTTGATCATGCTCTCAAATACACCTTAGGAATAACAAGAACACTAATCGAAGGAAATTTAATACAAGGCCTTTGAAGATATTAAGGATATGAGCTAAAGCAATAAGGTCTAACACATTCTTATGAATCAATTTTTATCAAAATTGGTGATTAAGAGAGCATTAATGTAATTAAGACAAAATACTTCATAAATTAGAATATGTAAGTTTTACAATAAATACACAAGATTGATTTGTGACTTACTATTTTTAAAAATATATTATAATGGGAAAGTACTAAGAATGAGATGACTTAGATAGAACTCAGATATACAGGACTACAATAAAGATCATGTAATCGATTGTGGAACTATGTGAGGTCACTATGAATTAGGAATAGGGATCTACCTTATTTTGGGATAAGTCAATGTTATTTGGATAAGTTTAGCTTGCACTTATGTCTGCAAGGTGTGCTGAATGTCTATTAGGGTTTCCCCCATATGAAAGTTTTGATGGGTACACTTTCACTTGTAAATCCTGCATGTGTATGTGAATGTCTTCAATTTATCATGCACACTAATCTATGACTTATTATTCAATAAAAATCTAGCTTAAATTATAAGGGGGAATACCACTGATGTAAATTAGGGAAAAAGGGATTAGGGATTAAAGTTGTGCTTTACCTCAATACCTTGTGTGTTAAGCACTACCTACATAATGTTTAATATATTTTTTATTTAAATGAATAAAATTAAAATATTTTAATCTAAATACAATAAATACATATATTTGGAAGTGAAATACAAAATTTAAAAATTCTATAAATTAGCTAAAAATAGTAAATAGGCTTACAGATAAACAGACCTCATTGAAACATATATTATGCTAACTATGATTGGAAACTAGTTAAAAGGATATAAAAAGTGTGTTGTGACTAGATGCAAGAAGTATAAATATTCTTGGTCAAGTTCATATAAGGACACATATGCAATGCGACATTGTTTATTGATTTTTGCCATGTACTAGTTGATTATGCACCTATTTTTTTATTTGGGTCTATGTGACTGTCTTTTAGGGTTGACTATTTGATTCTATGTGATGATGTTGCATGGATAACTTAAAAAATAAAACCATTATTCCTAAAAAAAAACCAAATATGAGATTAAATTAAAATGGGACAATAGGTAATGGGAATAATTAAATTATCCTTATAATGCTACACCATTAACCTATAGTGCATCTAGGGATATGTATGGATGAATTGTGGCTTACATACCTTCTTATTATCTCATTGCATTTCTCGATGTTCTTAGTATGGTTAGCTTATGGAATAACCATGGGTAATTAAAGTTTATATAGGAGGTAGTTGTTAGTCTTTTATCATCATATTGTGAATTTTGTTCTTATTACATTGTTATGGAGGTTGCCTCCTTGAAGTGGCTTAGTCATAATGTTCAAGTATTCTACACTTTCACTAATTATTATTGTGGATCTACTTATTATGTTCTTAATTTTGTAATATATTATTCTATTGCTATGAATTACCTAAGTAATTTCATTACAAGTGGTATTAGAGCTTCAATTTGAATAAATTTTTGTAGTGCTATTTTTTTGGATCTGGAATCTGAAGCACTAGAAGGTCAAAAAAACATAATATGTGATCCAATAAGAATTGAATTTTTTCATCATCGTAATTTTATTTTTGGATTTTTTTTAAAAAAATGAAAAAATAAAAAAATAAAAAAGTATTTTATAAAATAAGTTTGTAAATTTTTTTATCCTTGTGTAGATTAGCAATTGTTGGATTCATCTCTGAGATTATTACAATGGTGTATTCCACCTGTACATTTTTTTGATTCAAAAATTTCACCCTTGTTGCATTAGTAGTCATTAGATTCATCTTGATGAGGTGATTGCAATGATCTCATTTGATGCTACACTTTTTTTGGGGATAAAACCCTCTTAGGGTTTGCACAAGACTAGTCCTAACACTCATAGATGTGGGAAATGGAAAGAAACTTCTAAAACTCTTCACAAGGATGACACGGAGTCTAAAAATTTTAATTTGTGTATTTTGGAGGTGGTTCAATAACTTAAGTCAGAATTGTATGGCATCGTGCAAAAAGATGATTTTGATGTGGTTAAAAGAGACATCACATGGTTGAGAGGGGACTTGAATGGCTTGAAAAATCAATTGTAACAAATAACTAGGAAATTGGACAAATTTACATCTCAATGATTACAAAATATCCCTCCACCCCTCTAATTTGGTTATCCTAATATAAAAAATCACAATGTTAATCTTGGTCTGAAGCTGATGTTTCTAAAAGTGGACCTGTGCAAGTTTGATGGTAATGATCCACTCCCATGGATCACTCAAATTGAAAACTTATTTGATCTACATTAGACTCCATGCTCACAAATGGTGGTCATGGCCTCTCTGTATCCAGAACCTAAGAAATTCATTTGGTATCGACAGTTATATGCTCAAAATAAAAATAAGGCTCTCTCAATTTCCTAGTCTATATTTTTTGAAGAGTTACAACTTCAATATTGCAATAATGTCTCAAAAAACTACTTTATCCAACTATCCAAACACACTAAATAGGGACTATAAAGGATTATATTCATTAATTTCAAAATCTATCCTTACATGTGGTAGACATCGTTAAAGAAAATATGATTGAACTATTTTTAGGTGGATTTAAGGATAACATTCAAGTATATGTTTGCATGTTTAGTCCCAATTTAGTATTTGAAGCCATCCCAAGGGCACACATGGTAGAGGAAAAATAACATCTCAAATGAAAACCTTTCACTAATGTCCCTGAATGCACTTTTTTAGCACCATCATTTCCTTAGCCTACCTGATTGACCCCTCAACAAATTAAGGAGAAGCATGCAAAAGTTTTGTGTTTTGGTTGTGATAAAAAATGGAGTAAAGGACATCATTATGCTAAAAAGAATCTATTTTACATTGAAGGCACCAATGAAGATGACTAAAATGATGAATCCTTATATGTAGATTTAGATGAACCCAAGGATGAATTTAAAGATTCTCAACCTAATATTTCTTGTCATGCTCTTTATAGTATTAATAATCCTCAAACTCTTAAGGTGGTGGTTTTCCTTAAGAAACTAAAGGTGGTTGTGTTTATTAACTCTGGGAGCACACACAACTTCATCAACAATAAGTTCGCTACTCATTTGAACTATTTATTTTTCCCAACTCCAAAATAACAAGTCATGATTTTAGATGGTGGTACTTTAAAATTTTCTATAAAATTCCATAGTATTAAGGTTGCTATGAGATACTACATGTTAAATTATCCTATGTTTTCTATTCCCATGGGAGGGTGTAACATTGTTTTAGGAGTGAAATAACTCACCACATTGAGCACTATTGAGATGATTTTTTAGGAACTATTCATGTGCTTCCATTCAAAAGGTATGGCATTTGAACTGCATGGATCATAGGATAAATATCCATTACTAGTTAGTTCCCATTAGATGATGAATATTATTAAAAAAATTGCTGAAAGATTTATGGTGCACTTATTTCTCATATAAGTTCAACCAACCAAGGATTCTACCCATCTTGATTTATAAATGGTGCTTGATAACCATTATGTTATTTTTGGTGACATGCTAAAAAGACTTCCACCAATTTGAGCACATAATCATACCATAAAAATACTTTCCAAAAGTAAACCACCCAACATCAAACCCTACATATATCCCTATGGCCAAAATAGTTAAATTGAAAATATGGTGCATGAGATGTTGGATGAAGGAATCATTCGACATAACCAAAGTGAATATTCCTCCACAATGGTCATGGTGTAGAAGAAGGATGACACTTGGAGGATGTGTCCAGACTACAGAGAACTCAAGAACTATACCATCAAAGATACGTTTCCCATTCCAATAATTGATGATTTTATAGATGAATTATATGGTGCAATAAATTTACCAAGTTATATCTTCACTCTAGGTATCATCAGTTTCAAATTTGATCATAGGACATACCTAAAAAACTTTTAGAACTCACGAAGGCCATTATGAGTTTATGGTCATGCCTTTTGGCCTCATAAATGTACTGTATACATTTAAGAGTTTGATGAATATTATTTTTAGGTCATTTTTGAGAAAGTTTGTGTTTGGTGTTTTTTGATGACATCCTAATTTACAACAAAAATTAGGAACACCATTTAAAGCATGTGAAATATGTAATCTTAGTTTTAAAACAACATCAAATTTATGAAAAATATTCCAAATATTATTTTAACATCTAAGAGGTTCAATACTTAGGTCATATTTTTTCACATGGAGTGAAAGTTGATCCTAAAAAATTCCAAACGATGATGGAGTGGTAGGTTCCCAAGACACTCAATAACCTCTGAGCATTTCTAGGGCTAACTGGTTACTATAACACATTTGTTAAAAATTATGGTAGCATCACAACACCACTCACATCTTTGTTGAATAAATACTCTTTTTAGTGGGTTGATACAACTACCAAGGCATTTGAATAGTTGAAAATGTCTATGTGTACCACTCTTGTTTTGGATACTCATAATTTTTATAAAACTTTTATTGTGGAATGTGATGCATTAGGGTATGACATGGGGGTTGTACTCATAAAATAATATATTCCACTTATATTTAAGATTTTACAACTTAAGGGAAAAAATAGGCTCAACACAATCTATGAGAAAGAGATGATGGCTATTTTGCATGCAGTCAAACAATGAAGACCATATTTGATGTGTCATCACTTTCAAGTAAATATTGATCATGATAACCTCAAATATTTTTTGGAACAATGATTATATTTTGAAAAACAACAAAAATGGGTGTCTAAAATGTTAGACTATGATTTTTACATATTTTATAAAAAAATATAAGAAAATTTGGTGGAAAATGCACTATCCTAAAGGGATGAATCAGTTGAGGCATTATTATGCACAATGGCTATTTGACAAGGAAATTGGCTAGTGGAAGTAAGATTAGAATGAGAGAATGACAATGCTACTCATGATTTGAATCAAAATCTTTAACAAGATTTTGGAATATAAAAAATTACATGGAATAATAATGTATTATGGTATAAAATAGATTATACCTCTATAAGCATTCTATCCTCAAACATAAAATCTTTTAGGACCTTCATGCCTATCCACTAGGTAGTGACTCAAGATTTTTGAAAACATATCATAAAATCAATGAAAAAATATTTTGAGAAGGACTCAAGGGAGATGTACAAAAATATGTGGTTGAATCCATGATATGTCAATAGAACAAAGGCGAAACCATTAATACCCTAGGTGTTTTGTAACCTTTATCCATTCATAGCCAATGTTATGAGGAGGTTTTCCATGGATTTCATTACTAGGTTACAACAGTCTAAGGGTAAAAATGTTATCATGGTAGTTATGGATATAATCACCAAGTATGTTCATTTTTTTCCTTTTCAAAACTTTTTATTTCAAATATAACAATTTTTACTTTTCTCAATACAATTCAAAAATTGAATGGTACTCCAAAGATCATTGTAAGTAACCAAGATCCTATATTTATTAAAAATTTTTAGACTAAATTATTTGCATATTTTGTCACCCAATTGGATCATAGATCATTCTATCATCTTCAATCTGATTGAAAAATAGAGGTACTCAAATTTTTTATACAAGAGTATCTTCATTGTTTTGTTTTTGACAAACAAGACAAATGGATTCATTGGCTACCACTTGATGCATGGTGGTATAACACATATTTTCACACTTATTCCAAAATGTATCTCTTTATGGCATTGTATGGGTATCACCTCCATCCATGACTTTAGCCTTGATAGTGCATACTAAGGTTCAAGCTATTGAGGAACACATTCATCATCAACAAGAGGTATTAGTTAGTTTATGATGTAATTTAACAATGGCAAAAAATAGAATGAAGTAGCAAGCAGATCAACACTGTAGTGAGTGAAATTTTGACATAGGTGATTGGGTATTTGTGAATTTATATCTATATAATAAAATGTCTCTAAAGAAACATAAAAAGGATAATAAGTTATCCCCTAAGTATTATGACACTTATTAGATCTTACAAAAAATTGATAGTGTGGCCAACAAGCTAAAATTGCCCCCATCTACTTGCATACATTCGATATTCCATGTATCTTATCTAAACAAGGTAATTAGACATAGAGTTTCCACTTAGAGTAAGTTACTTGAATTGGATGAAGGAATTTGAGTTACTTTAGAGTTTAAAGAGATCCCTCACCCTCACACTAAGTAAATACAAACTAGAGAAATTAAAAAGCATTTGATCAAATGGAAGAATCTAAATTTTGAAGATGCAACATGGGAGGATGAAGTGTTCTTGAAGTAACATCCTATTTTGATTCAATGTTGAGGATAACATTGTTATAAAAGAGAGGGGAATGCTACACCCTTAATCTATAGTGAGTTTAGGGATATGTGTGGTTGACTTGTGGCTTACATACTTCATATTATCTTATTATATTTATCAATGTTCTTAGTATGGTCAGCTTATAGAATAATCATGGCTAATTAGAGTATATATAGGAAGTAGTGGTTATTATTTTATGATCATATTACATATTCTATTTTTAATAAATTATTGTGGGGGTTTCCCCCTCAAAGTGGCCTAGTCATAATATTCAAGTATTTTTCTCTTTCGCTAATTATCGTTGTAGATATGCTTATTCTATTCTTAATTATAAAATATATTTTCTCATTGTTACAAATCATATACATAATTTTATTACACATAAAACTCTACTTAATCTAAGTGCTACCTAAATACCTCAAATGGGCTTGAGTCAAATATAGTTCTCCCTCCAATGCTGAGTGTGTGTTCCATGATTGTGAAATTGTATGAATATAGCTAGAATATTGATTGAAATGCTTGATAATGGATGTCCTTGACCTGAAATACAATATTTTCAAACTTGGTCTATGATTTTTATAATGCAATATAATTTAAATTGGAAGAAATAATTCTCTTTTGCTTAGTGTTTAGTATAATTTTAAAGCGATTGCTAGATGTGATTGGAAAAGCTTTGATGTGATTATATAGGTGAATATTTCAAATATTTTTGCTAACCAAATTTACAAAAGGCGTGAGAGAGTGGTTTTGAAATGTAACAATTTAAAATAGTGACCATTGGAGCATGAGGGGCAAAGGTTATAATGTAACCTTAGTTGACGTAGCATAAACCTATTCTAGAAAGATAAAAACTATTGGAAAAAGGTCTAACATGAACCTATAAGTTGAATAGGGATGCATGAGGTTCAAATATGGATGATTATATGATATTTTTCAATTTTTTCAAGATAGTGGAGGTTCTTTTTATAGATTAAAATTTATTTAAATGGTGAAAATACCAAGCAAGGTAAGGATATCAAGATTAAACATTGTCAAACACTTAATGATTAATTTTATGTGTCTATATTTGCACCCACTTTAGTCTAGTGATGCAACAAATTAAAATTACTTGAGTAAAGTAGTTACAAACTTAGTATGTATACACATTTAGTATTTTAATTCAAATATTGATCACACAAGATGATTTATTATAAAACTTACAACAATGTTTGTGAAACTAGGTATTATCCATTTTTAAAATTTAAAAATTTGAAACTTGAAATTTTAATTTTGAAAAGAGATCAAGGAAAATATACACTTGAAAAATTATGAAATATAATTACCCTTTAATTTTAAAGTGGATAAGGCTTTCTCCCTTATCAAGGATTTTGAAAAAATGTTGAACTGGTATAAAATTGAGAGTGATCAAGTCTCAATTTGAAAACTTTTGAATGCTCTTGATTTGGAAAGATTGTATTCTTCAACTCTTGTTTGATTGTGTAGAGTATTTTATAAAATATTTGAAGGGGTGGAGCCATAAAATATGACTCATTACATAAAAAAATTGAAACCATATATGTTGAGTGTCACTAGAATATAACATTGTTCATTTACAACATGAATATGAATCACATCATTGTAGACAGATCTAGATTCTATTTAAAACTTTGCACCTTTGAAACTTTTGAACTTGAGAAAATTTGAAATTTTCATGTAGTAAATTGAACATGAATGAGTATCATGCCCTTAACTATATTGAATTGATATTGAATGCCATTTAAACATTTAATCTATTGAAACATGTAATTGTTTGAAAATTTTCTACTTGTAATTGTAGGAATGGATGAACATATATGTTACATGATCCCATAATCTATTTTTTTGAATCATGCTATAATTTTTTAAACTATATAGTGCCATAAATTTGAATTTTTTTCATGAGGAATTCAATTCTCAAGACAATACCATTGTGATGACCTTCATTTGAGATAAGTGACATAGCCTGAAAATCACTTAGCTCAAAATAAAAATTATGTAATATGTGAAATATTTAATTAGGTAGTAGCACTTAAAAATTTGAATGTATTACATCATAGTATTTTAATATAACATTTAATTTTCATGTGAAACATGTGTTAGATAGATATATCATTGAATCACATAAGTAAACTGTGCATGATGTTTCTCATGTCACCAAAGTAGAGAGTAGGAGTAATGTATGATATGATCATTACACTATAGTAATAAGTAATGAACAAGTAAACAATGTTACTCAATATCACATAATTGTATAATATGTCATACATAAAACTTAAGGGCCTCAAACAAGGGACTTATGAATGTCACATAAACATGCAAGGCCAAGGGACACATACAAATGACATATTGATGTCATATAATCAATAATTTTTACATACAATACCAATGGCCACACATAATAAACGAGCAAGTTTTAACTTATCATGCCATAAGTAAAGAAAGAAACATAAACAAATGAGACTAGTTTACCTTATCCATATGTATCTATGTCATTACTAGCAAATAACAATTTCATGTAACACATGTATAATATGAATGATTATAAAAAATATCGTATGATATAGAGCTAAATATGGTAGAAATGTTATGGATAAATAAAACCTATTAAATTATTCCCTGAGAACGAAGAGATGCCCCCAACTTAACAAGGTTATTGGCTAATAAGGGAAGTCTAACATCAAAACCATGTAAAATTATAACCTATATCACACTAAAATATTTTATGAAAAATAATTTGTATTAAAATTTAAATATTTTATATATCTAACATAAAACAAATAACATATGTAAGGATGTAAACTAGCAACAATTGAAAATGCTTAAAGGTTTACTTTTGAATTTAAAACTATTTCATTTTTTTGAATTTTTGAAAATTTATTATATCTTTATTTTTGAAATAATTTATTTTTTTTGAATTTTTGACACATTAAATGCCTTTTTTCTCTCTCTCTCTATATATATTTATTTATTTTTGCTATATTTGATTTTTTTGGAATTTTTGAAATATTTGAGTAGAAAAATATTGAGCTAGGTATAATAGTGATGCAAATGCATGATGTTCATGGGATTATTAATAGGTTTGATTTTGAGTGTGGTGATATGATAGGCTCTTGTACCCAACATTTCAATGACTATAAATGGACCTAACTAATTTGGTTTGAATTTTCTTTTGTTTTCTTTGTCAACATTGGTATTCTTTTAATTTTATTTTTTGAGTATGGTTCCAATGTCAGAACTTAATTTTTACGTTATAATTAGTCTCATTTATATTTTATTAGTATAAGAGGTTATTTAATTTTGTTATGTATTAGATTAATTATTTTATTGATTATGAATACTTTTCAATAACTTCCTAAAAAATAGCTAGAAGCGCTAGTTAGAGTCATTAATCTCAAATCATTATTCATTAATCTCCAAGAGGTGGGGTGCACTTTATAATGCTTAGTTAGCTAAATTTTATATAATTTTAATCAATCTCCTATCGTATAGGGTTTTGGAACACCTAGTTTGTCTAGTGTTCATTTTTTGTTTATCTATCAGAGAGATATCTTGCATGATGACCATATATTATCATTAAGTAAAACTAGTTCCATTGAGTCTATTTTAAACTATATTAGTCTATGTTTAGTCATATTAATTCACTATGAGAGCTATTTTTATGCTTTCACATGTCGTGCAAGTTCTTTACAATTGGCCAAATTTAGCCAATTTGTTAATAAAAGATGGTGTAAAAGTGTGGTACCATAATTATTTTTAGAAATTTATTTTTGAATATTGTCATTATATGATTTTAATTTTAGGTATTCACAGTTTAAAAATAATAAGTTTAAGAATCTTAATTTGAAGTTATTCAGTGCATATTTTGTCATTATTCATACAATAATACTATATTTACAATTAATAATTCTGGGCAAGATTGGATGATCACTAACTTCATTTTCATATTAATTCAGGATGATTTATACACTCTCCACACTCAAAAAATTTATTTGGTATTAGATACTCATTTAAAAAATGTTGAAAATAGGTTTAAGCAATTATCAAGAAAATCATGGCTTGTGTGAATTCTGTTTCTATGAATATTCTCATTTTTAAAAGTGACAACTTTGAATATTAAAGATATTAGTTGATGAGAATAATTGTTTGGAAGGGAGTTAGGGAGAATTCTATTTATGGATACACACAACATGTAAATTAGAATAATGTCTTAAGATCAGAATACAAAAAAGAAAAAGAAAAGGTTGATGCATAATCTTTCTTCTATCTTCAAACACCATAGACCCAATCATATATTCAAGAATTTTTGGATGGAAAAATTTCAATGATGCATGGAATACATTAAAAATTCATATCAAGGTTATATTAAGGTAAGATAAGTAAAAATACAAACTATTACAATGAATTTTGAAAATTTCAAAATGTCTGATAATGAAGGAGTTGGAGAATATTGCATAAGGATAAATGACATAGTGCATATAATGAGGATTTATGGAGAAAATATAAAATATAGGGTCATAATAAGGAAAATGTTAAGATATTTGACTAAAAAATGGCTACATATTATGATCACTCTTGAAGAGTGTAAGGACATGAACACTATAAGTGTTGATGAGTTATTGTGTTTTCTCTTGTCCCAAGAGGATAACATGAGATTATACATTTGAGATCTAGAACATGCACTGAAACCAAGGCAAGAATTTCAAAGTTCAAAGAGAAAAATAAAAATTAGAATAAAGGGAGTTCAAAAAATTCAAATTCAAAGGAGAAATATCAAGATAAATTCATAGGTAAAAGCAAGATAAACCTTATCATTATTACAAACCAGAAACTAAGAAACAAACTAATAAAGAGGGTGAATAAAAGACATTTAAATATGAATAAAGTGAGGATAAAGGACACTCAGATTATTGTCACATGTAATGTGGGAATATAGGATGGAAAAAAATTGTGATTTCTTGATTCAGGTTGCTAAAATTAAATGATAAGTTTCAAAGACGGTTCCTACAAGTTAGATGATTCCTTCAAAACCCAAATAAATTAGGAGATTAAAAGTACATCCAAATTAAAGGAAAGGGAAACTTGAAAATCACCACAAGTCATGGTAAGGGTGAAATAAATTATGTTTATTTTTCTCAAAATCTAAGTTATAATCTTATTAGTGTCGGTAAATTAGTATAAAATAATTTCAAACTATATTTGAAGATAATATTTGTTCAATTTTGATAATAAATATGAAAATAGATTGATTGGAAAATATTATATAGAAAAAAATAGGATGTTTCTGTAGACACCTAAAATTGGCCATCGATAACCTCTAATCTTGCTTTTGGCCAATTTCCACCTGAAATGCACAATTTGGCCTAAAAACACTAAAACACATTAAATGATGAGAAAATGACATATTCAAGTGAAAATTTTGGCTAGGATATCCCTAAATAAGGTAATGTAATTTATGGGCCAACTAACTTTGATCAGATCATTTTGAGTTAAAATACCAAAATTATACCTAGATGCTCTGGATTACTCTTTCGTATCAAATCTTCTGCATAAGATGTGTGCCTTTGTTATTTTTTAATAGTAACATCCTAAATGGGAATATGGTTCTAATTCATCTGACATCTCCTTCTAATTCTAATTTAGTCAAATTTTGGACTAATAACAAGACATTTTGATCAATTTGAGTAATTTGTGCACAAATTGCTTAATCATGTTTAAGAGATAATTAACCCAAATCAAGGCATAATTAATAATTCCATGGAAAATTGATGAATATTTGTTTTTAGAAATGAATATTGAATATCTGCATCATCAAATGACCTCATTTCTTGGGAAGACATCTCTAGGCCATAAATGCCACAAATATCAGGATTCATGCATCCCATGCCTCATCAATGCCTTTCATGATGCCCTCCATGCCTCTTAATTTCCCCTTATTCCAATTCCATGATGAGGATAATTAAAAACTTAATTCTAAAAATTTAATTAATCTTTAACGACACATCTCAATCTTGAGATGGATGTTTTAGGTTGATTCTAGCGAAACCCAAAAATCTATAAATAGGAGGCCTCACAACATCATTTCAAAAGCTTTTTTGATGAAGAGTTATAATGCCAAATTGGTTCCAAAATCTTCAAGAAATTAGTTTTAGCATGCTAAATTGATTCCAAGCCAAGCCAAGCCACAAGCCAAAGGTGCCAAGGAGAGATGGAGGTATCCAAGCTTGCATTGCTAGGGACTTCATGAGCACAAGCCAAACAAGCCACCATTACAAAGGCATTTGGAGCATCCAAAGAAGGTGAAAGAATTATTGTGTTTATTTCCTTGATTTTTAGTTGTGTTTGTCATTTTCTTTTGTTAACTAAGCTCTCCCTAGTGTCTAGGTCTAGAGATGTTATGCTATTAGCGTGTTTATTTCATTTTGTTTTCATTTTGAAACTAACACCATACTAACCATCCTCTCTTGAGTCAAATTCTTATAATAGAGTGAAGAGTGGAGGAGGTGACATGGGAGTGAATGGAAGATCTATGAAATGGGGAGCCTAGGGGAATAAATGAGACCTCAATTGGTCTGGAGTCATAAAGACACATGGACCAATTATGTCTGAGGGTTGTGTGTTTAACATGAAAGAGGATATTGGTTGGTTAAATCCAAATCCTTAAGAGCCCAATGTGTTTTATAAGGGGGCCCAATAAAGAGTTAAAGATGTAATTATAGGCCATAGGGGTGGTTGAGGTGCAATCGACCTTGGCCACTTAGAAGCCTTCTGCTTAGATTTCACCTATGGTGATATTGAACTTGAATGGAACGTCATGAGTGGAACTTGCATAGGCATTTCAGTCACTATTGGAATCATTAAAGCACTAAATTTTTTAAGAATAGAGTATCTAGTAGTCATAAGAGATACTGATGTTTTTAGGGTATTGTAATCGTAGGGGTCATCAAGAACATAAGTAATTAGCATTTGGGATCTTTTAGGAGTTTAATTAACCTATGGGGTTGGGATGAGTGTTACTAATAGTGCATACTATATGAAATCATAAATACATCAGATCTATAAATTAATCCTAACTCAGAGAAGATAGATCATACTTACACTTCCAACTGGGGATACATTAAATAATTAGAGTCACGACTAATATGGATTTGATAGACCAAATTAGGGGATATCTTACCACAATAAGAACACTAAGGATGGTTTCAAATCCTCTAATCAAGCGAAAATATGCAATAACCCTAAGTCTTATGTTTTCATATTCACTATACTATTAACAATTAAAACAAAGAAATATAATATGGTGTTGACCAAAGCTTGTAGCACAAAGTGGGGGTAATAAAAAACAAAAGTAAACATGCGTAAAAGACATATACTCATGTCAATGTATACAAAATACTAATGCATGGAAGAGAAGTGTAAATGTATATCTATCTACTCTTACAAAGGAGAAACAAATTTAGGAATACTTACCTTTAAAGATGAACCCGCAGAGCCTCAATCTCTCCCTTGGCCAAGGTGCTTCACAAGAGGTTGTTATGGTATGTAAGGATGATAAAGATAAATTAGCTCTAGACTACACAACCTATCAATGCATCTAAAAGACTTATCCACAAGATAAAATATATATATCTAAAGAATATATAAAACCCTAAGATTTCTCCTCAAGTATAATGGTGTATAAGCAGATGCACAATATATATTACTTTTTATTCTCTTTTTTAAATAATGGTAAAATGGTTTTGTATATATAGGTGGATTTAACCCTAAACCTTTCTAAAATTTTTAGCTGACAGGGTTGACCCAGTCAACCTAGTATCATTATTAACAAAAACTCACTAGGTCATAGACTAGATCAACCAAGAACCAACCTAGACCCTAAATAAGTTTTGCCAATAAGAGCACAAGGTCGACACAAGTGACATAGTCATGTAAACTATCAAAAAGGGTTTTAGGTTAGGAAAAGGGATAATGAAGGTGGTAAAATATTGGAAGAGTGTGTAAAAGAGAAGATTAAGATTATGGGAATGGTTTCTAGGAGATAAGTGTGTAGATAACAAGTGGAAAAAGGGACAATAATCCTATGAAGCACTAATGGTCTGCCCACCCCTTTCTCAATGTACCCCATAGGGTGTGAACTCAAAGAGATAGAGACTTGATAGATTGCTGCAAGATAAAGAATGTCATTAATTGATAAAAGTTTGAAAATATTATGTGTGTATATATGCCCCACTCAAAGCTCATCATATGTCACATAAGTGCAACACAAGATGATGCTTCAAGAATAAATCATGATGACACATAATTTTGATGCTAAATAAAGTGCAGTAAGAAGCAAATAAGATAAATGAAAAGATAAAATTGAATAACACATACCTTTACCTACCTTAGTGCTATAGAGAAAGAAGGAGATGCGAGACATGTGAAGGTGTCCAATGTGAAAAACATTAGGTGAATCTATATATATTAGTGAAAAAAGAGCAAAAAAATTAGAATTTTTGTAATATAAGCATATAATAGTGGAAATGATTCTTTACTACATCAAGATTCTAGAACATTTTACAATTTAAAAAATGAGTTAGTAAAAATAAAGATATGATTAGAATAAAGAATCCAATGGTAAATATTTGGGAATAGTAACTTTAAATAAGGTGAAAAAGAAGTCATTTGCTATTATTTAACTATTCTGAGAGAAAAATAAAGATCTAAAAGACCTAGCAAAATCTTAGAGATACAAGATGGTGAATAGATGATAACTGAGATAAGGAAGATGCCTAGTGGCCGCAACAGAGTGCAACATAGGTAAGTAGCTAAGAATTTCAAATTTGTTTTGAGTATTTTATTTGAAATTGAGTGTTTTATAAAAAATTATTAATTATACTAAATCTAATTACTAAAATGAACCCTAGGAAGTTTTTAGGGACACTGGGGGTCAAATGGGGAATTGGTTTGAAAGGGGTTGAAATAATAAATGTTGAAGGAATTTATTATAATGGGTCAAAGAGTCAACATTTTAAAAGAATAAGGTCAACCCAGTCAACCTAGTAGGTAGAAAATAAAGTTTTGAAAAGGCCAACCTAGTAGGTCTTAGATGACTTGGTTAGGAAAAAGGTTGACATAGTACCCCATAGTCGACTTAGTTTGTTAAGTCAAGAAGCCAACTTAGTACTATATGGGGAAAAAGGAATGCTGACTTAGTTGTTTTAAGTCTAAATGGCTGACCTAGTACTATAGGGTCAACTTAGTATGTTTCTAAGTGGATTATATAGTAGTAAAATGAAAGGAAATGGCTGATATAGTACTTTGAAGGCCCAGGGTGCTCGATTAAGTACTAAAATGGCTAATTAAGATAAAAATAGGTCAAATAGGTAAGAAATGAATAAATTAAGGAAAAATTGGTTTGTTTATGTGAATTTTAAAAGAATGTATTTTGATTATGACATAAAGGTCTAATACATCTTTTGTTATTTGATTATTACAGGGGCACTAGAGATTTTTGTGATTAGTGGATTCATCATGGCTACTAGATCTATTAGAGCACTTAATAGATGTAAACATAGTTAGATTGGTTACACTAAGCTTGGGAGGTAACATAGAGATGCAATGGGTTCCATTAAGTGCTAATATAATGGTCATGTTCCTAAGAACTTGGGAATGCTTCACCAATACTATTATGTGGGTGGTGGATGGGGATACCAAAGAGGTTGGAATCGATTTGAAGGATGTCCATGCATTAATTGGACTTCCTATAAGGTGGAAATTAGTGATCACAAGGATACTAGATGATTAGGAGGAGAGATGAGTATTATCCTAATGAGTGATTGATTAGATAAGGTTTACTTAGGACTGAGAGTGAGTCTATTTGATGTATATAATAGAGATTCTAGATATTTGGAAGGATATGATAGGGATTATTACAATATGAGTGTTGTGTCATAAGTCAGATGATAAGGTACCACTGTATGTGATAGCCTTATGTTAGTTGATATTGGAGTAGGGGGCACTTTATGACTTGGGTTCTATCATTTGGGTTTAACTCATGCATGATATGTATGTGATGCTATCTAGAGGGTAGAAACCATGGGGAAAATGATATTGTTAAGTGCTTGGATAAATGAGAAGTTCCTGATGTATCATCCAATTGGGTTGCCTTATGTGGTCGATGATCGATTGCCTTAGGTTTTGAGATGGAGATAGGATCAGGTGGCATGGGTCTTGCCCCACATGCTAACACTGCATATTATCACATGAAGAGAGATCATGTGGTAGCTTTATGCACACATTATGATAGTTTAGTCAAGTTGGGTGATGGTGGTTTTAGGTTTAACATGAGTATGGATCATGGGCCACTACACTTGGTGGGTAGAGCCACATATAGTGGCATGCTTTCTAAAATAGTTTGGAATCCCTCACCTAACAAATCCTATAATAATGCTTACATTTTGGGATTGAATTGAGAGAGAGCCAAGGGGGAGAGGAGTGCCAATTATGAGAATTGAGATCAGACCATGACATGTGAGACCATGGATAGGTCAAGCATGATAGTTGATAGCTAGAGAGGGTATGGACATGGATGTAGAGGTGCTATAGGTACTAAAGCTGACACCATAGTAGGAGGAGCAATGACCACCTCAATCTCACCACTGATGGAGATGCTAATGGTGAGAGAGAGCATAGAGAGTGGTCATTGATGAGTCCCATAAATGTCCTATTCTTATGTCCATATATTATACTCATCTTGTTTGTTAACCATGCTTTTGAACACTTTTATACATAATTTATTACTTTCATAAGCCATATGTCATTATGTTTATATACTCTTTTAAATAGTTGAAATTATGTATTAGAATTAAATATATGATGGTTATCTATTGCTTTAGTATGATTTTTATATAATATGTTTTAAGAATGTTTTGAAGAGATAGTTATGTAATGCAAAATGTCCAATAACAAAAGAATCTCATTACATAGACCATCCTGCAACCACTAGGTGACCAACACCATAGATGAAAAGATTTTTATTCTCTTCCAACCAACTCATAAAAATGACCTTAACCTCCATGGAGCTCAATTAGGAAGCAGTTGAATAATGAAATAACCTTATTTATCTTACAACAATAATGTATAATTTCTATGAATGACGATTGCAGTCAAAGGAACCAATGTTGGTCATCCTAAATTGAATGTATCATAGAATAAAATGTCTGTATTATTTTGTATAAAACAATATCCCCTATGGTATATAAATATGTAGCAATAGAGTGGAGATATATAGTAGATGTTGATTAGAGATTATCATAAGTACATTTTGTCAAACAAAAATTATTGTAACTTCTTACAACAATTCATTACTACAGTTTTGATTAATATGAACAAACATTTTTGAGTTCAATTAAGTGTTGTAAGAGGATGGATTGAAGCTAAAATATGAAAGGAGGAAGGTCCCCCTTTGGAATCCTTACAATAATAATCCAACCTAATTTAATAGCTAAGCATGTTATTTAATTTCTTTATGCATTATGTGATTTTATTCTGAATTATGTGATTTACATTCTTGCTTAGATTTGTTTAAGGAAGCTTCCAAAGCATAAAAATTTATTTCACAATATTTTTTTTATGTTTTATGTCCAAGCATTTCATTCACTGCACTTCAACATCTTAGATACAATTAATAGAATGCCAAATTATAGATTGAGTGTGCACATATAATGATGTCATCCTATCATGTGTACATCCTTGAGTTGACATCTAAATGAGGTCAAAGGTACAGGTCCATGGTAGCTCTCCTTTTCCTTTTTGGTCAAGAGAAGTACATCTAATTGTGAATTAGTTGTGAGTCATTTTTGGCACCATTATTGGGGAAGGGTGTCACAAACTTATAATCTTCAATCTTGATAGCAATTATTTTTAGATGCTTATTATTTTTATTTCCAAAGCTTGTTATTCTTTAGATTAAGGATTTTATATTTTCATAGTTTAAATTTGCCTTTTTGTAAGTAGGATAGTGGAAATTTCAAAAACCTCCATATTACTAACTCTGTACAGTCAGGGTGGGAAAAAAGTGGTTAATGTATACAAAGTGAAGGGGACTATATAGGAATATTTTTGCTTGAATCATCAAATATTTTTTCAAGATCAGATACTCATCCTATATCAACTGAGGAACATGATAGAATTATTGAAGATCACTCACAATTGTTAATAGAAGAGTTAGAGAAGGAAGAATTTTTGGTTGGACTGGTAACACAAGTTCGAGACCTTGAAGAGGTTTATACCCATGTAAGAGACCCACATGTACCACATTTGATAATTTCCACCTTATCACCTCATACTCAAGAATCTAAAGTTTGTATCCCCTTGTCACCCAAATTTCTTGTTAAAGAGGCATTCAAAGCTATGCTTGGCCCGAGAAGAAAAACTAGGCCAATAAAATCTTCCAATTTAGAGAGAATCTTTGCCGCAACACTAGTAGAATCTTCTGAAACATCCATACCATCTCCTTTATATAAAAAGCCATACATTCTTAAGGAAAAATATAAAGTCTCCATCTTCTACAGCCTAAGAAATAAAATAATTGATAGGAATTTTGAGTATTGGGTAGCAACAACCTCCCATCTACCAACATAAAGAGTATTCATGGGGGATCACCATGAATAAAACACTACCAATGAATCTACTAATTTGTAATTTCGTATCCTTACTCCTGATGGAAATGCACCCATGAAGAATATCCCTCACTCTACCCTCCCTACCTTTAGAGGAAAAACATCTAAAGATCCATATACATTTCTTTTTGAGTTTGATATCCTATGCTAAAACTATGATTATAATCAAGATACTAAGAAACTCAAACTATTTACAATAACACTCAAAGATGCAACACTTAGATGATTCATGGGATTTGGAAAGGATGCCATTTTTACTTGGGAAGAAATGAAGGAGAAGTTTTAGATGAAATACTAAGACTATTATAAGGGTAGAAACTGCAAGAGACATGACATTTTATAAATGACACAAGTTGATGATGAGTCATTGGAGGAATATATGGAAAGATTTTTGTTCAGCTTGAAAAAATTCAAGCAAACTATAATGGACAAGGAATTGGTCAAGCTGATATTCCTAAAAGGAATTAGAGATGATTGTCTAGAGGCACTAAATCTAATGTCTGGTGGTGATGTTTATAAATTACCATTTGATGAACTAATAGTTCTATGTATGAACTACTCTAGATCAACCATGAAAAAAATAGGGGAAAAACCCTTCATGTAGCATCTATTGTAGGACTATCTAAAGGTGAAGTTAGAAACCTACTCCAAGACAAGAATTAGGACATCATAAGTCACCTAGCTATTCATCTTGATACATTATATACATAGAGGAAGCAATAAGAAACTGAGAAAGCCTTAGTCACTTATTACATTCAATGTAAAAAGAAGTAGGTGGATTGCACATGCCATTCTATGAAAACTTGGGTAGCCATCATAACCAAGGAGAATCCTAAAATAGTGGAGCTACATGCCATAAGAGAAGATGAGAATCAAGTGTTTTTGTGGCTCAATAGAAACCATAGGTATAAAGATTAGGTATGTCATCAAACTCTATGTTTGCAAATTCTCAATTCTCAAATAATCCTCAATATGGTTTTTGGATGAATATACCCAATCAAAATTGGTCTCAAACAAGTTGTTAGCTACCTTAGAATAAGTCATGGATGTTAAAAAATGGACAAAAACCTTAATTAGGGTAATTCAAAAACCAACAATGGTTTTATCCCTCTAATCCATGGCAATAACGATGGATAGGTAATCAAATATTTCCCCAACAAATGCAATAATCATAACAATAATAGGCCATAATGCCAAACACTCAGTAGCCTATTTGAACCACTCAATTACCTACCTAGCCCATCCCCAATGCTATCAATAAATCAGTTCAATTGACATAATCCATTGAAATAATGCAATATCTAACATACACCTTGGATATTAATCAAGTTCAACTTCACTCATATTATGTTCTTCCACAACCCACCTCACCCATAATCTTATAACACTTTTAATAAAATCCACTCCATACTAATCCACAACCATCTATGGCCAATCCTGAACCAAGTCCATCCAAAAATTTAAAAGAAACTAACAATCCTCCTTTTTTAGAGAGATTAAACATATCATGTCCTAAGCCAGAGACTGAATTTGATATTTTAAGATAACTCAAGAATGTGTGCATAAAAATCTCACTTTTTCAAGCAATAAAAGATGTTTCTATCTAAAATAAAGCTATTAAAGATCTATGTTTCAAAAAATTGGGAAGAAAGAAAAAGGATCCTAAAATAGTCCAAGTCAATGGCCAACTAATAAATATTATGTTGAGAAATATAGTTCCCTCAAAATATTCAGATCTAGGAAATCTTGTAGTTAATGTTAGCATCCATGACCAACCCATCTCCAATACTTTAATTAACTTGGGGGCATCCATCAATGTGATGACTATGAAGACCATGCAATAACTAAAACTTAACACTCTTTGTTCAACACCCACCATCCTTGAGATGGCTGATTGATCAACTGTTAAGCCTAAAGGGATTGTTGAGGACCTTGTTATCACTATGGATTCTTGGCAATATCTAATAAATTTTATTAACCTGCAACCAAAGGGAAACTTGGAAGTTTATCCTCTCATCCTTAGCCACCCATGGTTGGCCATCGCTAATGCTTTTATTAGTTTTAGGTCAAGAAAAATACTAATTTATAATGGAAATGACATCAATAAATTGGTGTTGTATCCACAAACTTTGCCTTCCCAAAATGATAGACCAATCCTTTAGATTGATGACTTTGAATAAGATGTCTCCTTGTAGACTCTTTACATAATTTACTGGAGTCTAGCTCTATAGGCCCAAGAAGAAGACACTGTCCTTATTGGTATCCTATAAAACACCTATCGACAGGATCCTATAGTAATCAACCTATTAGAATGTACACCATGCCCTCTTTAAAATACCTTTCTTGAGAATGATTTTGTTGAAACTGTAAGAGACATTTGGACATTATATCAATTACTTATTCATTAATGCAGTTATTCTCCCTCAATCACCAACATAGGGACCATGCTTTCTTTAACAAATCAAGTAGACATCCTACCAACAAACCTCTCAACATCAACACTTTTTTAACACCCCAACAAGAAATTTAGTTACTTACAATATTGAGAAGGCACACAACAAAATTTATTTGGGATTACCATGATATGAGAGGAATACTCCCAAATTTATGCATGCATCACATTTACATTAAATAAGAATGCAAACCTACTTGCCAACCCCAACGATGAGTAAATCCCGCAGTCAAAGACATTTTCAAAACCAAGTTATAAAAACTCTTGGATGTAGGATTTGTTTATCCTATGTTGGACAACTAATGGATCTCTCCCCTAGTCATTACCCTTAAAAATGGGGAAAATGGTGTATTTGTGTTGACTATCGAGAGTTGAATGCTTTTACTAAGAAGGATTACTTTCCCTTCTATTTATTGATCAAGTGTTGAATACATTAGCAGGGAAGTAATTTTCCTTCCTAAATTGCTATAATGGTTATAATCAAATATGAATTGCTCCACAAGACCAAGACAAAACTAATTTTACTTGCCCTTGGGGAACCTATGCCTATGTCATCTTTCCATTTGGTCTTTGCAATTCCCCAACTAATTTTTAAAGGGTTGTGTTGAGCATATTTTTTGATCTCTCCCATGATTGTGCTAAAATCTACATAGATGATTTCACTATCTATGGGAAAACATTTGAAAAAAATTTGACTAACCTAGAGAAAGTTTTTCAATGCTGCCAAGACACTCAATTATCTTTAAGCAATGAAAAGTGTTACATGATTATGACTGAAGGGATTGTGTTGGGACATCACATATTGCCTACTAGAATTCAAGTTGACCCAATAAAGATAAGTATTCTTAAGTATCTACCCACACCATAAAATTAGAAATATGTTAAATTTCTTTTAGGACATGCTAGCTATTATAGATGATTCATCCAAGATTTTAGTAAAATTACCACCCCATTATTTGGATTACTTACTAAGGATGTTAAATTTACATGGACTAATGATTATCAAATTGCCTTATATCAAATTAAAGACCTTCACATAACGACTCCTATTTTGAGAGGGCATGACTGGAAGAATCCTTTTCACATTTATATAGATGCATCTGACACCACTTTAAGAGTTGTCCTTGGCCAAAAAGATGAATCTCTGAGTTATGAAATCTATTTTATCAAAAAGAATCTTCGAGGGGTTAAACTTAACTACACTATAATATAGAAGGAATTTCTTGTCATCATCTATGCCATCAACAAATTTCAACACTACATTATAGGTTACCAAGTATTCATCCACACCAATCATACAATAATAAGGCATTTAATGAACAAAACTACTATAATAGGTAGGATAATTCATCAGTTGCTTTTAATATAGGAGTTTGATATTACTATTATGGATAAACTAGGTAAGGATAATATAGTATTAGATTTTATATTTTGATTGCAAAATGATGAGTACAGTCTTATTGTTGATGATTATTTTCTTGATGAACATTTATTTGTTGTAACAATTCAATCTCCTTGGTTCATAGATATTGCTAACTATCTTGCTACAAGATCACTACCACAATATTTTTCACCTAGGGATAAATAACACCTGATCTAAAAGAGAAAACATTATTCTTGGATTGTAGGATATCTCTTTATCACTAGACCAAATTCATTTATGAGAAGATGTATCTGAGAAGATGAAGCTTATGACATTCTCAAAACTTATCATGATAAACCCTATGGGGGTCATTTTACTGCCAAACAAACTACCATGAATGTACTTACTATCAGATATTATTGGCCTTCTTTGCATAAGGATTCCATGATGTATATCTACTGATGTGATCAATGCCAATGTATGAAAAAGTCCACTCACTTTGATGAAATGCCATTATAATCACAACTAGTTCTAAAACCCTTTAACAAATGGGGACTAGATTTTGTAGGTCCCATTGATCCTAAATCAAACAACAAAGAATACATATTGGTGTGCACTAATAATGTCACCAAATGGGTAGAGGTCAAAGCCTTAACCCATGCCCAAGATGAGAATTTAGTTAAGTGCCTCTATGAATAAATATTCACCCACTATGGAGTACCAAGATAAATAGTCACAGACCAAGGTCCACAATTCACATCAAACCTCACAACTGCCTTAGTAAAAGAATATGAAATTAGATACAAAAAGTCTACCCCTTACCACCTTTAGTAAAATGGTCAGGTGAAAGTGACAAATAGAGAATTGGAAAATATCCTCACTAAGACTATCAGCCTACATAAAAATATTAGTCAACTCATCTTCTAGAAGTAGTCTAGGCTTACAAAATCACTTAAAAAACCACAACTAGTCTCACTCTATATGAGCTAGTTTATGGTAAGAATCCTATTCTGCCCATTGAGTTTAAACATAATAAATTAAGGAAATCACTTAATTTAGGCTTGGATATTTCCCAATCTCAATAAGAAAAGATCATGCAACTAAATACACTTGATGAATTATGAAAGGAATCACTTCTTCATACTAAAATAGTGTAAAGACAATGTGTAGGATGGCATGACAGGAACATTAAGACTAAGAATTTCTAACCAAGAGACTAGACACTCCTTTTTAACTCTAAATACAAGGATAATAAATGAGATATATAGTCCAAATGGCTTGGGCCTTATGAGATCAAACAAGTTTTTGATAATAGAGCTATAAAGCTCATGATTATTGACTATGTTCAGTTCAAACAACTTATTAATGGCCACATGATCAAGCTGTATAAAAAACCATTTTACAAGAAAACTCTCACTCATCAACTTCTTGAAGAATAAAAACCATCTCTTTTTGATGAAGCAAATCAATTTGTTGCTATAGTTAAAGGGTATTTCTATCAACCCTTCCCTAATATTTTTCAAGAGTAATAAAGCTTCCTATAGCTAAGAACAAGCCATTGATAATGGCTTGGTTCAAGGTAAATAAAATACTACATTTTGGATTCTTGTAATTTTAGTTAAGTTTGGACCAAAAAATCTAAAAAACAAAAATAAAAAAATTTAGCAATAAAAACCTTCAAGCATTGCTGACGGATGTTGTCTCAAAAAACTAGGTCACTAGCTGATCGACATTCGTTAAAAAAACAAAAAAGTGAAAAGGTACTACAAATTTTTATTTTTATCTTTTTTTTCTTATAGATTCAATCCCTTAGAATAGAAATACATTTTCCTTCTTGCTACAGGATGAAAAACTTGTTGTTGCAAGATAAAACTTACTGCTATAAGATAAAACTTACTACTACAGGATAAAACTTAATGCTACAAAAAATATATCTTACTACAAGATGTATTATTATATTCCTTCTTATATCAAGCATTTACGCCCAGTCAAACACTAATATACACCATGATCACCACTTTGAATCATCATTTGCACGTTTATGAAAGGTATTTCTATAAGTAACATGATAATTATTCTATATTTATTTTCTATCATACATTTTAATTATTTCTAAAGATGATGGGATTTAATGATATTAATGCATCACCATATCCTCTCCTCATCATGCTACTTACCATATCCTTCATTAATTAATGTGACCATTGACACAACTACTATTTCCACCCCTTACTCTTACCATGAGTGTTTTATGCATGTCGGCTTTGTCCCTTGAAGACAAGTGACAGTCTAAGTTAGGGGACATATTTTATATTAATTCAAATGGATTATTTTTCCTCCCAAATAAAAATTCACAAATCATTTTAATATAGCCCAAAACCTTTATTGCAAGCACCTAGACCTATAAATCACATAATATGGGAGGAGATTTATTGAAACATTAACCACTGGATATCACCCCTTTAACTAACAAAATAGAAATCTTGGTCTTGTTTTGATATATAGGATGGATGTAGTATTTTGAGAAAATACAAGCCTTAGATTAAGGAATTGTGGAAGAATTTGTTGATACATTACATAATAGCTTGGCAACAGTAAAGGGGATGGAAATAAAGCTGATAGAAATTGCCATTAACAGAGTAACAAGACTACCAAGAATAGGAGAGGAATGGTAAGACAAATTTGATGTCAAGGTTGAGAGATGAGAATTAATCAGAGGAAATGAATGCTTGGAAACTTTAAAGTAGGGTAATGCAAGGTTATATTTATTGGGAAGATGGGCTAAAGTTTCCAAGTTTATCTCTAGATATTTCATTTATGAAGGGAGGTATTCTATGCTACATGGCCTACACTTCAAGTTAATGAGCCATTTATGGCATGAAATAGAGATAAACATTCGTAAATTCTTTCTCCACATGATCACAAAAATGCTAGAGGCATTTTAAAAAGGTAATTCTAAAGCTCTTTCCTGCCACTGCTTAATTCAGTTGATTGTTCAAGACTGTTTGCAAAGAAGTAGAGCCAACATCAGTTGCAAATAATTTCTCCAAGAACCAAAAAACATAGAAAGTGATAGAGAAGGAAATAAAATAGAAGAGGAATTAGAGGTTGAATAACAAAGATCAGAAGAATCTCTTCTTGTAGATCCAAAAAAACTTGCAGCAAAAAACCTTTCTACAACCATTCAGGAACCTACATAAGAAGGTCTTCTTGCAGCAACATAATAACCTACAATAAATATTGAAAAAATGGCTTCCATAAGTAGGGAATCTAGAAGGAAAAGGAAGAAACTCATTCTTTGACCTGATTCAAATGAGTTTGAGGAGGAACTTCCACCTTCTTTCAAAAATGCCAAGGTAACCTCTACTTGTATATTTCACAGATTGAGAAGAAAAATGAGAACTAAACCTTCTATTATTGAAATAAACAAAGAATTTGGAGATGAAAAAGCTGCGAGTAGTGATGAATCTCTAGAGACTAAAATAGATAGGAAAGAATGTTCTCTAGTATTCTATCAGGAAGAAGCAGAACAAGTTGAGCACAATTTTGAAGAATTACACAAAGAACCTATGAAGGAAGAAGTATAATAAGTTGAGCATAGTTTTGAAGAATTACATGAGGAACCTATAAAATAAGAAGTAGAACAAGTTGATCATAGTTTTGAAGAGTTGTATGAGGAACCCATGTAGGAAGAAGCTAAATAAATGGAGCAACCTACTATATAAATGGATTTTTTTACTCTTAATCAAGCCCTGTAAGAAATTGAGAAACTAAAGAAGTAGATACAAGATCAATCTGGTGGAGGACTAGATGCACTTGCTACAATAGCTTGTCAACTATAGCCCTATATCAAAGATCATCCTACAATCAACATTTCACAACCTTCTATAGAGTTAAATCAACAAAAATAAATTAAAGCTATCTAAGAAGTCAGGCATCACTCCTCATTTTTAATATCTTCTAAATTAATGAATTAGATGGATATTCAGTCTAACATTTTGAAGAAATTAAGAAAAGAAAATAAAAAATTGAAAGAAGAGAATAAGTTGAAAGAAGAGAGCATCACCAAACTAAAACAAAAAATTATAGATATGGCTAGTCTTACCCAAGAGCTCTTGGACTATAGAGCAATGGCATAAGTTCATATTTATGAGAATTTATTGTGATATGCTACATGAAGTTGTTGATTCCCTCTCTTTTTTTTCTATATATAAAGTAAGTTCACAATAAGAATAAGAAAACTTATGTGAGTTCTACATTCAAAATTATGTTGTTTTGTATGATAGAGAGTGGAACCCTAATCTATATGTTAGAGATGTCCAACTATAGGAATTTTTATTATATTTGTTGATTGAACAAAAAAGAGGAAAAGAAGTAGCTAAATATAAGAAAAATGAAAATAAAATCTAGCTGCTTATCAAGAGTTAATCAATGACATTTGATGTTGTATTAGCTAAATGGGATGATATCATGTTAAATAAATAAGTTAGAACTTGGTTTGGTAAGAAATGTGATGAAGCCCAAGATTTTCTAATATCCCCTTGAATATCAAAACAAAAGCTCTGAATAGCTTATCTAAATTTCTGCAAAATATCTTCAATTAGATAAATAAAACACAGTATAAACTCTTATTTATTTGCTCATAAGCTTACAATAGAGATCCTCTGTCAAGTATACAAAAATTATCAAAAGTACGGCCTGAATAACCTGAATATTCCACAAACTGGAAAAGAATTCTGAATTTGGTTCATCTCGGTTTGCTGTGTAAAAAACACAGTCGCCGACGTCAGTTATACTGCCGTCGTCGGTCGACCTGTATTCGCTAACTTGCCGACGTCGGTGGTATGTCGACCGATGTTGGTCCCTGTAGGTCTCTATTCGCCGATGTCGGTGCCTGAACTTTCTGTAGATGCGTACAGATTTTCACGAATCTGTACGAAAGTCGTACGGCCGCTAATATCACCCAACCTGTATGCTTGATCCTGATCTGTAGAATTATGGGCTAACACAAAAGATCTATATCTGGATAATTCTTGAATCAAAACCCAAAATTAATGAAAATATCTGTAAACCCTTGTGATAGCTTCTGAGTGAAGTTATCTCTCAAATACCTGTAATACTATGATAACTTCTGGGTGAAGTTATCTCTCAATTTGGCAATAGATCGGCTGATCTTTCACAACCTCTGAATCACACACAATGAAGAGTTGACGTTCTTCAATGCAATTGGAATCCTGGAACCCTTGGCTCAGTCTTCACAGAAGAATTTCTTAACAAGAATCAATATCAATAATAGTCATGAATACAAACTCTCTCCCATGAGAGATTCTTATACCCTTCCAAAGGTGTGCTTGCTAAAATTAGATTCCCTTAAATTAGAACTGGGGCTTCTTAAATTAGAACTAGGGTCTTAAAATTAGACCAATTCTTAAATTATAATTAGGATCCTAAAATTAGACCCAATAATTAATAATTAATAATTAATTAATAATTAATAATTAATTAATAATTAATTAAAATTGGACCAAATAATTAATATTTGATTAAATCAATCAAATATTAATATCTCCCTTAATTCATGTCTGAAAGAGCCCAAACGAAAGCCAAGCCCAGCTCCATCAAGACCCTCTATCCATCTCATCAGCCTACGAGGGTCGCATAATAGGCTAATCATCTACTCTGCACATGTCAACTAGAAAGGGGACATGACAGATTTTTACTTAGGTTTAATAAATTTTAATGGTCCTAGATCTAAAGAGTCTTGTATCAAATAATGGAATGAGCTGACTTCTACATTGAATAAGAGGGAGCCCTATTCCCCTTTTAATTTAAATGTAACATTTAACAAGATCACAAAATATATTCTTCTTGTAGGTGACATGGGATCACAATTGCTGAACCCCAAATTTTAGCCTCCTCTATTATGGTATCCTATTCTAAATTGGCAAGACAAAACCTTGGTGGATGAAGCCAAAGAATTCAAAATTTGGGAAATATTTAAATAGAGGCAGGGATTTTATGCTCACCTTGCCAAGGGTGTTGTAAATCCCATGGATTTTAGAGTTCTGTATGAATTGGGAATGAATAAGTACGATACTTGAGGTTGAGCAAGATATTAAGTTAGGGGGTATGATGAGCCACATAAATGTCTTATTCTTGTGTCAATCTATTTTACTCATTGTACTTGTTAACCATGCTTTTTAACACTTTTTCATACAATTTGCTACCTTCTTGAGCTATATAGCATTATGTTTCTTTACTCTTTTAAATAGTTAAAATTATGTATTAGAATTAAATATATGATGGTTATCTATTGATTTAGGATGATTTTTTTATAATGCATTTTAAGGATGTTTTAGAGAGATAGGTATGTAGCACAAAACATCCTATAGTAAAGGAATCTCATTACACAGACCATCCCATAGCCACTACATAACCAAAGCTATAGATGAACAAATTTTGATTCTATTCCAAATGACTCATATAAATGACTCTAATCTCCATGGATCTCAATAAGGAAATGATTTAAGAATGAAAAAAACCTTGTTTGTCTTACAACAATAGTGCATAATTCCCATGAATGATGACTATAGTGAAAAGAACCAATTTTGGTTATCCTAAATCAAATGTATCTTAGAATAGAATGTGTATATTGTTTTGCATAAAACAATATCCTATGTAGTATATAAATATATAACATCAGAGTGGATATATAATAGATGTTTATTAGAAATTATCATAAGTATATTTTGTCAAACAACAATTATTGTAACTTTCTGTAGCAATTCATTGCTGCAATTTTGATTAATATGAACAAGAATTTTTGAGTTAAATTAAGTGTTGTGAGAGGAAGTATTTAAGATAAAATATGGAAAGATGAAGGGACCTATTTAGAAGTTTTACAACAAAAATCTAACCTAATTTAATATCTAAGCATGTTATTTGGTTTTTTTATGCATTATGTGATTTAATTCTGAATTGTGTGATTTACATTCTTACTTAGATTTATTTAAGGAAGTTTCCAATGTAGAAAAATTTATTTCAAAATATTTTGTTTATGTTTTATTTCAAGCATTTCTTTTACTGCACTTCAACATCTTAGATACAATTAGTAAAACATTATATTAAAGATTGAGTGTGCACATATAGTGACATCATCCTATCAAGTCCACATCCTTAGATTGACATCTAAATAAGGTAGAAGGTAAAGATCCATGGTGAATATCCTTGTCTAATTTGGTCAGTAAAAGTACATCTAATTGTGAATTAGATGCTAGTCAGTCATCCAAGATGACCTGTCAGTCAACCCAAGATAGAGATGGTCTATAGAGGTACCACTAAGGTAAGGCTCGCTATATGCATGGTTGGTGACCCTAGGGGTTAATTTGATTGGGAGGAATCCTTTGGACAAGGTACTTAGAGTATGAGATGAAGGAAAGATCATGATTGATGGACAAGAAGATAGGGAGATGATGATTGGTGATACTAGGATAGGTAACAAATGGTTATAATTTTTTGTCTTTGATATAGGATACTAGGTATATAAGATTTAATTGATTTTAGATAGATTTTGAGATATATATGTGATCTAATATATATCTAATTTGAATTTTTTAGATCCTACAGATGAAGAGCTCATATGGGGATCTCTGGTGATGGGATCACAACATGATATTCTAGATGGGGTGCTAACACCATACTACCCTACCACATTAGATGTTCCTATAATACAATCTGCCCTAGTTCAGGTGAGCTGATTTATACTAGTAGGGGGGGCTGAGAGGTAAATATAGGCATAAATATATGGGATACAACCACCAAAAATGGTGGGAGTAAGAGAGGTGCAAGCTTGGTAGGCCTTAGCTTAGGAGAGAGTTGTGCATATGGCTACTACTATTCAACTAGGGCAAATACAGTCTTAGGTGGCCAACCTATAGGGACATGTAGCATGCTTGAGATCTTGAAAAACCTCATTACAATGTAATATTCAAAAGGGATTATTTGAGACATCTATGGGTAGTGTGGCTTGGCCACAAGATAAACATGATAGAGCCCAACCTTAGAGCTAAAATGATATATTTTGGTACTTTGTATCAAAAACAAATGATATATAGATAGATATATTCTTATTTTGATAGTTGGATGTTGATATTATGTTTTGTATTATAGTTGTGGATGTATGTATATATTTATTTCTAGCACATGTGCTTTGCTTTTATTATATATTCTATGGGAAATATATGTGTGGTTTTTTCTTTTCTAGCATTATGTAGTACACATGTATGGTTAGAAAGAAATTGGTAAAAAGATTTAGAAAAGTATAATTAATAAAAAAATAAATGAACTACATACTAAATCATGATGGGAAATATGCGATCTCAAAAGATGACTGATATAATAAACCAAAAAGTGGTAAACAAGAGGGAAAAATATTTTTAAACCATGAAAAAGATTGGCAATAATTTAAAACAAGTAAAAGCACACTAAATCACATTGGTAAGTATGAAAATAATGTAATAAAATGGAAAGCATGTGAAAGACTAATGGTATAAGATCAAATCAATTAAGTCAATCAATCATACTAAATCATGTTGGGAAGTATAAAAGAGAAATAAAATTAGAAAAATGGTCTTAAATTAATCATACTAATACAAGTTGGGAAGTATGAAAAACTTAAGAAAAGTGGTTGGATTCTTACATGTAATCAGAAAATAAGAAGATAAAAATGAAAGATTAATGAAGGAAGCATAAAACATACTAAATCAAGATGGGAAGCATGTCAATGATGTGTAACTCATATTCAATCATATCTTATCTCATATTTGACACATGTAATTTTGTTGTGACTTGGATATTTAATTTTTTTGCGAGGAAAGCTAGGTCCTATCCATGGTCTTATACTACAACTCACAAAGAGAACACTAATGAGGTAGAATTAAAGTGAAAATCTATTAAAAGGTAATGTTTTTAAAGATAACATGAGAAATTTGGTAATTTATGAGGAAGGCCAGGTCTTATCCATGGTCTTACATTATAAATCACAAATGAAGTCCCTAGGGGGAGTGATCAGTGAATAAAAAAATATTTCTCAAGGTGAAATATTAAGATTGTAGGGTGTGAAAAAGGGAATATAATAAGTATAACATAGACATATTATGAGAAGACCTTAGGAGACAAGAGGCACACTAAGGACATGAAAAAGACACTAAGTAACTAGTGACCATCAATATATAGAGGATACTTGTTCGTTATAGGCACAAAGTTGTGTAAGAAAATAAGTGTGGCACTAATCAACTCATGTTGGAATGTTTAAATAAGAAAATTAAAATGGACCTACCTTTCCACAACATGTTCCTCATTCCTTAGGCCCCTTACAGAGTCATTGGTCTACTACGAAGATTGGGTACTTTAGTGATAAAGTAGGTAGCACTAAAAGATTTTTTATTCTCCTTTTCTAATCTACTAGCCTACTGCACCCCAATGGACCTCAGCTCTATTGTGAGGCCAACTATGGTTTTTTTTATTTGACTAGAAAAAGGATATGTGCTTAGAATCACATCTTTTAGTGTGATTTGACTTTTGATAATTTTGAATATTGCCTTTTAGAGCATTGCCTTTTAAATGATTTAGCTTTTGAATGTTTTTATGAATTTTAATATTCCTCCTCCATATGGAATTGGAATGACCAATCATGAGAGATAGAGTGATATATGCAAATTATCTTTAGGATTTGGATAAAAGAAGCTAAGTATCCAAAGACAAGGTTGACTAGAACACTTAGGCTAAACTACGAACTAGTATGTTATCTCAAGTCTCAACCATGTGTATGCTTAGTTTGTAAAAGGGGATAAAGGGAAATCCAAAGTGGACTGGTAAAAGGATATTATAATGAGATGAATTATCTACTAATTGATCATATGGTAAAGAAGGAATGAATAAAGGGAGAAAGTTTTTTTATAACCAAGTCATAATAACAATTACATGTGTTTATAGAGATAAGATAACAAACAATCATGAAAAATAAAAAGGGAGTTATAAGAAACAAACATGAGAAGAAAAAGAATGTAATTATGAAAAGAAATCCATAAGAGAACATAATGAATAAAATGACATCATAAAAAATATAATGTACGAAATCAAAGTCACCATGTAAGATAGATAAGAATTTGACACAATGTCAAATGGTACAAGAATAGATAAATGTAAAGTTAAAGCACACACCCAATCTGAATGAAAATGTAAGAACACCATGCATGTGTTCATAGGTACTGATATATTTTTTGACACACATTATCCATAACATCTGATAGATCTCTATGGAGTTGAATACAAACTATAGCTAATGTCTCATAGATCTTTAGTGAAAGTTGAGAAAATACTTCACGTCGAATCTCCTTGATATAAAGTTAGGAATGCTTGAAGGATCATGATGATGAGGGATATATTGCAAGTTATGCTCAGGAGAATGAATGGGAGTGGTTTCTATAGGAAATAAAGGGGTCAATGATGGAAAAGGTGCCACTGTAAGGGACTCATGAGTGGAGAAGGATCCATGAGTAAGGGAAGGTACATGGGTGAGGGACTCACGAGTGAAGGAAAAATAGGTGGAGAAGGGACCATAGGTGAAAATGGAACCACAGGAGGTGGAGTCATTGGGGAAGAAGGGGGAGCCTTCTTTTGAGAATGACCTATGGGAGGAAGGGTAGAAGGTATAGGAATGGTTAGGAGGTGATCCTTAAGATGCTATTGAAGGATGTGGTAATGATCAGTGTGATGTGTACCACATTTGTGCTAGAAATAATATACCTCTCTGTACTTCAAAATATATTCAAGTAATACTTTTAAGGGAGGTATAGCCTTATTTGAGGGCTGAGGAGGAGTAAGACATAATGTGTTGATATATTTTCAAATTTTTTGATAATAAATGGATGAATGGTTATTTGTGCCATAGAAGCAACATATACCCCTATGAGTAGTCTTGGTAGGTGTACTTATAGGACGAGTGAAAATGGAAGCCAATGAAGATTAGTATAGTGAAAAATCTCTATTCTAGTGATAAAAAACTTTATGAATGTCATAATAATGTTGATCGACCTATTTGGTGCATAAACGAGCAAGTTATGATAATAAAGCAACCATCACCAAGAGAAGGTGGGGCTAGTGGAGAAAATAAACAAGGCTCAACTAAAGAAGCATTAAGATCAAAAATAGGAAGAAACTCAGCTAAATCAGGAATAAGATCTAAACTCTTCTCTATCAAGGGAGGTATGGGGTCTATAAAATGTTTAAGGATAGTCACAAGCATCTCAAGGATAAGTCTAGTAGAGGGGTGATAGAAAACAATCATATCATGATCTATAATCTTACTCCTATGAGGTTATTCATAAATTGGACATGTGTGCACCATCTTTACCCTATGATCAAGAGGAAAAATGTTAAAATTAGGAATGATATAGGATTAAATACAGGAAGATATACTAAAACACTGAAGTAAAGAGGAATGATAGCGAATAATCACATAATTTTAGGCCTAAAATAGACCTCCTAAGAATGAATCATTTAAGGTATAACCATCATCATAATTAGGTGTATTAATATCAATGGCACAAGTAGGGAGGACCTTTTCATCTGATGAGGTGTGAGGAATGGAATGCTAAGTATTAGTTAAGATAGTAGGGATGTCATCACAAGGTGGTTTATGAGAACAAGGTTACAAAGAAGTGGGAAGTTAAAAGATGATATGAGGTAAGAGATTCAAAGTTTTAATATTGAGATTGATCTCGTTAGGCTCGTCATCATTGAAATGTATGAGGTTGGGGGTATATTCCCAATGAGTTTGGGATGACCATTGTAAACTTGAGTGGAATTGATAGGAAAGTTAAAATATTGAGATTCATGAAATGGAATGCTTGGCAAAGGTTTAAGGGTAGGAATCTTGAATACACCATGGTCTTAGAATTATTCAAAATTAAAAGGTTTAGTGTCACCTTGAATCCTATAGATGGCTCCATTGTGAGTAAATTTGACACATTGGCAAGTGAAAGAGGTAACTGGTCTCATGCAATGAGTCCATGGCCTACCATGCAAAATGTTATAAGATAGAAGAAAGTTGAAGATCATTACCTTTATATGAATGGTGATAGGTGGGATAGCAATAAGGAGATGCACAAAACCTAAAGGAGGCATTTTCCTTTGATCATATCCTTGACATGTGCTGTATGTAAATTTAAGATTACACTTAGAATATCCAAGGATTTTGATAAAATCATGAGAGGCAACATAGGTGACATAACCCTCATCAATCAAGGCATGCTTGACTTGGACACCACTAATTTAGACATTAATAAATAGACGATGATCATCCACATGAAGTAAAATCTCATTGGTGATCATAGAAGCAATTAGAAATTTGAGGGAAAGGAAAGTTTCCATTATTTCATCAACATGTATGGACAGCTCTTTGTACTATTATAGAATGCAATCTTTTGATCTGAATAAGGTGGCTTCACATCCTATTAGGGGAGGATGAGGGATGCTCATTTTGAATAAAATCTGCATAAGATGATTACAATGATGTGGAGAGGTCCACATAATTTTTAGAAATGGGATTTTAGATGGGAGATTAATAAGCTCTATAATAGGATCCTACTCATCATAACCCATAAAAAGAATATTGGAAAGGGGTGCATAATTTTGAAGGAGGTCTTTCGAAGGAAGATCTAAAGTACATGTGAATTTATGATGATAAGAGGTAGAATGTTTAATTAGGGTATAAGTTTATTGATTAACTTTAAAGGATGGGGTAGTTGATGCAGGTGTGGTTTGAGAAGAAGTGTTGAGAGAAGTTTGAGTATCATTGGTGATAGGTAAAGAAGTTGGAGGGATGGTAGAAATGGTATGGGAAGTGTTATCTAAGGGAGGTGTTGGAATTGGTTCATCAAAAGATATAAAGTCTTCTTGCCCCAACTCATTTAAGTGAGTGGGAGAAGAATCTTAGATAACATAAAATGTGCGAGACAATTGAGGTGTGTGGATGGGTTGAGGATCAATGAAAGCAACCACCCTTCACATATTAGTTATATTGATCACATTCTCTTGAAGATTTGGGTAAATAAGATTTTCAACATTATTAGTAGAAGGGGTAGGCTTGCCTTGGTTATCTTGGTGATTTGGAAGATGATCTTTATAAATAGCCAAATGAGCATTAGCTTGATTTAAATCTTGAGATTTAGTTTGTGTTTCATGGGCTTTGAAGATGATGTCACATGCTTATTAACATTTATGAATGATATAATCATGGTCAAATTAGGACAAAGAAGGAAATCCATATCTAGCTTAAGAAGTTGCCTAATGGTATCATGAGAATGACCCCAATAAGTGTGAAACCAACAAAATTTGTTGGGATCATACCAAGATTTCATAGGACAAGTGAGATAAAGTTCTTATGGAAGGCCTTGGTAGACAATTTTGTAATTATATTAAGGATAAAGGTTTATGAATATTGATGTTATTGGTTGAATTTAAAAGAGGATTAGTGATGTGGTTAGGAGGGTAAGCTTGTTACGGAGTTTGGTTGGGAATAACAACTTGAATAGTATGAATGGTATCATAAGAGTCGATGAAACCATCATTGGTATCATGATGATTCTTATTCTTGATTATCATGAAAGTACCCATAGAAGGTTGGGATGGCTCAGATTAATGCATAAGGAAATCTTGATGCTTCGCTTGGTCAATGGCCTCTTTTAAAGTACGTGGAGAGAAAGTTCATACTAGATATTACATCTTGGGAAAAAGAGCATTCATAAATAGATAAAAGAGGTTGTCATCTACTATATTATGTTCACATTTTTTAGACAAGGTCTTCCATCATTTAATGAAAGATTGAGTAGTTTTGGTCTCAAGTTTATTACAATTGATAAAATGGGCCAAGATATTTTAAGGGAGATCACTAGTTTGGAGCTCTTAGACTAGAGCATTTACTAAATCTTCCAAACTAGTAATAGAGTGAGATTTGAGCTAGTTGTATAAATCTAAAGCATCACCCATATTTAACTTGGTAGCAACAAAGGTAGATGGATACTAGCTTGGTACAAGCAAAGGTATATAACTTAACCCAATCTTTATATATATTTATAATTTTTTTTAAATGAAGAGTAAGATTGGTTGACCCATTATAGGAAATGGTAGGGGTGATACCTCCTATATTGATAGTAGAAATTTTAGATGTAAGAGTCTTATTTTAAAGAGGCTTGATTATTTTATTAAAAAGAAGAGGTTGAGGGATTAGATTACCATGTAAATCCAAAAGAGGAGGTGGGGTAACATTTTGATTATGCATGCACCATGGCATCTATTGAGGGTGGGTTTGAAGATGAATAAGATGATTTTGCATTTGCATAATTTGATTTGCATTATTAGCTTGGAAAGAATTCATTTGATTAAGAGTTTTTAATATGATTTGATGGTTTTGAGTTGGATTAGTGGCATTGTGTGAAGTATTAGTATTGGTAGTAGTGGCTTGGGTACCACTATGGGTGTTAGTAGGAGCTTGAAAAGAATTGTTAGTAAGTGAGGTACTAATGGCATAATTTTCTTGTGTGGTAAAAGATTGACTAATAAATGGATGAGAAAAAGTATCACTAGAGGTATGATTACCTTAGGTATAAAACAATGCACTAGTGGAAAAATTGAGAAGAATGGGCCTTGGAAGAGGCCTAGTAGATGTGGAACCTGTCATGTTAGAAGAGATACTAGGCATGGAGGTAGAGGAAATCAAAGAGGAAGAAGTCATGGTATGAGAAGGGGTAAAAATAGAGGAAAGAAGATAATAATAAAATAAGCTAGTATTCCCAAATACATGTGAGAATATGGGATAAGGTGAACGGGGTTATTCGCTTTAACCACATATCATGAGATGGTAAATAGTAGAAGGATCCTTTCCTCGATGTTGAGGAAACTCATTGATGAAGATGAGCATTTATTGTGTATACTATAATTTAGGTTGATTTTCAAGTGAGAAGAGAGGATTATGAAGTGAAGATGAATGAGGAAGGGTCCCATAGTTTGTAGTGTAAGTGGCTATATGCACATTACTTTCATCTAGGATATGAGCCACAAGTTACTTATGGGAGAACCTATTAGAGTTTATAAGACTCATCATATCAATTGAATTAAAATAAATATTGTATTCAAACAATAATTTCATGATGGAGAGAGATTAGGGAAGGCAAAATTGATGCAAAACAAGGAGATACAAGATGCATAGAAAAGTATAAAGTTAACTAGGTTAACCTAGTAATAAAAATAGGGTTTGAAAACTGAGCCAACAAGGATACAGATTCAACCAAGTTGACTTAGTAATATAACCTAAGATAAATGGAAAATTTATAAGGATATATATTTATTAGGTTGAATTATCACTATAAATTTAGATGCCAAAAATAAGTACTAGGTTGACCAAGTTGACTCAATACTATAATCAGGGGAAAATATAGTCTTTAAGTGACTGTGTTGATTAGAGTGATAGTATATTGAAAATAGGGAAATTTTTTGTGATGTGATTGATAAAATAAATTAAATTAAGCACACAAGTAATTGGATAAAAGAGAATGATCTAATTGAGGCACACAACACAAAACCTTGCATCAATGATGGCCAATGCAAGTTTTTACAATAAAACATACAATGAGCAAAGAACAAGTAGTCAATTGAAAATAAAATGATAGATAAGTGGTCATATTAAATGTTTTTTATATTATTATAAAGTTTTATTTTAAGTGTGATAGGGAAGTGGGATAAAATTAGGGAACTAAAAGGTGATATATGGATGGTTTTAAGATATTTAGGATGAAAAGGATCTATGTTAGAAATGCTACTAGATTGGTATTGGGGCCTACTCTTCACTTCATAATATCACAATGATAAGGGTGTCAGATGATTTGCCAATATATGACATTAACCATGTGTTATTACTTGGATATGAAACCAAGTTGGCTTCCCCCTTGGTGATGAAATCCAAGTAGGTAGGCCTTGGGTAGAAAAATGTTTAAATATGTTTTGAAATTATATGATTTGGTAGTGTGTGCAAGAAAGATAAAAATAGTGAAAATAAATGGTATGTTGAAAAAACACCTAATTATATTATGTGATATACTCTAATCATGAAAATAACTGAAAATGTAAGTGTGAATTAATTACTAGCTTATAGTTGTTAATTCCTAACTTAAGCATGGTACAAATATAGTTCAGATGATAGTTTATGAAAACATTATAGAACAGAGTCAACAGGGTTGCTACTATATTGAAAAATCAAGATTCCTTAAGAACTAAGTCAATCAAGTTGACCTAATCTTTTAGACAAAAGACAAACTACAAAACTAGGTCGACCAGGTTGACCTAGTTTTTTATAGGGTAACAGTTTTGAAGACTACAAACTTTACAAAATAGAACTGTAAGGAAGAACTAAATTGAAAGAGAGAGAAATAAAGGAAAATTGGTGGGTTGGAATATGCTGAATACTATGAAATTTCTATTGAAGTGCCTTAAATGCTACTTATAAGTTCTACAAACTATGTCAACTAGGTCAACCTAATTCTATAATTCCCTATTTGTTGAATCCTATTTTAGATGATTGAGTCAACCTGGTTGACATGGTTTGTTATATGAAAGTTGACTATGATACTAAGCCGACTTGAATGACTTAGTTTTCTATTATAGAGCTAAATAAAATATTAAGTTGACCTGTTCAACATAGTCTATTGTCTAGAAGTGAATAAGAGTACTATGCCAACCTATTCAATCTAGTAACCTATATCTGATGAAGACCAAGCCAGAAAGAACATAGTTATTTTGATGTGGTTTTGTGTTAAAACTATGCATAAAATTTAGAAACTATACTAGCCTGGTTGACCTCATATCACAAATATAAAAAATAATAAAAAGATAGAAATGAAAAGCATGAAAGAAAAATTACAAGGGTTAGATTCACATCAGGTTCACAAGAATGTATGTAATCAGAAATGCATCATATTTACAAATCAATCCTAGCTCAGAGAATATAGATCCTACTTACACTTCTGATTGGGGATAAACTAAATAATCAAGGTCATGACCAATATGGATCTGTTAGACCAAATTAAGGGATCTCATACCACAATAAGATCAATAGGGAGGGTTCTAAAGCCTCTAATCAAGCAAAACTATTCAATAACCCTAATGAAGTCCTATGTTTTCATATTCACTATACTAAAAACAAGTAAATAAAATAAATCTAATCTAGTTCTCACCAAATCTTGTGGCACAAAGTGGGGGTAATAAAAAAACAAAATTAAACATGCATAGAAGACATATATTCATGTCAATGTATATGAAATCCTAATGCATGAAAAAGAAGTGCAAATGCATATTTATCTACTCTTAAAAAGGAGGAACAAAGTTATAAATACTTACCTTTGAAGACAAACTTGTTAAGCCTCAATCTCTCCCTTAACCAAGGTGCTTTGCAAGAGGTTATTATGGTATGTAAGAATGACAAGGATAAATCAAATCTAAGATACAAAACCTATCAATGCATCCAAAAAAATTCTCCACAAGACAATATCCATAGCTCCAAAGAAAGTATGAAACCCTAAGCTTGATCCTCAAGTATAATGGTGGATAAGCAGATGCACAATATATATTACTTCTTCATATCTTATTTAAATAATGGTAAAATGATTATTTATATATAGGTAGATTTAACCCTAAACCCTTTAAAAAGTTTCAACTGATAGGGTTAACCTAGTTGACCTAGTATCATTATTGACAAAAGCTCACTAGGTCATGAACTAGGTTGGCTAAGAGTCAACCTAGACCCCAAATAAGTTTTACCAATAAGAGTACAAGTTCAACACAACTAACATAGTCATGTCAAAATACCAAAAGAGATTTTAGGTTAGGAAACATGCTAATGAAGGTGGTAAAATTCTGGAGGAGTATGCAAAAGAGAATGCCAAGGTTAGGGGAATGGTTTTCAAGAGACAAGTGTGTATAAATAAGTGGTAAAAGGGACAACAATCCTAAAAACACTAATGGTCTGCCCACCCCTTTCCTAGTGTATCCTTTAGGGCATGTACTTAGAGATATTTAGACTTGATAGATTCATGCAAGATAAAGATAATTAGTAATTGATAAAATTTTGAAAATATTATGTGTATACACATACCATGCTAGTGGGGTCAAATAACGCCACAATTGGGTTGTAGTTTACACAGGTGGAACTAGGGCACTAAGAGTACTAAATAAGCTCAAATCCATATGAAAGGTAGGTAACTAGACACTTTTCACCATGGAGGCAAAATGAATCATAGTAGGGGTGAGTTATGATATAATGGGAAACCTAGAGGAGTTATAATGAGTAGCTGGGAAACACTAGAAGTTGGGGAGGGGGACTCAGGGGAAGCCACATGCTGGTCTCTAATGAAATTTAACTCTAGATTGATCTGAATATGAAGGGTATAGGTAGCCTAGGGTTGTCTTACCTAAGGAACCAATGTAGGTGGAATTGATTCTAAGGCTAGTAAAGAGTGGAGATAACCAAGAATCCTACAAGATTTTTTGAGTGAGTCTCTTTGAAGTAACTAGTTTTTCAAGACTAGGAATTTTTGGGGCTTGTTGTAGAAGGACTAGCAATGAAGGGTCTAGAATTTATTAGAGCATGAGTTGATCTTGAGCCTAGGATTTATGGTGTGAGGCATTCTAGATCTTTGCAGTCATCTTAATATAATTTATTAGGTTGAGGTAAATTACATTGTCTACATGGACCTCATGATGATATGTGGTGTTGAGTGTGCCTAATACCTCTCCACCTAAGTATGAACCCTAATATGAGGATCCAACTGTCTATCCTTAGCCTTGCCTAGGTTGAATGAGTCACTATGCTAGGCCATCAATTTTAGCACCTACATGATTTTATATTCAAGGTGACCAATGACTAAGGGGAGCATTAGGTAAGGATTTTGTCTTCTACCGATGAAAAAACCCAAGACTCCATTTGCCAATTGCTAAGATATTTATTAATTTAAAAGGTAGTTTAGAACTGTGTAAGGTAGTAAGAGAGGATACCTCATGATACCTTCCACCATGATTATATTATGATCTATGTATTACCAATATGCTCCAATAGGTTGTAGTGAATCCATTATCTCTTTGAAAAGCCTTAACATCAGCCTCTGATTGATGGTACAATACATAATGGGGTAGAATTGGTTGTAAATGTCCCATATGTGATTATAAAAGTGGTGATTGTATAGTTTTAAAGAAAATAAATTCACCAAAAATCCCATGGGTACCCACGATGTTGAACGTTGTCATTGATTAAGGAGGAAATTGTTGACCATTGTCATTGAGTGTTGAGATTTGATATTTGATGTTGTCATTAAAGTCAAAGGTTCTTATGAAGATGCATGGTTATTTCATTAATGTCAATCTAATATCATTGATGTCAAATGTATTTTGTCAAGTAAGCCTTGAGGTATGTATATGAATGAGTTATATTGAAAGCATAATGAGTGTTGTTTTTATATGAGAGTAGTGATGAGAGAATTCTATTTGAAGAATGTTCTAATATTAGCTTGAGTGAAAAATTTGAGAAGCAACATGAATAAGGGTCAGTTTTTCAAATGTAAATAATCTTATAATACTTTATCTAGACCTTTTGAGATGGTATTTTTAGGTGGCATGATGATATGAGTGAGCTTCGAATAAGAAGCTATGTGCTCCAAAGATTTGTGTAAGCAGTTTTGAAGATGCTCTGAATGCACTATGAAGATGAGAATACTCTGAAGAGTACTTGATAGTATTTGATCATGATAGAGATTGGTTGAGTTTATACATGAGGTTTTGAGGATCTTACAATTGATCAAATTTTCAACTCTGAATATCTATATATATATATATATATATATAGCTCTAAAGATGCTATCAAGATCCCAGTCAAGCTTCAAATATTTGTAAGTAGCTCTGAAGAAGTTTTATTGAAGTTATAAATAAGAGTGAGTGTATGAGGTTGTTTGAGCATACACATGAGACATTGAAACATAGGATAGTTTCAAGGTGAAGCTTATAATATGGATAGAAGGTCAGATTTAAGGACTAATAAGTCTTGTAGGTCAAGTCTTAGAAAATAATAAGAGAGATGGTGGATAGATGAGATAACATGATCAATTTCCATGACATGGGTGAGAAGGTGAACATTAATAGAGGTGATTCAAGTTATTTTAAGTATGTAAATGAAGTTTTAGGTCATGGTTTATAAGTAAAAGGATTGAAAAGTATTCCAAGGTTTCTTGAGTGCACATAATGAAGAGTTATCTACCCAAGAAGAGTTTATTAGTGCTCGTTGGCATTTTTATAATCTACATGATATCTTAAGATATTCATGGTATATGAGGAATTATTCTATCTCAAAATTTCAAGAATTGGTTTATGTAAGGAGGAGCTAAGGTTTATGAATGATAGTTAAGACTGGAAGATGGTCTAAACCTTTATAAAACTATAACAATGACCTGATATTGAAGATCTTGTTCTAAAGAGATCATAACATTATGATACGATTAGATCATTGATTTGAGGTTTAATTAAAATTTCTTAGGCATCTCTAGGTGTGATTGGTTTCTCAGGTGAGTAAGCAAACCTATAGGAAAGTGCTTGTGTTTCATAGATTTGCTATAAAAAGAATTGATTGAGTCAAAGTTTCTAAGTGGATGAAGATCAAAGTGTGAGACTTGTATTTTTTGTTCATGAATATTTTTGTATAGTTTCTATATATTAGGTGTGTAAATTTGGTGATCCAAGTTGGCCAGTCACTAACAAGACCTAGTGGTGTAGACAGTAAAAAAATCAAACAAAAGTGAAAAGATGAATCTTGGTGTGTTTGAATGTTAGAATGATGAATTTAAATACATGATGTTATTTTTTGGGTATTAATGAGCTATCCATGATTTGTATAGGTTTATAATTTAGTGAAATATATTGAAACATTGAAGCCAAAATGACTTATCTAGATGAGTAGAGTCTGTGATAGAGAAGGTCAACAGATTGGTCTGTAAAATCAATAGTTTTCATTAGAGACCATGATGTGATTGATTGAGGTTTCTATGAGGATGTTATAATATCCTATTCATTAATTGAAACAAATTTAATATATTTAATCATATGTTACATGTTCATGTTTCCTTGATCATGTTTTGGATTCAGTTGGCAGTTTTGAGTGAATATCTTGCAGAGAAGTATTTGAGCCTATTTTCCTTGAGTTGAAACATTAGATGAACTTTGTGATGATCTTGAGGTCATGAATATTATATATATATATATATATATATATATATATTTACATATTTATTTGGAAAAATTGAGTATATGCCTTAGTTGTTCAAGATAGAGTTTTTGTATATGCACAAGCCTTTTATAAGCAGTGATTTAAAGAAGGGTTCAAGTGGTAATTGGATTTAAAATGTATTATATAACTAAATTAAAGTTATATAAGGTCTATTAAAGTGGTGTATGACTTTTTCCTACTATGTGAGGTTTTTGGATATGATTCAATAAATATCAAAGGGTAACATGTTGTTAAGAAGGCCTATTAGGTCTCTATAAGCCTAAAAGAGGAGTACGGGCTAATTGATATATGGATGACCTATTGTATTGATTTATTAATGATTAAGTCATGTTTATTTTAATATGAAAAGGCATATTCATGTCTTAATTAAGTTATTTGAATGTATATTTAACCTAGAAGGATATGATCAAATGTCAATATAAAAGCAAGGTAGTTTAGGCCTATTTGATATGCTTAGAGGATGAAAAGAGAGGAAGAGTAGAAGAGGATAAGAAAATGATATAGATAATTTGTGAATATAAGTAGGTCATGTAGACCATTATAAAAATGTTATGAATATCTAACATAGGTTATGCAAATGAGGATCAAGGTCAGAAGACCTAATCAAGACATAAAGAGGGATAGTTGAACAAAGAAGGTTGAAGGTCAGTTTGAGAGGGACTGAAGAGAGTGAAGAGCTAAAGGATAGATCATCATCTATTATGTGAGTAATGAGGGTTGGTGCCTCATTGAAAGTGGGTTATTGGTAAAGCCCAATTGAGTTGGTGCTGAGCTAGTTGGGGTTGGTGCTCAATGTGAAGTTAGTGTTTCACTAAAGATTGATATTTGTCTTATAAGACTGAATTCCATTTTATTCTTCAATGGGTTTTCTTTCCCTATAGGGTTTACCATGTATATGCTATGTTTAAGTGTTTCATGTTCTTATGATTTGATGCTTATTTTTGCTAAGATGTACACGCTAAATGGATCATATATGGTTAAGTGGAATTGAATGATTTTTTTTGAAGAATGATTCAACCCCCCTCTCATTCATCTTATTTCAAACACATGAAGGGAATAATGTGTGTTTTAAGTATAGGGTGGCATAAACCATATCCAATATGTAGGACATCATGTAGAATTGACCTTTGACATTGGATCTATTCACCTATAGAGTAAGATTGAATGCGATGGTGCTCATAAAATCTGGGATTTCCTCTCCCTTCATGATGATGCCAAGGAAGGGAACCCAAAACTTATTGATGTGTACTATGTCACTTTCCCCATACAATCTATTCAAAAATAGCATATCAATGCATACTTCCTCTTGGTATGTCTTGATTTTGTATGTATCAATGTCCTTGTTGACCCATCTATTTGTGTCCTCAAACCAATCCTTGGGGAATTCATGAATGTTATGAGTCTCCATCTAGATGTATATGAGATGCTTGTCATAAGATATTGTATAATATGAGAGGTTTTAGGATTGATTAAATGTAGGCCCATAGATATTTTTAATATTAAACTTGGTGTCTAACAAGTACATAGTATCCATACTACACTTGAAAGAGAGCAATTGGTTACCGAAGGGGTCTGCACACAGGTATAATTCTGGATTGGAAACCATTTTGTGTAGGTATGAGAATTTTAGGGATATAAAATTAGTGGTACACTCCACATCATCAACCTTTAGATCATCATCACTATTGGGAAGATTATATATTCAATGGTTTTGAAGATCTCATTGTAATGCTTATGCCTCATGATTCCTTATAAGAACATGGTGTCTTAGAATTCTTGCTTTGGTTTGGGGTTTGATATTGAGGTGTATATCTACAAGTTAATTCTTATTCATATGGATAATTTGTTAGATTCATATTATGGGCTATGAGGGAAATCAATACAAATAGTTCAAAATGATTTGGATGCATCAAAGACTAGAAAATGGTGTGCTCAATCTAGATGAGACCTTATAGAGCTTTGAGATATTTTATACAGTTGTGGCCTTATAGGCTCACATCATGTGAATTAAACTCCAAGTTTATGGTATTGATATTAATTTAGACATTTCTTGATTTGGCATTAATTCAAAAACTTGGAAACAAGCCCCATTTAGATTAGTTGGTGGTAATGGGACTCCTCTAACTATTGGATCATGATTTATCAAAATTGAGTTAATAAACACAAGAATCATGGTAAACACACACCTAGTTTATCCTTTGTAACATTGTGAAATTCCTTGAGGTTAACCACACATTGCTTGGAAAGTGGTGGGCTCATTGAGTACTATGCCAACTAGGCATAGTGGGGAGCTCTTTTCTTTGATGACTCTAACCATACGAGTTGACTGCTTGAGGGCATAAAGTATATGTGGCACTTATTTTTTGGGTCAGAGTCAGACCTATACCCTTTTATGACTTATTTGGGCTTCCCAGGGCTCTAACATCTCTAATACCTCTGGGTGAATAGAGAGACATGGTGTCCCCTCATTGAATTGGGCCTCTTAGGGCTCTAAAAACTCTTAACACATTTGGGTGCATGGAAAAACTTAATTCCTCCTCATTGGTTTAAAACTCTTAGGGATATGATAAATCTAACACCTTTGGGTGCATAGAGACATGTGGAAACTCCTCATTGGATTGGGCCTCTTAGGGATATAAACATTATGACAACTCTAGGTGCATGAATACATGTGGTGCCTCCTCATTAATTCAAGGCTCTCAGGGCTCTAATAACTCATTAACTTATTTGTTCATCCCAAGTTTAGGATACAGTTAGTACACCCCAAAAAAGTATAAAAATAATTAAATAATGTGATGGGACCAAATCTTTTAAATGAAAATAGTTGCAAAAAATGTTTAAATATAAATAAATAGGCTATTATTAGGGTTACAAAAAGTCTTGAGGATCAAACTAGGCTCGATGGAGGGCCAAGAATTTTTGACTTTTACATGGTGTAGAGGTCCCATTTTATTCTATGAAAAGGGATGTGTTGGCCATAAAAAATGGTGACTATATGGGGAAAACATTTCCCAATGTTTAGAACCCAAAATATGGACATTCATTATTGAACAAGTAGATAAGTGTCTGAAACTTATTTTAACAGAACCAAAAGATAAAAGAATACTTAATCCTACTTCGACACATATCATACTAGGCTATTAATATTTTAAGAGATTATATTGTGTGAGGAGTGATTTATTACTTTCTCTTATCTCTCATTGAATCCATGATCAAGTTTAGAGGCAACTTAAGTGTTTAAAACTCTTAAAAGGTTCCTATCTTTTACATAAATTAGCTAAGCAAAATATAAGGCATTATTATACTACTATCTAGGCATCTATAGCCTATAAATAGATACATTTGGTTCCATAACAAGCCTTGCTCCATTTCCAATTAGGCTGAAAATACTACAATGGAGGTTTCCTAAATCACCCTTTCTTAGCAAGATATATAAATTTTATTAAAATTGTAGACTTCATTTAGTTATTTTATTTTCTTTATTTTTGATCCACTAGAGTTGGGAACCAATGCAGGAAAGGTGAATGGTTGATTCAATGGTTTATTCAACATTAAAAGGGACTCTTTTCTTATTCATTTAATTCATAGTGACCTTTTTATGTTCTTTTAAATATGGTGATGACCTCGCGTTAGATATAAAAGTTTTCTCAATTGATCTGCCTAGTTTATAATTGATGGCCTCTTTCTTATTGGCCATTAAAAATAAATTGATCCATCTATTTGATTGTTCATTAATGGAAGCTCACTTTCTGTGTCTCTACTCCCTGAACTATGTCTTCAATGGATGACTTAGCTCTAAAAGGGACAATTCTAAGGATACATGGACCAATGTTTAGCACCATTTTGATCTCTTTTCTAGTGCCAACTATTTTAGTAACTTTATTATGGGAATGGGTTCCATTTCTAGGATGTGTGGATAGGCTGCTATAGGGTTAAAAAAAAACATGAACACAAGGGAGCAAAGGAACACAAACAAAGTAGAAAACAAGAACAAGTAAGAAATAAACACATGACGGAAATAAACACCCAACAAAAAAAACTAAAATAATAACCAAACTAAATATAATATATATTTACATTACCAACCTTCTCTCAAAGGGTTACTTTGAGATCATAGTGGATGGAACAACTAAGAAGTAGTGCTTCAACAACTCTCCATTCATAGGCAACAAGAGGTAATTTCCTTGGAGGTCCTTTATCTCAAAAGAATTCTACCTGAGTAACTTAGATATATGGTAAGGGCCAATATAGAGTGAGTCAAACTTGGAATATTGTGATTTATTCTCATGTGATTTTTTCCATAATAGGACCAAGTCAGATATCTAAAATAATTTTACCTTTACACTTTTATCAAACCATTTTTTGATAGTGTATTGATGACTACTAAATATTTGTAAGGATTATTTTGTGCATCTTGCATTCAAATAACACCAAATAACCTTGAGCATGTCTTCCCATCATTCTCCATGTGTTATTTCATGAATTTATATATAGGCAATTTGAGAGTCATTGGGAATATCGGTTGTAGATCATATACTAGCTGAAAAAGGTGAACTATTAAGAGCTCACTTATATCTAGTTTGGTCAACTCGAAGTGAATATTTCAACAATGAATGCTAGTTATTTGGTTAATTCTTTGCATATTTATTTATTTATTGCATCTACCAAGTTCTTATTGGTTAAATCAGTTAAGTGATTCCCTTATGGGTAGTAGTTTGCTGAGAATTTCAAGGTGATGTCATTTTAATAATCCCCTTCTATAAGTTTGACTGATTGGAATACATGAACATTATTACAAACTAGTGAGGTTGGGGTACCAAACCTCAGCTATTATTTATTTAAGGAACTTGATCACTTATGTAGTAGTGTTATTCTTAGTCACTATTGCCTCCATCTATCTAGTATAATAATCAATGGCTATGAGCATGAACTTGTGGCCTATTGATGAATTCAGATTGATGACACCTATGAAGTCAAGTCCCCATGGAGAAAAAAGGCACTCTTATATTAAAAGTTCAAAGGGAATCACTACATGAACCTTCTTTTTTGGCAAAGGTTTGGAACTCATGGAAAGTGTGAATGGGCATCCCTAAAGATGGTGGGCCAATAATATCTAACTCACAATATTTTATGGATTTTTGTCATTCTCTAAGGGTGACCACTACCTAGTTTCTCATAGAATTGGTCATGAATTATTTTTCTTATTTTTCTGATAGGCACTTGAGGTATATGCATTCATAATTATTTAGATGGAGAATTCCTTTTTGAGCATGTAACGATGTGCCTTCAGCCTGAGGGATCCCTTTTGCATTTGGTTCAATCCTAGAGGAGGATTTACATAAATAAGATAATGGATAATTGGATCATACAAGTCCTAATAGACTATTTTTGACTGGTCCAAATTTACCACATTTATCTTTGGATCAATATCATTAATTAGCTGAATGAGACCTTAATCTCTTACCGAATTGACTATCTTAATTTATAGGTCATACTCTTGCAACTTGTCCATCCATCAAATTTTCTATTCTCTCAACTCATTCATACCCAACATAAGATTTATGGTTGTGTTTGGAATAATGGAACATACCTTATTCTTGAGGATGTAATTCCAAAACTTCTTCACTACCTTTATGATATCATATGTGCATTTTTCCAAGGTGGAGTGTATACACATAATATTTTTAAAATTTATCAATTACTAATATTTCCTTTCTTGAAGGAACCCATCGAATCTTAATATCTTTAAGTGCACACCTTAACGGGTGCATCGAGAAAGGGGTTGGAAAACCTTTGGTGCTTCATAGGATTGTTGGTCCCTATACTACCACATAAAATCAATACATGTTACTTCTATCCATTTACCTAAGCTTTAAAACCCCACTTATACATTTTCCTACACATCTCACTGCCTAACATATCCCTTAACTAAGTAAAAAACCCTTTTTACCATGTTTCCCACTATATCTATTAGGTCAAATTCATTCTAGGTGTAGTGCACGTTACAGAACTATGTTAGTTTAAGCTGACATAGTTTGAGACCTAATGACTCAATTTAATGTCTAATGAGGTTGGATGGGTTGAATGTATTAGCTAAATTCCTAAGAGGGTTTAGGGTCAATACATATCTATATATACCCCCTTTCATTTCATTTCTAATAGAGCATCAATCAATTACACATCATTATTACTCACAAATATGCTTATATAATCAATATGAGGTTTCATCACTTCGGTTTTTACCTTGGATAAGTAACACTTATCTTGTGTAAGTCTTAGATGCATAGGAGAGGTATTGTATCCTAGAGCTGATTTTATTATTGTGATTGTTACAAACCCACAATAACCTCTTGCAAAGAACCATTGGCCAAGGGAGTTATTGAGGCACGACAAGTTCACTTTAATGAGGCACGATAGGTTCATTTCAACAAGGTAAGTATATTTATAGCCCTTCATATTTTGATAAGTAGTTATTATATAGTTAATATATATTTAATTATATCTCTCCTTGCTTAGATCATTTCTATGTTATAGATAGATTTATCTTTGCATGTTATTATCTTCTCTATTTGTGCCACAAGATTTGGTGAGCATTAGGTTAACTTGCATATGTATTTAATAGATTAGCTTTCATATTTGTTTAGTATATTAGATTGATTAATACTATTACAATCATAAGACCTAGCTTGGGTTATCATAATATGGCATTTGACTAGAGGCCTTGGAAACCTTTCATTTGACATAGTGTGATAAGAGATCCTTTAGTATAGGTTTAACAAATCCATTATTGGTCATGACCCTAATTTATAAGTATTATTAATCATACATTTTAGTTGATTACCTTATTTTATCTTGAATATTATTGGGTAGATAAGTTATAAAATTGTCTAGTTTCGCTTGTATACATTCTGGTGAACCCGACGTGAACCTAACCCTTACAAATTTCTAATTTTTCTCTACAAATAATTGGATCAACCTTGTCAACCTAGTTTAACACTTTGCGTATAGGTTTATTATAATCAATTGATATTTTCAACTTCATTAGACTTTATGTGTATGTTTTTACAACTTCATCGACCTGATTGACTTAGTTAAAGCTTCTTTTTCATGTTTTATAACTAAGGTGAGCCTGTCAATTTTGTTTGAATTTATCTATGAAAAATTTATAGTATTATCAAACTAGATAATCTGATCAATATAGTTTATTTTAATATTTTTTTACATTTAATTGAATTGATTTATTTGATTCTTTTATTATTTGCTTTATCCTTTTAAATAACTAGGTCGATCTGATCGACATAGTTTTATTTTATTTTATCTATTAGAATTTTTTTTTTAATACCCAATCGACTGACTCAACTCCATATAAATATTATATTTTGACCTCTATACATTCAAAACTCCATTTGGACAACACAATTAAAATAATAACTCTAAAGCTTTAGGAAAATGACTATATTGACTTCGTCGACTCTATATAATTACCAGGTTCACTCTAACCAACTCAATAATTTCCTTCTATCAAATTTTAAATAATTTAATTTTCTCACTATCTTAAAAAATTTAAATTTTAATATTTATTTTCCCAAATTTTTAGTTCTATAAAATTTTAACCTTATAATAAACTAAGTCGATTGGCTTGACTTAGTTATGTATCTATTTTCTATCCAATAAACAAAGCCGACCAGCTTAACTATGTTTTTTAGATTATATTTAATAGACTAAATTGATCATCTCGACCCTATTCTATTCTGTTTATTTTTATCCCAGTTCAAGCAAAGGAAATTGAACTACATTGATAGTAATTAAACTCATTTTACCTTTCAATTAACTACCTATTTATTTGCTCTTCAAAAACTATAAAATAACTTTTGAAACTTTGTTTTTTACTCTTATTTTGTACTTAGTTTGGTTCTTCTTAGAAACTATGTATTGGTAGTTTTCAAACTACTTAGCTATAATTATGAAGGGTTACTCTATACTCTATTTACGATCTTATCTATCATTTAGAGATATCATCATAAGGTGCTTACCCCAATACTTATAGCCATATTACAATGTTAAAAACAGTCTTTAGTTTCCACTTACCTCATGGTATTTTGGAAACACTTAGGATTTACCTCTTTATTGAATATTTGGAATCTAACCATCTATTTGTTTGTGTGGTGCATTGGTTAGTTGTTAGTTTAAATAAATTCATTCCAACTTACCCTTAAAATTGGGTTTAATGGGCTATGAGAATGTTGCTTCTTCCATAGTTAGTGCTATAAAATATTGGGCCAACACTATCCAACAAACAAACAAGTATCTTTGGGACCTAAGTTTTTAACCAAAACCTTTAGCACAACTTTCTAATCTTATTTTTGGGTAATTGGTTAATTAGTTTCTACATTTCATTATTGTCGCTTGCTATTTTCTATTCTATGTTGTATTACAAATTTATATTAGCCAGAGTTGATACAAGGTTTGTGATGTGTGATACAACTATATCAACCAACTCGACCTAGTTATTTATGTGTTTAGTTTTATTTTATGTAACTAAAATTAAATCATCCAAATTTAGAACATTTTAAATTTTTTCTTCTTGTAGAACTAAGTTGACTTACTTGACTTAGTCATTTACAAATTGTTCTATTTTTATTTCCTATAAATTAAGTTGACTAGTTTGATCTAATCTTTTACATACTATTCTATTTTCATTCTTATGAAACTAAGTTGACCTATTCGACATAGTATTTTATAGATTGCCTTGTTTTTCCTTTCTTCCTAATTATGATGACTTGTTCAAATCTATACTACTTGGTCGATCTAGTTTTTTGGTTGCCCTATTTGACTGCATGGTATTTAGATAACATAATTATTTACATTCTTGAAACTTAACTGGATGATCTCGTATAATATTTGGTTTACTTCATCTTATTCCCATAATTTTCATCCTTAAACATAAGATGCAATTTATTTATTTATTTTTACCTTCTTTAAACATCATAATATCACCTATCCAAATATGTCTTGATAACCTTAATCCATTTAGATGATACATGAGTTGTTCCTTTTCACCTATTTTATCTACCCAAGAGGATAGTCACTCTTGGTGTAATTTTTTACATCCTTCATCTATTTCTTGCAATATGGTTCAAATAACCTAAACTAATGATGTGGATGGTTTTGATCCATTTCACACTTCTCAGGATAATACCTTATCCAAACTACCCTACTATACTATTGGGGTAATTGATACAAGCTTAATGAATAATCCTACAATGAATCCTTTAATAGGTAACATCCCTACCCCTAATAATGGGAGTATTCCTCCTGCCAACACTAACATTCCTCCTCTTAGCAATCCTAATATTCTACCTTTAAATACTAATAATCAAATTGATACTACACAAATCCTTATAAAACTAGTCTAACAAATGAATGTTATGCAAATAACAAACACCTATCAAATGATGAAATTGAAACATCATTTATTATAAATGAATAATTAACCTCATCTTATATTACCTGAAAATAATCAATTTTTTTATTCCTTCTCCTCTTAGAGATGCAAATGGGAATCTTATTTTGTAACCGATTATGTATAATAATATGATTCAAAATGTCCAAAATGAAACTTTAGCTCCTTTAATTATCTCCATTGATATTGAAAATATTTATCCAACTATTAAATATGATGGAAATAAAGACCCTGCATCTTTTCTTAAGGAATTTGGTAATATCTATAAGGAATGGATCCAAACAAATATTTTTGCTACAATTAAACTATTAGTTAAAATATTTATATATGATTTTTTAAAATGGTATAATCAATTGAATCAACCTTCCATTACACTATTAGAAGACTTAGTTAATTCTCTAGTCAAGGAATTTTAACAAAATGACATTCCTTAAAAAATATCTTAGTCATTTCATCAATGCTAAGCAATCAACCTCAGAATTATCTCATGATTTTATCAAATTATGGAAATAATTAGCTCACAAAGTTGATCATAACATGAATAATGATGACATATTTAAATTATTTATCACTACTTTAACACCTTCACTTTAGTATAAGGTTTGGAAATTTTATCCACAAAATTTAAATGAAACATTTGATCAAGCCAAAAGGCAAGATTTTTATATGAAATAATTTGAGCCAAGTCATAGATCAATCAAGGAACATTTTCAAACCTCAACCAATGCAATTATAATTAATACTCCTTAAATGAAATTAGGATTATTCAAAGTAGATAATCAACTTGATTCCCACCCACCATTAATGATCCCATAAATGAAGCAGTTATTATCTCCATCTAAAACCTTCACCTATAATAAAATTTTATTGGTTCATGTTGATGTGGGCCATTCTCATTAATCATGTCATGGGATTATAAAACTTTTTGTTTCTTTTATGTTATAAGTAACATTCAAACATGATTCTATGATCAAAATATTTCATCATAACTATGTTAAAGTTTCCCAAAAGAAACATGTTACCAAAACCACATCTTATAAAACTCAAAAATATTCTTATACTCCTAACATACAACATTATTTTGATAATATTTGTTAATTCATGCTGATTATGATCAATATTACACCAATTCTCAATATGTGAATGAACTAAAATTTAATTATAGATGAAAACTTGCTCATAAATACCCTATCACTAAACCTAAGAAACCTTCCACCAATGAATAATTACTTAAGCATACTACAACTACTGCACCCACATCTTCTAAATCAAATGAGGAAACACTTCCACAACTAGAACCCCAATCTACTTCTCTTATTCTTACAAAAAATATTATACCTCATAAACCTTGTGTTGGTTCTTCATCCTCTAAATCACATTATAATTTTTTGGAAGAACTTAAGTTAATGCCTTGTAAAATTCCCCTCATGGAGTTAGTATGTACTTATCCATATAATCAAAAAGTCTTTATGCAACAATTACAAGATATCAAAGAACCACCATCACTTGATTTATAAATCCCTTTTAAATATCCTTCACTTATAGAAGTTCATATAATTGAAACTATTTCTACATCCTCTAAACCATCCATAGATTTTATTGAAGAGGATATTTTTAATGATGAAATTAATTTTTAAGATGATCAACCCATTTTTATTAAAAGTAAGATTAATAATACCCTTATTCAAAAAGTATTAGTGTAGAGGATTTTATAAAATAAATGAAAAACTTTTGATTGTATTTGACTCCCACTTATTATTGGACCTAAGACAATATATATACTAAGATCATGGTTATTGATTTACCATTGTCTTCAACATACTCCTTGGTCATCCATGGACACATCATATGCAGGTCATTGCCTCTTTAGGTAGTCTATGTATTAAATTCATTCAAAACTAAAAACATTAAAAATATGAAGCTATGCACCAAATTTCAAGCTCAAGTAAATATTATCAAAATGAAAATAAAACTCATAAATTGATGGTACTAATGGAATGGATAGAGGAGATAAATCATAACTAGTAGAACATTCTTACCATGCTCTTTACCTTCTCATTCCTCTGTTTTAAGATTTGAATGCATGTGATTAAACTCAGATTGACTTCATGATAGCTTGATGTTAGATTATGATAATGGATGCTTTGATGGTTGATTATGGATTTGTTATAAGATTTATAGAATGATTTTGGCATGGTTTTGGTATGGGCTTCCTAATTTCATTTTGACATGGTTTTGGTATGATTTTTCAAGATGGATTGAGGGTGGAGGGAGAGATTTTTTATATAGATTTTAGGAGGGAAAATCAAAGGTTATAATTTGAATTTGGATAAATGAGATTGATGATTATAAATTATCCAAGGAATATTAAATTCCTTGGGAAATCTCTAGAAATAGAGGTTTGTAGAGACTTGGAGGGAAGTCTCCAATTCTAGAGACTTCTCCATTATCTTAGAGATAATGGAGGATTAGGTGGGGGTTATATGTGGGATTAGGTGAGGATTAGAGACATAGGGATGTAGGGAAGGCTGGGATGTAGGTTAGTAGGTGGTTAAGTGGGGTTATGGCAATTTTAAATTATCATATAATGGATAACTAGGATTAGATTATGATAATGGTAGATTAAGAAGAATTAATGAGGGAATGGGGTAAATAAGGTTAGTGAGTGTAGGATAATGGAAGAAGGATTATTTAGATATATGGCTAGAAATGGGATAAATTAGTAGAATAAAATAGGTTATGTGGAATTAGTGTTGACTAATAGGAATATTAGTTGACTATGATGAAGTGAGAGATTTTAGGTGCATACATTTTCCCCCTCTTTGAAAGGGTATTGTGAGTGGAATGAAGTGAAAGGAGTAATGGTATTTCAAATACAAATCATGTCATAGATGAATGTTAGTAGATGATGATAGGAGATATGATGAAATTTTTTCCCTCTTTGAAAGGGCATTGCAAGTGGAACAAAGTGGAAGGAGTAATGGTATTCAAAGAAAAACCATGTCATGGATGAGTGTTAGTAGATAATGATAGGGGATATGACGCCCCATTGAGGGGAAATGCAGGGAAGAATGAGCCATATGGACACTTGAAATAAGAAATAATGGGTGGGATGAGATGGATAGATGAGGGGATGTGATGCTAGATGTGGGTTAGAATATGAAGTCAATGTTGAATAATGAGCTAAAAATTGATAATGATGCCCCTGGTAAGGACACATACACAAGGAATAGAGATGATGGGTGTTATGATTATCAAAACATCCCAAAGGGGAATCAACCATGACAAGATGATGATAAGATTAAAAGGTTTTAAGCTTTAGATGTATCCCAAGTAAGGATGTATGTAAGGGAAAGCTATTAGATATGATAAAAATGATGATAAGATTAATGCTAAGGATGGGTTTATCTCAAAGCTAAATCAATCAAGATGATGTAGGTGATGATAGAGAAGAATCAATATGATAAAGTGACCAAAAGGATTAAGATGATGCCCCTAGTAAAGATACATACCTCTACATAGTCTAGAAAGACCTTAGGATGATGTAGTTCTAATGAGAGGATAGAGGACAATGATTGATGATTAGTGATTAGAAAGTGATGATGATGAGGATTATTAAACTTGGTAGCGATTGAAGGATATGACTCAGAAGAGGGGATGAGGATAAAATATTGGATGTTATCTAGATGGGTTGTGATGGGGAAAAGGATGATGAGATATGATGAGATCAAGCCATCCTAAATGTCATAAGTCTCATCATAGTCTAAATAATCCATCAAATATGGCACTTGGTAGTATGCCCATGATATAGACATGACCAAGAGGGAATTTCACCAAAGTACATGGACAAATAAAAAACTTTTCATCCTTAAGGGCACTTTTGGTGTCCTCATAACATCCTCATTCATTTCCCAATAGACAAAAAGAGACATGGTGAAAACAAAACAAAAGACAAACAAGATATATACATGATGAAAATAAGACAAACAACAAAAAAATAGTAAATAAGTATCTACATGTAATGTCTTAATGTATTGTCTAAAGATGGGATGAATGACTAGGTGATGGGTTGGATGATCATGATGTGATATGTGGACTTAGGATGGACTTGGATTTGGATAGGATGATCATGATTAGGATTAGGTTAAGATGTTACCCCTAGTTGAGGATAGAAGGATGGATGATGTGTGAAGGTATTTGAATACTGATTTGGTCTTAAAATCAAACATAAAAGTGGCCAAGGATGGTGATTTAGAAAAAGTGATGACTAAAGATTACCAAAAGACAAGGCCCTTCAAAGATCCAATCTAAAAAGGAGACTAAAAGATAATGGGATCAAATATCTTTCATGCTAGCAAAAGTGATTGGATGGGTACTAGAAATGAAGAGGCAATGATAAGGATAGTTATGGGATCAAGTAACTTCTATACTAGCAAAGGGTAATTAGATGGGTGCCAAGTATGAAAAAGCCATAATAAGATATGATGGGTGCCAAATTAAGGTCTTTGATAAGGTGATGTATGTTGACAACACTTAGCCAACATGATGATGAAGATATGATAGGTGACCACTTAAGATTGATTCTAAGACTGAAGGTTGTATACAAAATATGGGACAATATGAGATGGATGGAGATGGGTGTGACTATGGGATTAGGCATAAAATAAGACATGATGGATTTTTTTTTCAAATTTTATGATTTTTAGGGTTTTTAACATATTTTGATTTTTAGGGATTTTTGGGATATGTATATAAACTATACAAATGGGGTTACTAGCAAAGGGAATAACAAGCCTAAAAACTAGGATAAGGATGGATGTATGATGGATGGGGTGACAAAGGATGATGATGATGAGGACCAAGGATAAATGGACTAGGGATAACTAATGATTACATCATGAAAGAACCAGATGGTTATTTTCTTGAGTGTCCATTAGAGGATATGCCAAGATGGTTTCAAGGACATTTATTAAGACACCTTACACTTTCTTACAAAGGTCAATATGGGAAGGAAAAATATATAGGATGCATGATATGATGGCAAATGATGGAGAGGAATAATAGATCAAGGGATAAGATGATGGGTGATATGGACAAGGTGGACAAGGGATGTGACAAGTGGGATGGATGGATGAGGATATGATATGGATATATTTTCCCTCAAGTATAGAGAGATAATGCAAATGAGAAATGATTATTCTACCATGATGTCAAAAACTAGTTTTCATCATGGTACTTGCCCAATGCAACAAAAGACTAGTTTTCACCTTTGGATGAATGATTTTTTTTTGACTTTTATTGGGCATCTCATTTTATTAAATGATGGGTGAGATGCAAGGTGGAAACACTAGATGGATTATTTAGCCAACACCTATTATGTGATGGATTCTAGATGCCTAGATGCCTTGGTGGCCTTTAGTGATTCTTGATGGTGACCCCTCTAGATATCTAGACCAGGTATCATCATTGCCCCTAGGAGAGACAATGTTGACCGAGTCAGTGAAGTGGGGTATGGATTTTATTAGAGATTGATTTTTATGTATGGGAATTAAATGGATGATAAGTTTGAGATATGATGGTGTGATGTGTGATTAGGAATAGTAATTTCATACACTGTTGGAGGTATTGGACCTTCTTCATTTGATTGGTGCCATGCTATAAAAGACTGTAGGAGATCTAAGACACTTTGAATTCATGGTTCATCTTTGATCTAACTATTTTATGGATGATCAACCATATGATTTTGAGAATTTGACTATATTTAATTTTGACTACCCCTTGGTGCCTGATTTAGGGTTTTACCAAAGGAGATTGATCTTTGAATTATAATATTATGATGATTTTGACTTTGATAATCTCCTACTACTAGATATCAGGCTTCACTAGGAGAATACATTTTTGGATAAGGCTGATGATTGGACTCTTCTTGATTTTGACTGCTGGGTCAAAGATTACTTGATTATGATTTGTGACTTTTGGAATATTATATTGGACCTTTAGATTTGTGGCACATATTATATTGCTCAATAAAGGGTACATTGATGTATTTTTCTATTCATCCTTATGGAGGAGGGTGACTAAACGATCATTTATGGGAAGAAAGGGATCTATGATAGATGAAGGTGATGGATATGGTATGATGAGGTCAATGAGTGTTGATAGGGTAGCATAATCTTCATAGGGTTTCTTAGGAGACCCATTTTTGACATTAGAGAAAATCTCCTCAAGATCAACAAAAAGATCACTAGGACTAGCTATAACAGACATATCCAAAGGAAGACCAGACTCACTCTGATGATCTTTGATAGATAAATATTGAAAGAATTCATTTATGATTTCATCATTTAGAATGGAATCAAAATATATGCCTACTAATGAATCAGAGGTGTTTAGATTATAAGTATCCTCTAAAACATAGGCATTATCAACATCAATGAGGGATGCCATTTTTGATTAGGAGTCTAATTTGGATATAGGTGTTGAACATGATACTATAGAAGGTAAGACCTCAAACGCTGACTCTGATGCACAAGATATAATTATGTGATGTGTAGATGCATTATTTTATATTAATCTTTTGATAAGGGGTATTTAAGGTGATGGGTGAGAGGGTGATGATGGATGAATGATAGGTTGATAATGATAGGCTCACAGAGGGACTTATATGAGATGGGGGGGACTAGGATCATGTAGAATAATCTCAGTTATGATGGAGGATTTGTTATAAATGGGAGTGGTATCTTGACCTTGGCTTGGAAGGGGAGGTCTTCATCATGATTGGGAAGGGAATCTTGGCATTCTTGTTTTTGTTCACCTAGGGATGTGGATGCATCTAGATCATCATCAATTACTGTATCACCATGATCAATGATGTCTTTTTAAAAATCTTGGAAAGGTCAACATCAATTAATATTATGCCCCCAAGTTTGGTGATGCAAAATATTGATTATATTTATACCAAGAAGGCTTAGGTTTGGTGGGATCAAGATGTTGTATAGGTGGGTAGACCATCATGTTAGTGGTGACAAGTTATTTGAAAAGGGATTCTAATGATATGGGAAGGGGAGTATAAGGACCCACTTCATGTTGTGACTTAGATGTGGAAGCATTTGACTTATGATCAGATGGTTGTGGATATGACTGGGTGGATAGATTCAAGGTGGCCAAGATTGGATTCCTTTTGCTAGTATGGGAATGTGTAGATGGTGGTTTATGGCTAACAGATGGAGGATTGGTATGGGATTCACATGAGGGGATTTCGATGAGAGGTGAAATGAGTGAAAGGGGATTAATACCTTTGGGAAGTGGTACACCCATCATAATGACCCATAAAAGGATCTCATCCTTGTCATCATATCCCCTATCATCATCTACTAACATTCATCCATGACATGGGTTTTATTTTAAATTCCATTAATCCTTCCACTTCATTCCACTTGCAATGCCCTTTCAAATAAGGGAAAAATGTAAGCAAATAAAATCACTTGCTTCATTACAGTTGACTAATATTTCTATTAGTTGACACTAATTCTACTTAACCTATTTTATTTTGCTAATCTATCATATTTCTAGCCATATATCTAAATATTCCCTCTTCCATTATCCTACACTCACTAACCTTATTTACCCCATTCCCTCATTAATTATTCTTAATCTCCCATTATCATAAGCTAATCCTAGTTATCTATTATATGGGAATTTAAAATTTCCATAACCCCATCTAAACACCTACTAACCTACACCCTAGCCTTCCCTACATCCCTATGTCTCTAATCCTTACCTAATCCCCTAGCTAACCCCCACCTAATCCTATATTATCTCTAAGATAATGGAGAAGTCTCTAGAATTTGAGACTTCCATCCAAGTCTCTGGAAACCTCTATTCTAGAGGTTTCCCAAGGAATTTAATATTCCTTGGATAATTTATAACCATTGATCTCATTTCTCCAAATTCAAATTACAACCCTTGATTTTCCCTCCTAAAATCTATATAAACAACCTCTCCCTCCACCCTCAATCCATCTTGATAAATCATACCAAAACCATGTCAAAATTAAATTAGGAAGCCCATACCAAAACCATGCCAAAATCATTCTATAAATCTTATAACAAATCCATAATCGACCATCAAAGCATTCATTATCATAATCCAACATCAAGCTATCATGGATTCAATCTAAGTCTAATCACATGCATTCAAATCCTGGAATGGAGGCATGAGAAGGTAAAGAACATGGTAAGAATGTTCTACTAGTTTTAATTTATCTCCTCTATCGATTCTTATTGGTGCCATCAAGTTTTGAGTTTTATAGTCATTTTGATAATATTTGATTGAGATTGAAATTTGGTACATATAAGCTAACCCTAATCCATGGAGTATAAAACTACCAAATCTTAAATATCAATATGACATTCCAACCATTCCCCAAATTAATAGTGTACCTCTCCCTAATTTTTTTAACATGAATCTTGATTTACATGTTACCCTCACCAATTCAAATGATGATGAACCTAATGAATTAAAGAACACTTGTAATACCACTAGACTACCTCATATTGTGAAATTGATTCCTCCTTATTTATTTCCATGTGATCAAACCATTCCTCTAATTGATGATCTTACTAAGATTCCTCCTCCATGCAATGTATATTAAGCATCTTACATAGAAGATGACTTTACATGTGATGAATATGGAGTGGCAAAATTATTTCAAGATACTTTAGCTATGTCTCCTCGAAAGTTTATAAATCTAGGTGTTTAAACTACTAATTCTCCCATATAAATATAAACATGCACTATTTCTCACACTTATGATGATAATTATATCATGGCCCAAGCCCAATAATGATATTTAGATGTACAACATTAATAAAACACATTAGAAAAATACATGCCTTCAAATGTAATGTCCATGTCGTTCATACATCATATGATATTGAATCATAGCCTAAAGGTTATGTACCTCCAATTAATCCTCCATTATTATATACCTCATGGGTAATTAATGAAATATTGATTCAAGAATCTTCTAAACTTTTTACACAACCTATTCCTCCTTATGAGCACATCGATACCACTGAATCTATATAACTCAATACAAACAAAACTTCATCTATTGAATAAACTAAAACAAAGATTACCAGTCCTATTGACTCTACTCAACCAAATATTCCTAATATAGAATCTATGACCCTTATAAGGCTAGAAATTACCTTAGACATTGTTGACGCTTAAAACATTTTCTTTAGTTTAAACAACCTTCTATGAGAATATTTACAATTATGGGATCAAATTGTGGTCTATAAAATAACTTACAAGATTTTAGAAGCTAGCTCTTCATTCTATGTGGGAGGATGAAAAGGGAGAAGAAGGAAATGGAAATAAAATTGAAAGAACACTAACTAAGGTGATGAATCAAGATATTCAAAGCGTTAACCTATAATTTCATAAAATAGATTGAGCCCTTAAATATTACAGATTATAAAGAGCATAAAGCATGAATTAAGATATATAATGCAAGAAAATATCAATACTAAGAAGCAAAAGAAAAGAAATAATAGACAAAAATAAATCTTGACTCAAAATGACATAGAACACCACATCTTCTTCATTGTAGGTGGAAAATAGAATATAAAAGGCCTCAAAGGCACATACAAGATGTCTAGTCACACCCATGAGGGGAACCTATTAAGGTTGTAGAATGAAAAATGCTAACTGCTACTATTCCTATTCTATTACAAATGGCTATTTACAAAAATATTAAATCCCAACAAAATGATAACCAACCCTTCCAAAATAGATGAGCCTAGAATATATAGGTGAGATGGATTCTCATGGGAATGACACCTAGAAATCTTGGCACTCATACCCATGATGATGTTGTTACAAATGAATGAGGGTCTTGAGCTCATGAGTGTAGTTAACCTTTAAATCCTAGATATGGCATAACTGTATTATCTTGTTATGGCCATAATGCTTAGGAGAATCATAGTGATGCCATGTGTCCATCTCTAGATCCACCCTATGAAAAAATGGTGAGAGCATAAGACTTAAGTCCAAATAAAGATGAGGAAACTAAATAAAAATTGGTTTATTGTGAAATGTCTAGGGATCCCAGAATCTTTAAGGCAAAGAAGTGGTCAATTTGGCAATTTTTAGGATTTTTTAGATATTTTACAAATGGTTTTGGATTTTTTTAAGCATCTCAACTCAATTAAGAATGACAAGATACTAAATGGTCCAACTTTAAAAACAAAGAGATCATTTAAACTTGAAATTGCTTGAAAAATGGTGAGAGCATGGCAAAGGGGTGACTAAGCTAACCTCAATGTGAATCAAGTGTTGCCTACATAGTCCTAGGATGGGAGTTCATGTCACTGTAGTTATACCTTATAGTAGAGGAATTTGAATGAGCAGTAAAAAGTTCTAAAAGTAGGCAAATTGCATAGTATGACATAAGAATGACAAGGTGGGACTTCAAGGCATGATAAGGATGTTGTTCCTGATTTGCCCATAGGTGGTTATAGCTAGGGAAATAATGACATAGGTCAATGATACTAATTTACCCACAAGTGGTTATAATTATTAACATGATGGTGAGACACTAATTTTCCCAAAGGTAGTTATAATTAGGAATACTTGGAATGGAACAAAACAATAAATGAAAGATGCAACTACCAAACTATTTTCATAATGGTCCAAAATATGGCCTTTATCTAGAATACTAAATCAACTATTGAAACTTGATTTCAATGCCCTCACTAAAGATAGCCAAATAACTAATAGAATAGAACTAAGGTCAAAGGGGTTGGGTAGGGAGGGTAAAAACAACTTTGGTCAATAGGGAAGACATGGTAGGATGGTATAAGGTATGGTATAAATAAAATCATAATATTATGGTACAATATAAATGAGCCTCATAGACAATAATTTAGGTCTCTCAAGTGAATAATGCTTGAGGTGTATGATGTTCATCGGCTCACCAAGTTCATCCCCATATGGTGTAGTGAGCTTATATGCTCTAGAGCCATAATTTAAAATAATGATATAGGGGCCTATCCAATTGGGTTTGAACTTTCCTTTGTGTTTATTTTTATTCATGGTTTTTAATGGTTTTCTTTGAGCACAAGATCCCCAAGCTCAAATTATCAATGTTTGACCCACTAGTTATAGTGGCCATGGAGTTGGTTTTGGTATGCTTTAAGGTTATTGATAATGGCCATTCATTTTTCATCAAGTAACTCTATCTCTTACAGGCAAGCAAATCGATAATATTCATCACCCAGGACATGTTTTAATGAGATGTGTAGAGAAGGTAACTTGACCTCAATGGGTATAATGGACTCAGTGCCATAAAGTAGGGAATATGGAGTTGCTCTTATTGGGGTATGGTAATTAGTATAGTATGCCTAAAGGGTATTGAAAATTTTTAGGTGATAATCATAAACAACATCATTGATAATATTTTTAAGGATGTTGATAATGGTTTTGTTGGATGCTTCTACTTGGCCATTACCTTATGGGTAATATGTGGTAGAAAAATGTTGAGTAATGTTGTACTTGGCACATATCATTTTGACATAATTATTCTTAAATAATTTACCATTATTAGATATAATGTTAGATGGGATACCATAACGATAAATGAGATGGTTAAAGATGAACTTGGAAATTTGTTTTCTAGTCCTTTAAGTGATGGGTATAACTTCAACCTACTTAATGAAATATTCGATAGCGGTAAGGGTGTGTTTATGGCCATCAAATGAGGTGGGGTTAATATTCCCAATGAGATCAAGGCTCCATGTAGAAAATGGCCATGGAGTAAGCATTGATTTCAACATTTTAATTGGGGTATGAATGATATTGGCATGCCTTTGACATTTATTGCACCTTTTAACATATGCAACTACATTTTGTATCCATAGTTAGCCAATAATAGCCAGTACATATGAGTTTTTTGCCTATGATGGCCCTGATAGTGTGGGATCCACATAATCTTTCATGAACTTCCCATAATGCTAATATTGATTCCATTGAGGTTAAATAATGAAGTATAGTTCCATCAAAACTATGATGGTAAAGGGTTGGTCTAAGTAAGGTATATCATGAGACTTGGTGGGTAAAGGCCTTTTGGTATTTACATGATAGGTCTAGAGACATGATATGGTCATGAAGGTAGGTAAATAGGTATGAATACCATATAGATATGAGACCAATAATATCATTATTATTTTGATAGTTAAAGGTTAATGAGCTGGTGCTAAAAGATTTTCAACAAGGAATTGGTATTTTTTTGCCTTGTTAGTGTGACAAATCAAAGAGTTAATGGTATCCATTGTCCTATTACTAGCCCTAGGTATGTGTTTAAACTATATGTCAGCAATCTGCTATTGAGAGTGTCCACCATGGCCTTATATGGCACCATCTTGTCATATTTAGTTTGAAAGTGTTTTGTAACATGATTGATGATTAATTAAGAGTCACCATAAACCTAAAGATGTTGAATATTCCATTGTACCACTTGATGAATCCCTAAAATGAGTGCTTCATATTCATCCATGTTATTAGTATAAGGAAAGTTGATATAGAATGATTTAAGGATAAGATCCCCCTGTGGTGTAATAAATAATAGGTCTACCCCTGATCCATGTGATGTGAATGATCCATCAAAATATAGATTCGAGTGCTAATCCTTAGTTGGTATTTGAATGATGGTCATGATGGACTCGTCTAGGAATTGAAAAGTCAATGGCTCTGTATCTATAAGGGGAGCTTCAACAGGTTGATCTATAAGAACTTGTCCCTTAATTGCCTTCTAGTTGATGTATTCTATCTCAAATTCACTTAGAAGCATGATAAATTTAGCCATGTGGCCTTGTAAATCTATCTTAGATAGTATATACTTGAGTTAATCTACTTTGGAAATAATTATGGTCTTATTATTGAGCATGTAATGCTAGAGTTTTTAGGCTGTAAAGACCATAGTTAAGCAATATTTTTCAATAGGTGTATAATTGCATTCATATGCAACTAGTGTAAAGATTATATAATACACAACATGTTATTTCACATTATCTTCATGCTAAGATAGACGTTCCCCCATGGATTTCTCAATTGACTACAAGTATAATAGGAATGACTTTCTTGGCATATGTGGAAACAAAATAGGTGGATTGGTAAGGTAATATTTGAGGTGTTGGAAAGATTTTTGGCATTCTTCATCCCAATGAAACATGACACCCTTCTTAAATAAGTACGTAAATGGAATGGCATTTTTTATCCAATTGAGAAATGAATAATCTAATAGATTAGATCTTGCCCTATAGACTATAGAGCTATTTTAAATTGGAAGGTGGTGGCATCTCTATAATGTCTTGTAATTTGGTAGGATCAACTTCAATGACTTAGAGAGATGATGAATCTTAAATTTTTTCTTGAAGTAACTTCAAAAACACACTTCTTAAGATTGAGTCTGACTTTGTATTCATGCAACCTCTCAAATATTTTCCATAGTTCTACTAGATGATTAGCCCTGGTCTTTAATTTACCTAATATGTCATTGACATAGTCTTTAACAATGTCATGCATCATATCATGAAATATGATGGTCATGAATATTTGGTATGTGTCCCCAACATTCTTGATACCAAATGGCATAACTTGATAACAAAACATTCCCCATGGAGTGGTGAATACTATTTTGTGTTCGTCTTCTGGCATAATCTAGATCTAGTTGTATCCTAAAAATCCATCCATTAGTGAAAGAATTTTATACCCCACTATGGAGTCAACTATCATGTCAATTCTTGGTAGAGGAAAGTCATCCTTCAGTTAGGCCTTGTTTATATCTTTGAAATCAATCTAGATTTTGATTCCCTCTGGCTTCTTACTAACTGGCATAATATTTGAGATATACTTTGAGTAGTCGATCGGTCAAATACATCTCACTTCTAATTTTTTTTAAATATTTATTTACTAATACAAAAATGCAAGGATGCATCTTGCATAATTTATGCTTCATAGGTTTGGCATCATGATGTATAACAAATTGGTGTATAACCAAGGTAGGGTCCAAACTTGGAATGTTTGTATAGGCCCAAACAAAGATGTCAATAAATTCCTTAAAAGGGATATAACTATTTCACAATCCTCCTTAGTGAGGGATGTACCTAATTTTATCCATTTTAGGTCACGTGGAGTCCCAATGTTGACTTCTATAGTGCATTATACAAGAAGAGTCGAACCATCCTCCAAAATAGTTGGCAAAGATTTGAATTTTCCTATAATGGTAAACTCCTCTATTTGGATTAGCTCTTCAAGTTCTCTTAGGCAATATGAATCAAAACATCCCAATGGTAGGGATGTCCATGTTATAACCACTATTATAAACTCTTGAATAATTTGGTCAAAGGCATGCTGTTATTCAAAACTAAACTCCAACACAAAGGCAAATTCATCATTGGTGGTCTCCTGAGCTTCATTAAAGGAAAGGTGAACACCCCCATATAATGGTGCTTGTAATAGGTTTTCACTAGAACACTGGTCTTTCTTTTTACTTTTACCCTAGTCTAAAAGTGCCTCAAAGAGGTTTTCACTTGGGGACCTTAATGTTTATTTCTTTTTTTATGGATAAGGGTGTTTACGTGTTCTCCAAAATAGGCTACATGATCTAGTTTGATAAAGAAACCTTGTTTGTGGTCTCCCTATAGAACATTATCTCTTAGGCCTAGAAAATCACAAAAGGCCTCATTATTCTCAAATTTGTCTATAGGCACTATGGATTCTTATTGGTCCTAGGATATAAGTTGAGGGTGGTATATAGGAAAAAAATTATTGTAAATAAATAGAGTAAGGGTACAAATGGCATGTCATTCAAATAGATTGGTATGGGTAAGGTCTTCATAAATTATATGATAAAACTCTTCTTTTCTAACAACATCATCATCACTATTCATTGGCATTGGAACATGAATAAGATATGTGGGGATACGTGGGGTCACCCCTAGGTAGTTTAAATCTGAGACCATAGGTTACTTTATATCAAATTATATAAATTGGTTCAAGAGTTCCTTGTTGATCTGGCCCGAGGCCTCCTCCTTCATAGGATTGATTATCCATGATGTGACTAGGAATGGGATACTTATAATTTTTTTAAAAATCAACTAGGTTATCATTATATAACAAGGATTCATCATTTATAAGTGGGTCTTGTTCTTGGCCAGTGGTTGGTCTGAAAATGATAGGTCTTGGACTATGCATTTTGCCATTTCCCTTTTATTTCCATTCCATGCAAGGTGGTTTGAATTTATTTATTCCATAGAAATTGGGGTTCTATGGAATCTTGGTAATGTGCAATTTGTCATGGTTCAAATACTAACCTAGTCCATTGGCTAAAAAGGTAAAATGATTAGATAATTTAAGAGGTATCATATGAGAAGGTGAATCAAGGATATTTTGGTCTATGCAGTTGGCCTCTCGCAAATCAACAAGTATTTATTTTCCTTTATCCTTTTTGGGAACTAGATCTATGCCAAAGTGGTAATTATAAATTTCATACTCGACCTCTAAATGTTTATAATGTTTCTAGGGATACAAATCTCCATTGATGGTGACCTTCATGACCAAATTAGAGAATTTAAGACACTCGTGCAATGTTGATTTGATTACACAAATTTCATGTATCCAAGGTCTTCCCATAAGTAAATTGTAAGATAGGTCAAGGTATAACACATGGCAAAGGATATCATGGGTCAAGGGCCTAATGATAACTAGAAAGTTGATGGTGCCTTGTGATTCTCACTCTTCATTATCATAGTTCTTGATAGTGATAATTTCTAGTTGGAGATCATCTGTGTATCCAATATACATGATGAGCTTCAAAGACACAATATTCAAACCTGAACCATTGTCTATGAGGACACATTTAACTTTGTGCCACATTATAGCAACTTCAATATATAACATATTTTTATGGAAAGGGACAAGGGATGACTTATCACTTTGGTCGAAGGTTAATTATTGGCCTAGGGATAAATGTCTAACTAAAACTTGGAATTTATCTAGGCTTATGTTGTTTAGGACTTGGGATTAACTTAGGAACTCAATCAAGATATTCTTGTGGATAGTAGACATATGTAATAAATCTAAAATGGAGATTTATGTGGGCATATTCTAAAGTTGTTCCACAATATCAAATGTTTTCTCCTTCATAGTGGTATTCGGTCTGTTCCTATAATGGTAGGTTGGATTGATTCAGTGGTAGGTGGCTGTGGGATGGGAATGGTAATATTTGACCAATGAGTTGTGATTGCATAATCAAGACTAGATACAAGATGTCATCATATAAAAATTCAAAATTGGTAACTTGAGTGTGGATTATGAATCCCAATCCATAGATCCCTCTTGTTTGCTCTCATGACCCTCACAATATTATTTTCATTGATTCCCAATCATTCGTAGCCTTCTATATTTGACCCCAGCTGATCCAAGACCCTCTTTTCATGACCAATCCACCCCCTATGTCTTGTCTACTTAGGACAATAGTGGCACACTATGACTATAGTGCCAATGCCACTCTTATTTGCTTTCAGTGATGTTGTCCAAGTCCATTTCTAACCCCAATGGTTACTTCATTTTAGTTTCCCATCCTTATCCTTGTCAGCCTAACATGAGAAAATTCAATCCATGACCAATAGATCCATATAAAATCCCATTAAAATATCATTTGGAAAGGGTTATAAAATATCACAAAGCAAGCAAGAATATAAGTAAGATTACTCAAGTACATTTACCTATTCTCTACATACAACCATTCAATACTATCTCCAGCTTATTCTAATCCCTACACCAGTCCCTAGTCATCTCAAGCACACCTAGTTTAACATTTCCTTGCATTCTCATATCAAAATTACACTAAGCACTTTCAAAGGGAAAACTACATATGGTTTGATCCCTCTTCAGAGTATTGGTATGTAGGCAATATGCCCACACAAGGGGTGTGGATCCATATCCAATGAATCTTACACACACTAACCCCCCCTCTTATTTGGAATTGGTCAAAGTACAATTGAAGATAGGGTTTGAAGAGAAAATATGCTCTATAGGGATCTATATAGACTTCTAACTATCAAAACTTTAGAGATGGGGTCACACAGACCTGTCAAATAAAACCTAAAAAGATTAGATCCTCAAGACAACAACACCGAATAAGGACTAGAGTGCATGTGCCACTCCTATCCACTTTCAATGCTTCTATCCAATCAAAAAAAGAAAATTAGAATCCTATTTATGATAGTGTCCTAGGCCTGCATAGTGAATATCAGATCATGTCTCAGTTAGATCAACATAGTTTAAGCTAAATCTTATTTTCTCCCTCTTATTACTATTTTTAGAAAATCTCTAATTACCAATAAATTTCACTAATTAGTAGCTTATTTTCCACATATTATTTACTGATTTATCAATCCAAACCCTTTAACTAAATTAGGAATAAAATACTAATTATTTCCAAAATTGTTAAATCATTTGGTGAACCTAACTTACTTCATTTGTGCACAAAAACCCTAGAAACCCTAGGGTAAAATTCCTACTAATTTTTCCTATAAATTTTTGTGTTTTTACTTGAATATTTGAATCAAAACTTGTTTTCAAATTTTAAAATTTATTAGTAAATTTTAAAATAATTTTCTTTCAAACCCTAGTTGCCCATACTAGGTCCCAATATTCTTCCAGTAATTTTCCAACAATTTTTTGAATTTTTTCTAGCATATTAAAATATAAAAAAATCCCTTCAAAATTCAATAGTTATTTCAAAAAATTTATTTTTCTCAAAACCCTAGTTACATGTACTAGGTCCTATTTAATCAAGCATTTTCCAATAATTTTTTAAAATTTTAGTAGCATATTTAAATAAAAAAATCCATTCAAATTTCAAAATTCAATAGTAATTTTAAAAAACATTTATTTTTCAAAACCCTAGTAACATCTACTAGGTCTTGGTAAATCACAAATTTACCAATAAAATTTTGATTTTTTACTTGCATATATAACTCAGAAATTCACTTTAAATTTCAAAATTTCATAGTAATTTTCAAATTGATCATTTTTCAAACCCTAGCTACATACACTAGGTCCTATTGACATTCTAAAAATTAGATTTCAAAAAATGAATCTCACTCATTTAAATATTTTTCTTACATTTATTGTACAAAATAAGGAGACCATCATTGGTCCTATCATGTATATGAATCATGAAGTTTACCATATGTTAGTACAAAGCTTCATTCTTTGCATTTCATGCTTAATTTTTATACTAAGGGATGATATTACAAAATTCATTGCTAAACTACACAAAATTTAAATATTCCTTTTGCATACTCTTTCTCTCACTCATGTGGAATTTTTTTAAAGCTTATCATGATAAACATGCTAGAATGTTATGATTCATGTCAAAATTTTCTATGCATTCATGCACAAATTCATGCTTTCTATCCCTTGATTTCTCTCTCATATGGAATTTTTTTCAAGTTTATCATGCTAAATACATTAGAAATGTCATAGCACATGTCAAATTTCTTTATGCATCAATGAATAAATACATGATCTCTCTCCCTTGATTTCTATCTCTCATGTGGAATGTTCTCTATAATCATATTTCTATACAACTTATAACTCCACTTAAATTCATTTTAGCCCATATACATGGTTTCTACCTAGATGTCTATGCCTCCTTGGCTACTCTTGTTTCAATGTCATATTTCATACAGAGGGAAGAAATCCCTTCTCCTCCTCTCCCTCAAGAGGGTGATATAAAGGTGAGGTAGCCTATACTATTATTCCTAATTCATACATTCAACCTATAACTTCTTCAAACCATCTTCAACATATGTGCTTACATGTTCAATTGAAAGCAACTAGGGATTTAAATTGTGAGACTCTAAGGGATCAAATCATCAGTATGAGAAAGTTAATTTAAGATTTAAAAACATAAAATCAGCTATTACATGATAAGATTACAATATTAGAAAATCATATTATAATATAAAAGCCTCAAAGGCACCCTAGTGTAAATCATGTATATGCACCTTCATCTAGTCAATTGGTTGAAAGCAATGTTACATATCAAAACAAGAAATTAAAAAAAAGTAACTCTAAAACTAGTGATTCAAAAAACATTCAAAGATCAAAAAAGAGTTCAAATGAGGTACTAAGGGAAATGATTAAATCTAAGTTGATCAAACTACCTCCTCTACATCTAGTGAGAAGATCTAGATAGTATTGTGCATATCATAGAATGCATAGACATCACACAAAATAATGTTTGTAATTAAATAAACATATACAATAGACAATTTCTAATGAGGACCCTATACAAGGTAAATCAGTCAAGCAATCCATGATGACACAAGAACACATTCAAAAAGGGTCAAATTTAGAAACAATATAAAAATGGTTACCAGAGCATAACTCAGAATAATAAAAGGATCAAAAAGTAAAAATAGGTCAACAAATAGTACCATAAGAACAGATAAAGAATGAAAAAGATACAAATATACCTCTCCAAAATGAGGCTCAACTTTCAAAGCATTATGGATTTGGTCAAAAATATCTACAACAATTTGATTTTTAGGGTCAAAGATTGGCCAAACATGATTAAGAAATCACTACTCCTTTTCTATTAGTTGATAATGTTTGTCACCAAGGTTTGGGATTTATTAAACATCCTAAGACAAATCATTCACATACATAATTTATCAAAGGAAAAGATCTAGATACAATAAAATTTAGTACCAACACTCTATTGGTTCAAAATCAAGATGATAATGATGAGTGGAATAATATAGGTTATTATGATTTCTAAGATACCAATTATGCATTCAAATATTTAGAGTTATATTCTTAGCCATTCCCTCATACTTCACAATCAGGCATGATTCCTTTGTTTGGTATAGGACACTATGATAAGGAATCTCCCATGATACTTATCGATTAGTATCATTCCTTCCCAGTTTACTTGTACATGGTTTCTTAATTTTTCTTGTACATAGTCTTCTTGTGATTAATTGTACATAGCTCAAAACTTTCAAAAATTAAAAAAATATAAAATTTCAAAATACAAAAACATTTAAAAATAATAAAAATATTTCAATTGTATGCATCATCCATGCTTTACATTGATACTACTATGCTAGACTTACATTTGATGTTTTATGTTTATTGTTTGTTAGTTTGTCTAAATTATCATGCTTCACTTGATCTTCTTTGAGTGTGTGCAGTGGCATCTAACTTTATAATTGCTTCACTCTACCCATTGAGGGGGCATCCTACTTCTACATCAAGACACACATCAATATACATACCCACTAGGGGTATCTTATACATGACTATAACATCCAAGTTATGTCATTCCTACACCACACACTCTAGTTATCATGCTGATGTACATTATTTACTAGCTTACATAGATTACTCTATCGATACTCACTAGTATTTAACACTTGTGTATTTCTTTGCATATACCTAGTCTTATACTAACATGTCTTGCATAATTTCATACTCTTGCTTTGATTAGTTAGATGTGCTTGTATTTTATAGTCTTACATGCTTTATCTTCTTGCTTAATTTTAGCTTGATGTGATTGCATTCCTAGTTCCTACTTATTTGTGGTATGTGCTTTAGGACATTTACCAATGTCCTTTGCTTTTATTCATGTGTGTGCCTTTGGACATTTACCAATGTAACTTAGATGTAATATTTTATTTGATTATGGATTTCATGCCAAATTTATTTTTTCCACTATATGTGTATGTGGAATTTAAACATGCCTTGTATGCTTGCTTTTTAGTTTGATTGATAGTTACCCATGTCCCTTGTTTGCATGGCCCCTTGGCCACTCTTGTATGATTCTTTCTTCTTGCCTTGTATGATTGTTTATTGATTTATTTTGATTGTTTGTAATGTAATGATCCAAATCATGCATTATCTTGCTTCTTAGATGATATAATGGACATCATGATCCATCCTTCATGACAACTAATAATTAACAAATAACACTTCCAGTTCTAGTTCAATACATTTCACATGATTTTATATTATTATATATATCTAGGCATACCCCTATTGATCAAATAATCTCTTAATACAAAACATGCTAAATTTTGAGATATCTTGTCAATTATCATTGCTATATCATATATTTCATAACATAACACACTTGCAAGGCTCTTTCTTCTGAGGGTAATCATTGCAAGGTCTCCATTCTTAACCTTAGAAGAGGGAACAATAAACAAGGGTTTTGTCATATAGATCATATCTCCTATCAACCAAAAAATATAGTTTTAGAACACTCAAAATAGAAACCAAACATCAAACTAATTAGAATAGACCAGGCAGATAGTGAAGAATCTAGAACAATCATCAAATTTGACCCAAGACAAAAATGTTGAGACTGGAATACAATGCTGGTGGTACTACTATATATTTCTAATGTTTTTGTCCAAACAAAAAAAACCAAAATTTATAGAATTAGTTAGAAAAATAGGTTCAATTATAGATTTACATAGCCATACTAGTTCAAAATTAGCAGTTTTAGTACACATTTTACTCAAAGAATCCAGATATAGGGGATATAATACATGAAATGATGGATCTCACTTCCAGTTTTAGATATGATAGTTGGTATAACTTCTAGATCAAAATCCATGTTATAGATATCATTGATTAGGGGTAATATGCAGGGCACATTTGTTTCTTTTCTTTCCTAGTTTAGTCTTATCTAGACATTATCAATAATTGCATGCCTTATTCCATTTGTATGTGGTTGGTATCATTTTGGAGTGGATTTCATACATGCCTACCCTCCACATTCTTATGTTCTTGAGTGGATTCCACATAATCTAGATTCTCAGTTTTAAAGTGGCTTTCATATAAGCCTTATCTCCATCTTTTAGAGTGGCCAAAAGTGGCCTAGTTTCTAGCATACATTTGGATATCCATGCCAAAATGATTAGATCATAGTATATTTAGGGGATTTAGGAGTCATCTCATATAACATACATTTCATACTAGTATCATTTCATAACTTCAATTCATGGGGAAAAAATGGAGCCAAAGGTCTAGATAGCCTTTGTATTCTTAAGCCTTCTATATAGAGGGATTGGACACATAATCCAAACATCGATCAACACATGCATGACCACATATCTTTACTTAGTGGAAGATGATAGAGCCAAAGGGACAACCTTACATTCTTGAGCCACTTTTTGGGGAATTGATCACTCAGCTCTGTTGGTGATATTACTCTTGGTACAACATCATCCAACATTACTCAACATTACTCAACATCACTCAACATCACAATAGGTTTTGTATTGGTCCACATACCAGGTGTGGTGTATTTTTTCCTTTCTCTTCCTCTCTATCTCTTACCCACCTTTGTATATTTTTATTTTAGATATAACATATCTAGTAAGAACTGATCTAATCTTTGTTTTCTTTTATAGTTTCATACTTCATAGTGTGCTCTCTCTACACACACCCAACATCACACAAGCTTCATGGGATTCACCCTTTTAGGTAAGTCAATTATGCTTTCTATTTTTCCTTTATCCTAGTATTTCACTTTGTTTCATCACTAGAATAAAGGGGGGGAAAATGTAGTCATATAAAAATGCAAAATTGGTAACTTGAGTGTAGCTTATGACTCCCAATCCATAGATCACTCCTGCTTACTCTCATGACCCTCACAAAATTATTTTCACTAATTCCCAATCATCCATAGCCTTTTGGAATTGACCCTAGCTGATTCAAGACCCTCTTTTCATGATCAATCCATCCCTCTAGGTCCCATCTACTCAAGATAATAACACCACACTAAGAATATAACACTGATACCACTCCTATCTACTTTTAGCACTATTGTCCAAATCCATTTTTATCCCCAATGGTTAATTCCTTCCAGTTTCCCATCCTTATCCTTGTCATTCTAATGCGTGCCAATTCAATCCATGACCAATAGATCCATATAAAATCCCATTCAAAGATCATTTGGAAAGGGTTGGAAAATATCACAAAGCAAGCAAGATTACAAGTAAGACTACTCAAGTACATTTCCCTATTCTCTACATACAACCATTCAATACTATTTCTAGCTTATTCGAATCCCTACACTAGTCCTTAGTCATCTCAAGCACACCTAGTTTAACATTTCCTTGCATTCTCATATCACAATTACACTAAGCACTTTTGAAGGTAAAACTACATATGGTTTGATCCCTCTTCAGAGTATTGGTATGTAGGCAATATGCCCACACAAGGGGTGTGGATCCATATCTAATGAATCTTACACACACTAACCCCCCCTCTTATTTGAATTTGGTCAAAGTACAATAGAGGATAGGGTTTTAAAAGAAAATTTTCTCTATAATGAGCTCTATAGACTTTTGGCTATCAAAACTTTAGAGATTAAGTCACACAAATCTGCCAAATAAAACCTAGAAAGCTCAGATCCTTAGGACAATAGCACCAAATAAAGACTATAGTGATAGTGCCACTCCTATCTGATTTCCATTCTCTTTTATAATAAAAAAATTAAATTTAAAATCCTATTTATGATAGTGTCTCAAGCTTACACAGTGAATGCCAGATCCTATCGTAGTCAGATCAACATAGTTTAAGCTAAGTCTTATTTTCTCCCTCTTATTACTATTTTTAGAAATGCTCTAATTACCAATAAATTTCATAAATAAATAGCTTATTTTCAAAATTTTATTTACTAATTTATCAATCTATACCTTTTAACTAAATTAGGAATAAAATACTAATTATTCCTAAAATTGTTAAATCACAAGACTATTGTTGCTTGAAAATGATGGTGGAGGGGGGTCAAATAAGATAAGTCAAAATTGCTAGTACACTTGTTTATGGTCATAAAGAAATGATGAGTTATTGATATAAGGCCCAAAATTAGGAATCCCCACTTATTGGTGTACATGTATGTAGTCCAAAGTCAAGAAATGATCACTGACATAGATGGGCTGATTGGAGTTATTTATCAATGGTCTTATTCTATTATCACTTGGTCTTGGATTAATGGTGATGGTTGAAACATGACCTCTTACAATATGACCTAAAAATTTGTTATAGTCATGTGAAATTATGTGGTAAGTCTATTGGGTATTGAAATTGATCTGGCTTGGTTCATTCCATTCAGTTGATGTTTTTATTACTACTGATATTATTATTGTTATCTTGGTTGTTGATATTGTTATTATTACTGTTCTGGCCATTTTTGTTGTTGTTTTTGTTGTTATTATTATGTTATGGAAAAGGGTTTTGGTAGATACCTAGGTTTTGATTAGATGTAGATGTTCTATTATCTAATTTAATCTCTCCATTTTCCAACATATTCTCAATAAGGTATTTGATTTGCACACAACAATGTATATTATGTCCATGAACATGATGGTATTCATAAAATTCATTTTATCTATACCAGTTTGGATAAGGAATGCCCTCAAGATAGTGATCTAGTATTGGCCAAATAATTAGAATAAAGATAACCAAATTCTAAAATATGGCCTCAATTGGTTCTCCAATGTCACTAAAGACTTGATCAGTAGGCAAATTTCTCCTTGGAGGAGGGGTTTACAAAGGTGATGATTCCTGTGCTTATTGAGTTGGTCTAGGTTACTATGAAGGTCACACTTGTTGAATGGGTTGGTGGTGGGGAGTAGGATGTATTTGTATTATTGGTTGAGTAGATGTTATTTGAATCATTTATACATGATGTGACTTGATTAATCTATTTCTAAAAACATTCTTGTTACAGTTGAATTGCTTAAATTTTTTGTAATTACTAGCCTGGGTCAGTATCAATGCTTATGCTTAGACTTGGTTTTGGTTATGATTTTGGCCTATGTTCTAGGTTTAGTTCTATGTTTAATTTAATAAGGTAATCTTGATAAACCCTTTTTTAATAAGGTCCCTTTTTATTATTAAGCCTTTGTCGATAATCTCTTTTAAAGTATGTGCACATTGAAGCTCCAGGTGATAAGAGATCTCATTATGCAAATTTTTAGTAAACACAATAGCCAATTGTTTGTATGGTAGGCTATGAGTGAAATGAATATCAAGTATTCTCCATCTCTGTATATAGATTTCACAGCTTTCACCAACTTTCTATTTGGCTTGAGTCAAATCTACCAATGAAATATCATGTTTGAGATTATAGGAGAAATGTTACATAAGTTTATATGAAAGGTCATCAAAATTAGATACCAAATTCTTAGGAAATTTTATGAACCACTCCAAAACTTATCTTGATAGAATTTGAGGAAACAAAATTAGGAAGTATATGTCAATGTAAGCCACTAGCTGGAAAGTGACAAAGAATTTAGTTAAATGGGCCTTAGGGTCTCCTTTACCCTTGTATTTATCAAATTTTGGTGGTTTGTACCCTAGAGGAAATGGTATCTATAGATAATACATGTTAAATGGGTATGAACCCATGTCATCTAATTTGAACTTATTAGTCTATTTTCCTAATTGAATGGAGGTAATTAAATCTTTCATTTGCTACAATTTTTGTGCCAAGAAACTAGATGGAATATTGGCATGAGGTGGAGCCTGGGTAGTTAAAGGTGGTTTACCTTGATTGGGGTATAATGGAGGCATGGTGTACTATGGAAGGTTGGATTGGCTAGGTAACCATCTAGGAATATGAATTCATATATTATGATGCAATTGTTAGAATTGCACACATTATAGTAGGATATTCTAGTTTTAATTTAGTATATAACCCTGGTTTTGAAAGAATTATGGATGCAATGGAAAAATATGGCTCATGGTAAATTATTATGATTATTGAGGTTGATTAGGGACTCACCTTTGACTAGTCAAACCTAGTTTAATAAGGGTAACTTGTTGTGAACCAAGGCCCTATCATTGGATTTATGGCACATTCAAATAAAAGATTCTTTTTTCTTGATTGGTAATTGTGGGATAATGATACCTCTTTGTTGCATGAACACTTGTTATAAAGTTGATGTTTGTAAGGTGTTTGGCATATGTATTTGACTAATAGACACACATTATTGATTAAACAAAATTTTTAGTTATAAAGGTATATTGGTCTATGACTGTTTAGGTATACTTGTCACTACTTGATGAGGTGGAACATTTATTACCCCCTATTGAGGTGGCATAATGTTCTACCTCTACTATAGAGGTATATTAGACTATGATTATTATTATGGAATGGTATTTGTCACCTATTGTGGTGGAGTAACATTCATCATGTTTTGTTAAGGTAAGGTACTAGTTGGTATTTGAATACTTAATCCTTGTAGTTATATGCTTGAAAAAGTAGCTGGTTAAGGACTAGAGGTAGTTTTTTGTGGTTGGGATGTAAGAGTTTCTTCCCCCTACTATTTTGAACCACTTGTAGTGTTAACTAAAGGAAATTATTATATACTAGTTGTTGGTATATTTGAACTACTTTAGTTTGGATTGGAAATCACTTTTGTGTTATCTAATGTGTTTGGCACATTTATCTATGTAGAAGCTTTATAAACTTCTTCCATAGATGGGATTTTAAACATGTCACCAACTGAAGTGCTTTGCATAAATGGGTCTATACCTAAATTGTCTTTTCCTATCAATTTAATAAAAACCCCTTTTTAAGGAGCTAACTTGATGAACAAAGCATTTGACAAGTCCATGTTATTAAAGTTGTGTGCTAAGTTCAAATAGGTTTGATATGCTATTTCCATTTATATAAAGTGGTCCTCCATGAGGTCCTTTCCTATGACAAGCATATTTGGGTTTTGGTATGACATCAACATGAGAACTTGAGGATTGATACAAGAGTCCTAATTAATGGTTTGATATAAGGTATGTTGAAAAGCACTCTAACTAGACTAGGAAAATTTTCATGGGGGAAGTTTGCTAGAAATGTAACCCCTACCTCCATAGATCTGATTAAGACTTCATCCTAATTTTCAAACAAGTGATGATAAAAAAATAAGGGTTGTATGTTAATGGCATAGTAACACAATTGATTGTTATTGATCTTATTCTATAATTGATGGTATACTATCTAGACAATGTACTGTTTGTTCTTAGTCCTTCTTTGAGTATGAAGGTATGTTAAACAAAAAGTGGGCTAAGGTATCTTGGATTTGTTCCCCAGATTAAGTATTTTAAGGAGGAAAAGGATCCATCTCACAAATTATATCTTCACCATAGGGGCCTTGACCAAAGTCATATTGTATGACCACACTATCATAACCCAGATTATATATGGCTCCACTATGAGTTTAATGAGACATATCCAATTCAATGATAAACATTTCATGAAAAATAGGCCTAGAGTTCTATAAATTCTTCAAAACAATGTCCAAAGGACAAAATGTTCCAAAATTGGTCTAACTTGGTCTAAGAAGTGGAGCTATATTTCCAAAACTGTCTATGATAAAACTTGGTACAAAATAGTCTAACATCAAATGCCTAATTTTAAATGTCTTAAACAAATGGTCAAGTGGATGATTAAAAAAATAAAATGACAAACTTTAGGTACAAAGTGTTAAACATAATTCTAAACTAGGTCTAAAAAAATAAAGGTTACTAGGTATTTTGGAAAACAAGGCACAAAATCTAGGCTCAAAATAGGTATTGCTAGGTCTTTTGTAAAAGGCATAAAAGCTATACTTTTAAATAGATCAAGGAATGAGATTTAATCTAAAAAATCTAAAACACTTTGACACAAACTAGACATTCATATTTTAAACAAAAACTTGATCATTTGTCAAAGACATGGAACAATAGACATATGTAATATATACTACTTCCCCAAATCTAGGCACAAATTTATAGTCTTTAAAACTAGCAAGAAATTAACCTAAGTTGCACAACCCAAAAGTGAAGGGTGAACACCTAAGCATAAATTACACAAGACATAAATGTAAACCAATCCATGTTTAGATTTGAACTTGTCAAGGCTAATTTCAAACTTGATTTATAAGACTAGGATTTTTAAAATAGATAACAAGCTAAACAAGAATGAATGACATGATGACACAAGGTATAGATCCAAAAGGCACACATGGTTTTGGTTTTGAGATTGGAATTTTGGACACAAGGCAATAAGTCTTTGAAATAATTCAAGAAATGCAATGATGTTATCATTCTCTAAAGGTACGATCAATGGTTTGTTTCAATGCTTTAAAAGCATAAAACTTAGAATGATTTGGGTAGTGTAACTATACCCTTTTCAATTAAGTGACACACACAAAGGTTTTGATAAAATATTAAAGAAAATGTGAGATTTCAAATGGATGACATAACACCTCTACAAACAAAGGAGAAATTTGTAAGCAAGACTCATTTTTGATTTGGTATGATAAAAAAATAATTAAACACAAGACCAAGTAAGAAAGGAGAAAATGACATAAACACCTAAGTGTAACATCTTAAATCCTAAAAATAACAAGGTTGCATAGTAATGTCAAATTCCATCTATATACTTTCCCTTGAGATGATTTTAATTGTTAATCCAATAATTAAAAGTTCATAACAATTAGGGGTTTTAGGCCCCCTCATCTCTTAAGAGTTTATATAGTGACATGGAACTTCAGGCTTCTCATCCTGTATCAATAGTATGTCTGTGGAAAAACTATCAATTTTTATTCATTTCAAGATGGTCTTAAGTGTGGCTAACACTAGAGATTAAATCACATCATTTAAATCCACATTAACCAGCTTGTTGTGAAAAGGTATTATCCTTTTTACAACCACTACATCCCTCAATTACTTAGTTTAGTATAATGTCTAAGTTTCCCCTACATTTTGAGGTTGAGTACCACTAATGGAGATTGTTTTAATCACTTAAAACAAGTATCCAAACATGTCACCCTCAATTTATATATCTCAAAATGGAGTGGGGTTGAAACAATGCTGAGAGATGAATTACCAATTCAACACTTCCCTAAGGAAATCGTGAGGAGGTGATGAACTCCCACTCACAAGCTAAAATGCATAAAAATAAAGATGAGTGAAAGGAATTTAGGGTTGGTTTTGGGTCACCCAAATCATGCAAATTTTGGGGAGGGCCTTAGTGACTTTCCTTCCAAGCTTTTGGGATAAAGTGAAAAAATACAAATAATGAGCATTTTTGATCACTCAAATTCCATAAAGGGGATGGGGGAGAGCATACACATGTCACTTGTCTTGCTAAATAAAACACTTCAACAAACAAGCATAAAAACAAAAAACTCTTATGATTATTTAACTACGGTGAAAGTTCATTTTATTTCACCAAAACAAAATGTGTTGTGAAGTTTGAGCCCCTTAGCCTTTATTGTTGAAAACTTTAAAAAATGAAAATGACTCAAGCAAATAGATTTTTAAAAAACCAATTTGCGATGTGAAAATTTCAACTTTAGAGTGTTTTAAATGTCTTCCTCTTGGCCTTTGGGTCCTGCAAAACACATTAGGGAGTCCTTGTGTTTAGAAACAAATTTTTAGTGGACAAATGATTTTCAAATTCTAGCTCTTAGGTTTCTAAGATTTTACACAGTGCAAAACTATAGAAACACAAAGTAATACCATGCTTTTTCCTATTAAACCACAACAATTAGGACAATATAACTACTTTCCTACAAATAAATTATTTACCATAATATCACTACTCTAAGCATAATAAAATAGAAATAAAGGAAATATCACTACTCTATAATCAATAACATAACTTAAACTTGTAGCATGAAATGGTTAGCATAGACCATCATGGTTAAACACAACACCACAAAAGTTTAGGCAATATCGCTAAAATTTTAGAAATATCATGACATACAAAGTCATGATATTATCAATATCGTGAATGTAAAGTTATGATATTATTAATATTGTGAGTCATCCTTATTAAACACAAAGAATTAGCAAACTATAATAGTTAGGCACAAAAATGCAAAAGTTATGATAATATCATGAAAAATATGACAAAATCATGACTGTAAGATTAGTGATATTGTGCAATATTTCAATTCTAGAGAGCAAAATCATGACTACATAAAACAACTTTGTGACTCCCCAAAAAATGTTGAGCCTCCAATTTTCACCTATTTTGATCAACAAGCTTGAATTTTTACATGAAAATTATTAGGAGAATTCTCTAAAAGGCCTTAGAAACAACTTTGTGGGGGTGTATCATCCCACTAGGTGTGCTAACATGTGGACAAGGAATACATAGAGGAGAGGTTAGTCTTGTGTTAGTCCAAGAAATAAAACTCAAATAAACACATTAAAATCCTAACAAATCTAGCCTAGACACCAGGGAGAGCATAGGTAACAAAACTATATATTAAAGCACAACTAAAACATAAAATAACACACTCTTTTACCTTCTTTGGAGCTCTAAATGTCTTTTTGAATGGCTTGCTCAGCTTGTGCATCAAGAAGTCTTTGACGTTAAAGTTTGCTTGGATCTTTCTCTCCTTGACACCTTGGCTTTGATTGATTTGATTAATATTTAGGCATGGTAACATTACTTGCATAAGACTTATGGAGTAAATCCTGCATAATAGCTCTACAATATCGAAGCCTAGAAATGAATGGGTATGGTCTTGTATTTATAGCCTCAAGAATTAACTCTCTCCCAAGGTGAGTAAAGGTTGAGTTTAAAAATGGAATGGGTTCAAACTAACCCTAGGTGAGTTGAGAATAAATCTAGTTGTGTTAAAATTTGTCATGTAATTATGATTTTCAATTACTAGGCATGGCACTCAAATTATATATCTTAGGATATTTTTAAAGAGCTTGAAAACTCATAAAAGCAATGATGAAAGTCTTGATATTTTGAATTTTGGAATTTCCATTTTTAGATATTCATTAATTTCAAATGGATAATTAAACTAGGCCTTTAATCTTATTCAATTAGATAATTCAATTTGATTAGCATTTTATCTCTTTCAAGATTTGTTCAAGTTCCCTGTTTAATGGGTCCATAGGACAATTTGATAGTTGTTATGCTGCAAGGTGACTGAAGATGAATCTATGAGAGGTTATTTTTATGTACAAGCTAGTATCCTAAATAGGGATGCCTCAATATGATTCTGAGCATTGGTGAATGATGCACAACCAAATTGGGGACATTCAGTGATTCCTAAGGCTTAATTTTCAATGGTTGGTAGAAATCAGTTTGAAGTTTGATGGAAAGCTAGTTATGACTAGAATTGGGTGTGTACACAGGTTAGTTGACAATAGATGGTGATGAGTAACTAATAAAAGAGTGCAATGAATTGGCTGGATTGATTGGTTATTTAATATTTATCATGTTTATGAGTTTTATTTTTTTGGGTACAAACCTTGATTTTTGATATTTTATTCTGAGCATGTTGAAGTGATTATGGTTGTTTGAAACCCTTATTTAAGCTTTTCTTGAGTATGAAATACTTAATTCTTGAAAACCTAGGTTATAGTTAATATTGCATTACTATTATGGATTGGTTGAGTGTTTTTTCCTTGTGTCTAAGTACCTACTTCAATATATAATAGATGGTTTGGGTGGATCGGGAAACTTATCTATGTTTGGGCTTATCTTGAGCATGTATATGGATTTCTATGGAATGTTTATTTGGTAAAAGTTTCATGTTTGAAAGTTTGCTAGTTGGAATGTATAATCATGTTCTATGTAACTAATATGCATTACGATTAGATATACACTAATGTCTATATATATCATCCATTGATATGGATATAATTATAAATCTGGGTTGTATTCATTCATAGCTAAATGTGAATAGTTGTAGGCTGTTTGGAATATGACAATGCATGTTTAAAGATGTTTTATAATATATTTATATGTTGATAATATATTAGAGTTGTGAGATGATTTAAATCATGTAGAATATTGATTCATATTATACAACATTTGACATGGTGGCAATATATATATATATATATATATATATATATATATATATATATATATATGATAGTTTTAATATATGGCATTATTATCTTGTAATAAGTTACAAGGTTTACATTATATTCTTAAGGTGAAATTGTACATGTGTATTAAAATTTATTTTAATCAAGTATTAGATGAATTCATTCATATATAATGGTTTTGTTTAGATGTAAAGGTGTCTTCACTTCATTATGATCTGGTAACATTTTCATGCAAGCTTATCATTCTTATATTCTGAAGGAGAATGTTTCTTCCTTGTCTAGAAATATTTTGCAAAGGAAGATGAAGGCAATATTACAAATAATTTTGAGTAGGGTACAATACAAAAGTGTGTCATATGTCTAGAAAGATTATGAAAAATAATTGAATGTAATGACACTAAAGTTAACCTATTATAATTAGGTGCAGTGAAGAGTGAATCACCCTAGAGTAGTGAATGAGTTTGTCAGGTGGCTAATGGATCTCTAACCAAGGTGTAGTCCCTATACAAGTAATTATACTCCTTGTGCATAGTAAGATGGTTAAGTACTTTATGTAATGAGGGTGCAATTAGAGTAGAGAATATGAAGGAATGTAGAGTGCCCTATAACTATAGAATAAACTATTTGATGTCTGATGAATCATGGATCAATATACCTACACCATATAATTTTTGAAGTGGATAAGAGGTATGTGGATCAGGAAATGAGTTCATAATATCTAGAAGGTGACAAGAAGATGGTGGAGGTGTGTCCACATCACTATTATAGTTGTATGTGCCAAAAAAGAGTTTATAATGTCATAAATGTGCTCAAGATCAAAAGTATCATCAAGTACAGGGGAGTCTAATGAAGAAAAATAACATGGAAAATTTAGTGAAGGAATATCCATGGAAAGTGGAAATCACATCTCAAAAAATCTCAAAGTTGAAGAAGAGACTATAGATGAATCATGTAGATCCATAGTCTAAATATCCTTAAGAAAAGAAGAGTCATCAATACTCTCACAAGGTGTACTCTCAATATAAATAGTAGATTCCTCCATATTACCAATCTATGATGGCTTTGGATGAACAACATCATATATAAGAATGGAAGTAGAATCTATAATGGGAAAACTAAGGTCTAGTACAATATTGTCCTATAATGGTGGATGGATAGAAGGAAGAGCACTGTCCACCATGGATGTGTCATCATAGGAAATAAGAGTAGGAGGAGAGAGTAAAACAATCTTTGAAGAGATGATAGGAAGAGGAGGAGGAGGTGTAATGTAAATCTCAGTGGGATTTCTAAAAAGAGACTATATGATGCTCAAAATAGTGCAAAGACATGTTGTATGATCCCCATGGAAATGAAGATCCATGAAAACATGAAATAATAGGTACCAAGAACCTTTTCACAAGTATTAGCCCACTTATTTAATTGAATAGGATTAGTGGGAAAAAAAACTATCTCTATATAAATGGAATATGATTCTTGTGTGTGGGAAATTTTTCCATATACACATGTCAAGAAGTATTGTTTATCTTCCCAAGAAGGACCATTAGTGTAGAATCATCCTTCCTCTTATGGAGTCTCTCAAATGGAGTCATCATGACTAAGATAAGATATAAAGAAAGTGAAATACTACAAAATATACTCTACAATGATTGTATAATATTGCACACTCATGAATGGGATGTCAGACAAGCTGAGATTGTGTTTAAGTGAGCAACTAGTGAAAAAATCAATATAAATAGTGCATGCTCAGAATAGGGATGATAGACATAACTGAAAATGCATCCATAAATGAGAAATAAGTGCATGAAATATAATGTAGAAAGTAATAGGGCCCATATCATAGGTAACCCCCAAAAATGACACTTTATAATTTGTGTATTTTATAATGTAAATAGCTCCAATGCATGGAAAATTAAAAAAAATGAACTTTTACAAAAGATGATGCTCAATTTATAGCTATTAATCAAAAGTTATTACATGATAAATTTCTCATAAATGATTCTTATTTAATAAGAACTTTAACTAAAAGTTTAAATGCTCGAAGGGTTTAAACACCAAATATTCCTTATAACCACTCGTTGGAATTGAAATAGAACCACAATCCTCCTGAAGGAAACCAAAGTCAAAAACATCACTTTTACTTGCCCCTATATGCTTCTCAGATAAATACAAGCCACTTAAGGTAAAATAAAACAACTATTTTAAAAATAATAAATAAAAAATAACTAATTTTAAATAGATTTTAGGGCATATTTATTAAAAATTAATTAGGGAAGCTTTTAGGTTTTAGAATTTTTGACTTAGCTATGAGAAAAGAAGTTGTATGATGCCACCATGAAATGGAAAAATTAGGAGGGAGAAACTCATCTCATATAATATAAATGAGGAATGTCATAAGATATCAACATTCTACCACCACTATGATTGAAGAGTGAGGACCTCAGGGTTTGATCAATAAATCAGATCTCAGCCACAAGTGAAGGAGGAAATGGGTGATGGAAGCTATTTTTCATTTGTAATAATCAGTTGAGCATTGAACAAGAGAAAATATAGAGGTTATAATATAATTATAAATGACTTCTACCAAGAAACAAAACCGTGTGAGTGGATTCATGAATCAAAACATGTAGTTCGAGCCCCAAAATTAGTAAATGTGGAACAATAGGTGAATAGCAGTTTGAAGCCATATGATGAAAGGATGTAGTAGCCTTTTTGTTATCACCTTATGTAATATGACTTATAAACACATTTATTAAAATCCATGCATAGTAATAGTAAGGAGTAGGTAGATCAAGCCTCACCAAGGTGGATTGCTTCCATGGTTTGGAAAACCAATTATAAGAATAACATTTTTGCTTCTAGGCAAAATTAGTGTTGGCATGCTCTTATGGTTCAAATAAAATCAATGTTTTAGGTCATGCGAGGATAGCTTGGGTAGAGGATGCACAAAAATCTATGCAAGAATAGAAGAGGCATTGAATGCTTTGGAACTGGTGGTAGGACATACATGATAAGACATCAATCAACTTGGTAACTGGTGTGAAGGAGGGCATAACTTAAATACTCCACTTGACCAAGATTTCAAGAGAGAACCTCAAAAAAACACAAATTTTCCATATTAGGTTTGGTCTTACCACAAAAACAATAGAAACACAACATGCAAGACAAAAAACTAGTATGTAAATGCAAATAACAATGTTGTATATCCTTTTTACAAACAATAGAAACTCATAATTTCATTATAAACTCTAAAAAAAAAAACTACATAAATGGTTTACCCAACCTGACATCTAATACCATGTCAGAGATCTCATCAAGATTATAGATGGAATATAGAATGCACTAACGCTTGAACAAAGTAAAAATGGAAAATGTCCTAGTAGTTGTGAGAGAGAAATGATGAGTGTAACAATACAAATCCTCCATGAATAACTCACTAATGCTAGATATATAAATAGGTGAGTAAATCTGTAACTCCCCCTAGAATAGTGGAAACCCACAAACCCATAATAGTTGGTCAATGATCAACTAGTCAAAGGAGTAACTCCTACTACCTAAAATATGACAGTCAAGGTAACTCCCTATGATGTGCACAACTAAGTAGGATAATATAAAAAGTGTAGGAAAAATAAAATAAATAAAAATAAATACCTACAATAACATATATGAATGTGCTAATGATCTTATATTGTGTGATGAAATGTTAATAAATTGTTTTAGTTGTGCATAGTCTTGATATTATGCATAATATATATATGGAAACTATGTTATGGTTTTCAAGATATAATCTCTATCATTTCAAATAGGCATTATGATTAAAAAATAACAATTGGTTTCATTTATATCATCTGGAATTGGTTGAATGATTTTTTTTATGAACTAAAATTTATTGATCCAATTACCATGATTGGTAATGATTAGTTAGAGTATTCAATTATATTTTGGAGGTTGTAAATAGAATACAATGGGAAAATCAATATATTTTAAATTAATTATTGTTGGTTGTGTTTGACTTTGCTTTTTATTTTAAAAGTCGATGGTGTATTTGGAAGGAATCAATGGTTTCAATTTTTAATATATATAATGATATGTTATTGATTGTTTGTGTGGTTTCATTTCAAGGCATAACAATGGATAGAAATTAAAGTTTGAAATTAGTATGGTAATGAAATAAAATGTTTTAATTTTAGATTCGAGTCTTGTTTATTTTTGGCATGATGAAAAAGGGAAACAACACCAAATAGTGGCAGTGTTAATCATATAGATATTTGATTTGGACTTAATATGTAGGGTTTATAGATTTCTATAATTTGTAAGCCTACAATTATATAGAATTAGTAATATAAGATATTTAATGATGTCTATGTGTGTATATATACATAGATATATAAATTACTTATCTTTTTATATATATGTTTTATTGAAAGTGTAGGTGGATATATATATATATATATATATATATATATATATATATATATATATATATATATATATATATATATAGTTATTCATGTTGATTATAACAAAGGCTTTTGGTTAGTTGAAATGTGTGACATAAATATATGTGTAATTGTGAAACAAGATGTAAATACATATATGTATGCATACACACACACACACACACACACACACACACACACACACACACACACACACACACACACACACACACACACACACACACACACACACACACACACACACACACACACACACACACACACACACACACACACACACACACACACACACACACACACACACACACACACACACACACACACACATGTATGTGATCAAATTATTGAGATACTTGTATGGTTACATATGTTTGGTGTAGACATAGTATAAATGACTTATGTGGCATATAATGGAATGTGGTGTAAATTAATATATAGATTGTCATGTTTATGATTCTTATCTATTGTTCAAAAACATAAGAATAGATAAATGAGCAAGTGAGGATTCCATTCTAGCATGCTAATCATGAACTGATCTCTGTGGGTTAATCTCTAAAGTAGAATTAGTCATGAGGCAAGGCTATAGCTGTAGGTATGTTGGGCATTATTTAAAGGGTCATTCACTCTATGTATTGAATTAAAGGAACTTGTTTATAATTAGTGTATGTGTTAATGTATGAATGAATTAGAAGGGTAGATTATATAAGAATGTGTGTCAAGGATTCATGTCACTAACATGGAGTTCAAAATGGGGTTAGAACTAATTCTTGTGGAGCACCTCACTTTGTAATCGATGCTGTGCATGTTGATTTTTGTGAGCTTGTCTTAAATTGGTTAATAAAAATAGACTTGTTTTAATCTAGAATCATTTATATTGGCTAATGAATTGATAGATAGAGCATGATCTTTATTTTTATAACTTTTTAAATTTTATGGAAAATTAAGGTTATGATAGTTGGTATAAAAGCCTTTGATAAGGTTAAATAAATATTTATTTTGAAATATGATTTATTAATTCATATCTAATGTGTTAGGATGGTTAGAACTAGAGCAACATGAAACCCTTAGAATGCAAGTAGTGATTTAGTTGACAATCATGAACAAGATCAATATGATCATTTTGACATAGATGTGGAACAAAGTGGTAGCCATGCAATCAATTAGGATAATTTTAAAAAACAAGTTTATGATGAATGAAATGCTGTCCTACATAATATTATGGGTATATTACATGGCTTGCAGGGTAAAATGGAAGGCCTAGGCCAAATATTAACTCACCTCTAAAATTTATAAGAGGGTGGATAGGAAGATATGATTCATAATGAGAATCCATCAAAATAAGAGGTTACAAAGCCCATTATTAGGGAGCTAAAGAAACTTCCTCCTCCCATGTATTCTAGTGAAACTATTGGTGATGCCGCTAAAGCATGGGTGACTAAATTGTAGAAGTATTTCACATTACATAATGTGATTTTAAAGTTAAAGCACACATCAAAGCTTACCATTTGGTAGGCGATGTAGATTTATGGTGGAAACATTTGTGTGAAATAAAAGGATACAATACCACAACTCTTACGGGCAGTTTTTAAGAAATAATTTAGAAAAAATATCTATAAAGAGAAAAAATTGTAGAGTTTAAGCTATTGAAGCAAGGTACTATATCAGTATCCAAGTATGAAAATAGTTTTTTGGGACTCCTACATCATGTTCATTACATGACAGATTAAGAAACTAAGGTAACTAAGTTTAAGTTGGGGTTAGATGAGATACTCATGCATGATGTAAATATGACTAGCCCAAATACTTTAGCTACTACTCTGGAATTAGTGCACCATGCTAAAGAAAAAGAGAAGTCTCCTCAAAGATCAAGATAAGAGTTTTAGAACATCAAGTAATAAGGCAAGTCTAAGTCCTCAATACCTATGATAAGTTGTAATTTCAATAAAAATGACACCAAAAACTCTTCTAGAAAGACTTATAATTCAATAAATAAATTTTAGAATAAAAGGGGTTTATTTCACATTCTTATGCAAAGAAGGATGTTGGAAACAACAAATAGTATAGATTTCATGAACCATCCGTAGTAGCAAATACCATCACACTCATTGCTAAGACTATTGTAACTTGTTGGGAATTCAATGACAAAATTATCATAAGGACTATCCTAAATTGAAGGACAATAATAAGGTTTATGCTGCTGTAGATAATACAAATACAAAATTTTAATCAACACCTATTGAAACAAGAGGTATAAATTCTAGGTTTTATTTCTCTATTTTAATTAATTCAGGATCTATTGATAGCTTTATTTTTCCTAAAAATGCATTAAAGTGTAAAATCAAATCAACTAGACTTAGATAAATATGGAAAGTGGAGTTTGACACTAGGAAGAAGGTGGTTGTTAATGATTATTTAGAACAACTTGAGCTGAATATGGATAATTTAAAAAATTATGTAAACCTATTCCTTGTTCCTTTTGGATCATATGACATCATCTTAGGCATGGATTGGTTAAAATCACACCAAGATAAGTTATACTGCTCTAGTAAAAGAGTTTAATGCTTGGATGATGATAAAAATTCTATAGTGATTTAAGGAATCATCAACCCATCTAGCCCACAAATTATTTCATCCATTCAAATTAGAAAAATGATTAAGAAAGGGTGTCTATTGTATGCTCTCAAGATGAATGAGATAATTTGTGAAATAACCACTATACTCTAGAAGTATCTAATTTTGAAAGAGTTCATAGATGTTTTTTTAGAAGAGTGCTAGATTTGCCTCACAAAGAGGATATTTTAATTTTCCCTTGATGTAATACCTAGTATGACATATACATCTAAGGCACCCTACTGAATGAATGTGATTGATTTAAGACAGCTAAAAGTAAAACTTTAAGATATGTTAGATAAAGGAATGATGCATCCTAGTGTATTACCCTGAGGATATCCATTAGTGTTTGTTAAGAAGAAGGATGGGATAATTAGGTTATACATCGAATACAAAATGCTCAACAAAGTCACAATCAAGAATAAGTGATACTATATTTTCAAAGATAGATCTTAGATTGAGGTATCACCAAATCCGTATCAAAGATGAAGATGTCCATAATATTGCATTTAGAACTAAATATGGGCATTATGAATTTGTAGTCATGCCATTTGGACTAACAAAATATCCTACAACATTTATCAATTTAATGAATGGTGTGTTTCCAAATTTTATTGATAAGTTTGTTTTAGTGTTTTTACATGATATTATAATATATTCCAAGGATTAATAGGGACATGAATAACACTTAAAAATGGTCTTTAAATGTTTTAGGTGGAAAAAATTGTATGAAAATTTGTCAAAATACTCTTTCTTTCAATCTAAAATTCATTATTTAGGACATGTGATTTATAAATGAGGACTTAAGGTATATCCTACAAATATCTCAACCATTAATGAGTGGCTAGATCCCAAGAATATACATGAGGTAAGAAGCTTCATTGGGCTTGTTGGTTACTATCAAAAGTTTGTACAAGATTTTCTAGAATTTCTCATCCTATAAATTTCTTACAAAGGAAGAGGAAGAAATTTGACTAGTATCCTAAGTGTGGAGTAACC